>CM033405.1:16622596-17116030 GCA_019426215.1 Buddleja alternifolia | reverse complement strand
ACACACACAACAAAAACGAAACCCAAAAAAGGATCATCCTCCCGCATGAAGATAAGCAAAATATGGGTTTTCTGAACGTTTAATTCAGACTAAACATTACTAATGTGAAGGACCTAAGTCAAAATGGGTACCTAAAAAGAATTAGAAACTGCCTTTGAATGCAGGTACCTAGAGCCGAAGCCCATACTTCAATTTGGCACATCGATAGTGGGTCGTCAAGGCACATAACTGGCTCAAAAGATCTTTGGTCAACTATCGTATAACCAATGGTCCTCAAGTTACATTCGGTGATAACTCTAAAGGTAAAACAAAGGTATAGGTATCATGCATAGGGGAAACATCATCATACATGTATATTATGTTGAGGTCTTAAGTTAATTTGTTAAGCATTAGTCAATTTGTGATAAAAGCTTTGCAGTTAAATCTCTAGTGATTTCTGCTATGTTAACGACGCTAAGATGGATCTATTAAAGGAAAAAAAAACAAAATAATGTTTATTTGGTAGATTGGGATTCAACAATCGATAACAACCCTACTTGTTTTGTTGGTAAAAGTCAAAATGAATTGGGTTGGTTATGGCATAGAAAAATGAATCACCTCAACTTTAAGGCAATCTTTCAGTTAATATCGATAAATCTAGTAGAGGAATTACCTAAAGGTTCCTTTAGAAAAATCGCTTATGTGATGCATGTCAAATGGGTAACAAGTCAAATCATCTTTTAAGAAGAAACAATATCTATCTACTTCTAGAATTCTTGAACTATTGTATATGAATTTGTTTGGTCCTATTCAAATCATGAGTGTTAGTGGTAAAAAGTATTCGGTAGTGATAATTGATGATTTCTCACGCTATACATGGGTAGAATTTTTAGCTTCCAAAGATGAAACTAGTGTCAAGCTCACATCATTAATTCGTCAATTACAAACCTCGAAAGATCTAAAGGTGACGAGAATTAGAAGCGATAGAGGAACTGAATTTACTAACCACATTGTTGAGAAGTTTTGTACAGATTTTGGAATACTTCATGATTATTCTGCGCCTAGAACACCTCAACAAAATGGAGTTGCCGAGCGATGGAACAAAACGCTTAAAGAAGCCGCTAGGACTATGTTAGCCGAGTCCAAGCTGCCTCAAAGGTTTTGGGCCGAAGCGATCAATACTGCTTGCTACACTCAAAATCGGTGTATGATCAACAAGCAACATGAAAAGACTCCATATGAGTTGTGGAAGGGACGTAAGCCTAACTTTTCATATTCTCATGTATTTGGTTCAAAATGTTTTATACATAACAATGGATCCCACAATCTAAGGACATTTGATTCTAAAGCAGATGAGGGAATCTTTCTTGGCTATTCCAAAAATGGAAAGAGTTTTCACATCCTAAATAAGATCAAATCGAAGGTTGAGGAATCTATTCATGTTGTGTTTGATGATGCTAATCAAGAACCGAGTAAGGTTAATGTTGATGATGTACGAGTTGAAGATCTTTCTCAAAAGGCGTCACAAATCAATCTTGGTGATGATAGTGATGATGATGAGGATGATGAGACCTTTGTGCCCAATCCTAAGGTTACTCGTGAGGTTACTATCAATGATGATATTGTAAGAAACGCTGATGATCATGAAGAGAATGATCATCGAGAGCAAATTAAAACTGTGAACAATGAAGCGACTGCGCAAGAGGCAAATGAGGGTCAAGCGATTGATGATCAAGAGTCTCTCAACCCG
Organism: Buddleja alternifolia; assembly: GCA_019426215.1. Classification (NCBI taxonomy): domain Eukaryota; kingdom Viridiplantae; phylum Streptophyta; class Magnoliopsida; order Lamiales; family Scrophulariaceae; genus Buddleja; species Buddleja alternifolia. The sequence goes on along the minus strand of CM033405.1, from coordinate 17,114,301 downwards.
TTCCAACCAGATCGAAATGGCTTAGAGATCATCCACCAGAGCTAGTAATTAGAGATATTGAAGCACTTGTTAGAACTAGGGCCGCTACAATTAATAAGGCCATGTTCGCAAGTTTTCCATCTCAAATGGAACCAAAGAAAGTGGATGAAGCGCTCTGTGATGCAAGTTGGGTAGAAGCAATGCAAGAGGAGCTTAACCAATTTAAGCGTAGTAAGGTTTGGACGCTAGTTCCCAAGCCAACTCACCAAGGAGTTATTGGGACTAGATGGGTTTTTAGGAACAAAATGGACGAAAATGGCATTGTTATAAGAAACAAGGCCAGATTAGTCGCTCAGGGTTATTGTCAAGAAGAGGGTATCGATTTTGATGAAATTTATGCCCCAGTAGCCCATCTTGAAGCGATTCGGATGTTCCTAGCATTTGTTGCATTCAACAAGTTTAATTTACAGTATATTAAATGGACGTGAAGAGTGCTTTCCTGAATGGTAAACTACAAGAAAATGTATATGTGGAGCAGCCCCCAGGATTCATCAACCGCCATGGCAAAAGTATGGTCTACAAATTGGATAAGGCACTCTATGGCCTTAAACAAGCTCCAAGAGCATGGTATGACACTCTTTCTATCTTCCTTATAGGTAAACGCTTTTCAAAAGACAGTGTTGATACAACGTTATTTAAAATTACCCATAATGAAGATATTCTCTTAGTCCAAATTTATGTTGATGATATTATATTTGGATCTACTAATAAGCGATTGTGTGAGAAATTTTCGAAAATAATGCAACATCAATTTGAAATGAGCATGATGGGTGAATTAACTTCCTTCTTAGGATTACAAGTTAAACAACTCCTTCATGGCATATTTATAAACCAAGCTAAATATATAAAAGATATACTCCCTCCGTCCCAAAAAGGTTGTCCACTTTGACTTTTTGTAGGAATTAAGAAAAGTCAATTATTTTACCATCTATCCCCAAATTACCCCCTATGCAAATAAATAGTAAAATATTTATTGTTTATACATTATAATCAATCTTTCCTAAATGGCATTTGGGACCTACTTATTACTCCTAAATTAAAGCACAATATACATAGAAATATAGTCTAAATTGAAAGGTATATATAATTAACTTGAGAAAAGATTGCCAAAAATAATTCTATTGAAATGCAAAGGAAAATTTACACTCCAGCTTGAGGATTCGGATGACACTTGAATTGGGTCTCAATTTGGTGGGAGCTTTTAGTGCCAAAGTAGTGGCTATAATCCTTTGATCATATAATTAAGAATTTTTATGAAACTTTGATGCAGATTGTTTAGTGCCAAAAGTGCAATAATTTCTCTATCAAAATTTGGCGAATTTTTTTAGTGCCAAAAATTTGAATTTTGCCAAATATTCATTTGAAAATTCTCGTTAGCTATTTTAAGATGATTTCACATACCAACAAATCAATTCTTAACTTTTTCATTCATGGAGTCCACCCATGATACAACTTGTATCAACACTACAAAGAAAAATCAATTAACTAATGTTCAAAGAGAATTTATTGTTCAAACTCTCTTGGAGCAAAGCAAAAATGGCCGGCTAGAAAAGGGATGTCTTGGTGAAATTGCTGGTAGATTTTCAGTTTCTAGAAAAACTATTTCTAGAATTTGGCATCAAGCTCAAGTCTGTATCACGAAAGGTGAAAAAGTTGATGTATCGTCAAAACTAGCAAAAAATGTTGGACGCAAAAGAATTGAAATTGAATATGACCAGATCAAAGATATCCCATTGCGTCGTCGTACAAACATTCGTTCAATGGCTAATGCATTGAATATGAAAAAATCGACAGTGCATAGAAGGATTAAGGATGGCAAAATCAAACCACATACAAATACACTCAAGCCCCACTTAACACAAGAAAACAAGATTGCAAGATTGAAGTTTTGCTTGTCGATGATTACAGAAGGTACGACTCAAGCATTACCAAGGTTTATTGATATGTACAACTATATTCACATCGATGAAAAATGGTTTTTCTTGACAAAAACGACCGAGAAATATTATCTTCATCCCATGGAAAGTGAACCTTTACGTACTTGCAAAAGTAAAAGGTTTATAACAAAGATTATGTTTTTAGCTGCGGTAGCTCGTCCTCGATTTGATACTTCACGTAATGAAATGTTTTCTGGGAAGATTGGGATATTCCCTTTCGTTATAAAGAGCCCGCTAAACGGAATAGCAAAAATCGCCAGGCTGGAACTTTAGAGACCAAACCTATCATTTCTATCACAAAAGATGTCATTTGTTCTTGTTTGATTAATAAACTCCTTCCTGCAATTCGAGATTCATGGCCTTTACCAAGTACACGTCCAATCTATATCCAGCAAGACAATGCTAAACCACATATCGATGTTAATGATGACGAGTTTCTTGCAGCGGCTAAAAAAGGACTTGATATTCATTTATCGCACCAACCACCAAATAGTCCGGATATGAATAAACTCGACCTTGGATTCTTTCGAGCAATTCAATCTCTCCAACATCAAGCAGCTCCCTCAACGATTGACGAACTAGTTTTAGCGGTGGAAAAAGCTTTTAATGACATGCCAATGGAAGCTCTAAATTTCGTATTCCTAACTTTACAGTCATGTATGATCGAGGTGTGCAAGACTTTTGGAGGCAACAATTATAAAATTCCACATATGAATAAATATAAATTGGAACGTGAAGGAAAAATTCCAATTTCTCTCGAGTGTGATCCGAGTATTATGAACGAGGCAAAGACCGATCTCGAAGGGTGAATTATTTTCAAATAACTGGAGTAGTAATGGCTTGGTTTTTAAACTTTTTTGTTTTTCTTTTCTTTTCTTTTTTTTTTCAATTGATTTTTGTCATGCATCTAGAAGAATAAGTATGGAAATGAAGGGTTTATGAATTGCTGGAGTTTTCTATGTTTTTCTCATCTTTGCCGGTTGCATGATTTTTCTCCTTCTGTATGACTTTGTGAGCTTTGTTTGTGAGCTAATGCAATTTTAGTGAGTAAATGAGCACTACTAAATTTAAGTTATTCCATTTATGATTGAAAATGATGTTAAGAAACTAAAGCACTTGCCACAATAGGATACGGCAATTTAGGAGTTTTTGGTTCTATTACTAAAATAAAATTAATGAGTTTATACATAAAAAAGGAATTAAGACTCAAACATTAAGTATAAAGTCAAGGGCATAATAGACATTAAACTAATAAATCATTACTTTTTAAAGTAAGGGACAGACAAAAGTGGAATAGTGGACATCCTTTTTGGGACGGAGGGAGTAATTAAGAAATTTGGTATGGAAAATGCATCATTTTCAAAAATTTCAATGAGCCAAACGCTTAAGTTAGATAAAGATGAAAGTGGGAAGACAATTGATATCACTAACTATAGAGGTATCATTGGATCACTTCTTTATCTTCCCGCTAGTAGACCAGATATTATGGCTATGTTTGGTTATGTTTTGGGATGGTATTTTGGTGAGAATTATTGGTGAGAAATTTATGGGGACACGTGCGTGTTTGATGAGATTGTGTTTGGTTTTATTTTGGGAGTTGGTTTTTGGGTGGTTTTTTTGTGAGATAATGTTTGGTTTTGTTTCCAGATCAACAAAAGTTACTGTAGTAGTCAAATCATGAAACTTTTGTCTGTTAGAGAGGAGAGAGAAGAGAAAGAGCACATAGAGAGGAGTGTAGGGGCAAAATAGGTGTAGAAAGATGGAAAATAATTATTATGTTTTTTTTTTACCAAAATAGTAGTGTATTTTTTACCAAATATTTTGTGAACCAAACGTGGTTTGGTGAGAATTTTTGACCAAACATGGTATGGAAACATAACCAAACATTGCCTATGTTTTCGGTATGCATATGTGCTCGATGTCAAGCTGATCCTAGAGAGTCACACTTATGTGCTGCCAAGAGAATCCTTAAGTATCTAAAAGACACACAAAATGTGGGCTTATGTTACCCAAGGGACTCTCCTTTTGAACTGATTGGTTATTCAAACGCAGATTTTGCAGGATGCAAAATAGATAGAAAAAGTACTTGTGGTACATGTCAATTTCAATGTGATAGATTGGTCTCGTGGCATAGTAAGAAACAACAATCCATAGCGACTTCTACCGCTGAGGCAGAATATGTAGCCGCTGGAAGCTGTTGTACACAAATCCTTTGGATGAGGCAACAACTTAGAGATTAGGGAATTATCTTAGGTCCTACCCCAATTCATTGTGATAACCAAAGCGCTTTAGCTATGACCCAAAACCCTATCCTTCATTCTCGAACTAAACACATTGACATTCGCTACCATTTCTTGCGTTATCATGTCCTAAAAAGCATGATGATCCAAAAAATGAAAATACAATCCAAAAAACATAAACTTATAGAGCCTTTACATTATGATTTTTTCGAATTTTGTGATTTTGAAAATGGAATTTAAAAACATAAACAAACAAGGCCTCAATTTATCAGCAACTTGAAATCCTCAATTCCTCGACGCGTCTTTGTTATAGTGATAATATATATGCGGGCTATATATAGGAACATAATTTATTATTTTTTTTGGATGATGCAAAACACAACTCACTACTACAGAAATGACCTATAGCAGCGGTTTTTTTGGGCCTATTACAGCGGTTTTGAACCGTTGCCATAGGTACCGCTACCATAGGTCAAAACCCTATGGAAGCGGTTCCGGAACCGCTGCAGTAGGGTGACCCTATGGCAGCGGTTTCGGCAGAACCGCTGTCATAGGGTCATTTATTCAAAAAAAAAAAATTAAATTGGACCCTATGGCAGCGGTTCCGGCTGAACCGCTGTCATAGGGTGGTTTATTTATTTTTTTTTAATTTTATTTTATCGTTTATAATGTTGCCATGTTGGAATGACACGAAATTCGTACGGTCATAGCGAAACGGTATTCTGAACAAAACGCAAGAAATTTTCTTGCGCTCTTGTGATTTTAGCGATCCGAGATCGTTTAAGGCCTCAAATACGCGTTTTATTACATAAATACGTATTTTTGTAATAAAACGCGTATTTGAGGCCTTAAACGATCTCGGATCGCTAAAATCACGAGAGCGCAAGAAAAAGTCTTGCGTTTTGTTCAGAATGCCGTTTCTCTATGACCTTGTGAATTTCGTGTCATTCCAACATCGCAAAATTTCAACCGAGAAATATTTTCATAAATACACAAATATACGTACACCCACACGTACACAAATATACATACACCCATCAACATATACACAAATATACATACACCCATCAACATATACACAAATATACACACACCCATCCACATATATACATACACAAATATACACACACCCACACATACACAAATACACCCATTAACATATACACATATATGCATACACCCATGAACATATACACAAATATACATACACCCATCCACATATATACATACACAATTATTCATACACAAATATACATACACATACACCCACATATACACAAATATAAATACACCCACACATACACAAATATACATACATCCACACATATATGCATACACCCACATATACATACATCTATATATACTCTATGTGTGTGTGTGTATATATATATTTATCTAAAAAAAAATACCAAAACTAAATGGAAGAAGGCGGCGGCGGCGGAGGTGGGCGGCGTCGGCGTCGGCGGCAGAGGCGGAGGTGGGCGTCGGCGTTGGCAGAGGTGGGCGGCGGCGGTCCTATACCGAGAGAAACCGAGAGAGAGAGAAGTAGATCTAAAAATAGAGAGAGAAACCGAGAGGGGCGGCGGACGGCGGAGGCGGTGGTGGTGGTGGTGAGAGAGTTGAGAGAGAGAGAGAGAGAGAGAGAGAGAGAGAGTGAGAGAGTGAGAGTGAGAGAGAGGGGGGGCCGGTTTGAAATAAACCCGCCCAAATTTTGAACTTTTGGCAGCGGTTCGGGCAGAACCGCTGCCACAAAATTCAAAATTTTTTTTTTTTTGACAACTTTTGGCAGCGGTTCGGGCAGAACTGCTGCTAAAAAGTTCACTTTTGGCAGCGGTTCCGCCGAACCGCTGCCAAAAGTCCAAATTTTTTTTTTTTTTTTGACACCTATGACAGCGGTTCGGCTCGAACCGCTGTCATAGGTCCGAACCGAGTGCCCCCTATTACAGCAGTTTTCAAAACCCCTGTCATAGGTGCGCTATAATAGGACTTTTTTGTGGTAGTGACTTATCATACCTACCAGTATTTGTAAGCGAGGATCCCTTTAGCTACAGTATTAAGCCTTATATATATCCGTCATCTTCTTCTTCTTCCTTTTTTTTTCCCCCTTAAATCTTGTGATTAGCATAAAACACACGTCGCTCAGTGTCTATGGAACGGTACTTTTCCAACTTTGTCGTCCTTACAGTTACAGCTTAACCCCACACCCGGCCTACGGTTGTGGTTTATTTGGCTACCTCATATTTAATTTCTCTCATCACTTCGACTAATTTTTTATTTTTTTGCATCTTTGGACACCTTCTGCTTGTCTGCTATTAATGCGGTTTATATCTACGCCTTTTGTTACTGAAAAGCTTCCGATAAGCAGTTGTGTCTTCTTAAAAGAAATTGTTATAATTCTTCTTAAGTATTTCTAATTTGGGAACTACTGCGCTCATCGTACATTATGTGGTGCCTTTCTACTAGAATACATAGTATATATAATGGGAACTTTTAGTTTGTAGATCACATAAAAAGTGAATTACAATTGTACGCTCTTTAATAACCATATAAAACAAGTAACGTACACGTTAACCTGATTAATTTGAATTTCCCATATATATTATAGAGTTAACTCTCTACTGAATTTGAACCCATATTCCACGGCTCGGGACATCATGGTGAACGACAAACAAAAGATAGTACCCCGGCGGAGCAAGCTTCCCAGACGGCAGAGCAACCACCGTGATTTTTCCTTTATCAACGTTGCTTATCTTAAGAATGAGCAATCTCTGGTTCATAGAGTATCCATGAGTAGTAAAAGGCGGTGAGTACATAGTCACCTTAATATCACCCTTCTTTATTTCGTCTTTCTTTAATTACGTAGGTGGTTAAACCAACTACGATTCGCACGGTTCTTTCTATTGCCACATCTCGACACTGGGTTATTCGTCAGCTAGATGTGAAGAATGCTTTTCTGCATGGTGACCTCACAGAGACAGTGCATATGGCTCAGCCCCGTGGTTTTGTTCATCCCCAGTATCCCACTCATGTTTGTCGCCTACAGAAGGCGCTCTATGGTCTGAAACAAGCTCCCCGGGCTTGGTTTCAGAAGTTTGGTTCTTATCTCTTGCGTCTTGGGTTCACTAGCAGCAAGGCGGACATGTCTATGTTTGTCTATCGATCCGGCTCTGTTACCTTAGTCCTGCTGCTTTATGTGGATGATATTATTTTGACAGGAAATGATGCACAGGCTGTCACTTCTCTTATATCACGTCTTTCTCAGGCGTTTGCTATGAAAGACCTGGGCGATCTCCACTATTTTTTGGGCATTCATGCTACGAGGGACTCTCATGGCCTCTTTCTTTCACAGAAAAAGTATGCGACCGAGCTTCTTCAGCGCTTTGACATGATGAGCTTAAAGCCCGTTGCCTCTCCTCTTTCTGCGAAATCCACTCCTTCTGCTCTTGAGAGTGATCTATTCTCTGATCCGACACTTTATCGTAGTATTGTTGGGGGGCTCCAGTATCTAACGCACACACGGCCTGATATTGCTTATGCTGTTACCTTGGTCAGTCAGTTTATGCATTCGCCGCGGGAGGTTCATTTTCAGATGGTCAAGCGGATTCTTCGGTATCTTCGGGGTAGCCTCGACCTTGGGTTTTTCATTCGCCCATCTTCTTTGGATTCGCTTACCGTCTATGCAGATTCTGATTGGGCTGGTTGTCCTGATAGTCGTCGTTCCACCACTGGTTATGCTGTGTATCTTGGTGATAACCTGATCTCTTGGTCCGCCAAGAAACAGGCCACGGTTTCCCGCTCTAGTACTGAGTCTGAGTATCGCTCCATTGCCTATGCTGTTGCTGAGACCTGTTGGCTTCGATACATACTTCGTGATCTGGGTATCTTTCTGTCACATCCGGTTCAGGTCTATTGCGACAACATTAGTGCTATATATCTTGTTCTCAATCCTGTGTTTCACGCTCGCACGAAACACATTGAAATAGACTATCACTTTGTCCGGGAAAAAGTTGCCGTTGGAGATGTTTTGGTAAAGTATGTCCCCACTTCAGATCAGATTGCTGATATTTTCACCAAAGCTTTACCTGCTCCTACATTTTCGCGTTTTGCGAGCCAATCTTCGCGTTAGTCCCACTGCTTAGATTGCGGGGGGTATTAGTGTATCTATAGAGTTAATATAAGCCCAGCCCATTTGTATAGTTAGGGCTACGGTATTTGTCTATATATACACTTGCCATGTACTCTTGTAAGACGTGGAACAAACAATCATAATGGAAAATAATTCTATCAGTATATATAATGGGAACTTTTAGTTTGTAGATCACATAAAAAGTGAATTACAATTGTACGCTCTTTAATAACCATATAAAACAAGTAACGTACACGTTAACCTGATTAATTTGAATTTCCCATATATATTATAGAGTTAACTCTCTACTGAATTTGAACCCATATTCCACGGCTCGGGACATCATGGTGAACGACAAACAAAAGATAGTACCCCGGCGGAGCAAGCTTCCCAGACGGCGGAGCAACCACCGTGATTTTTCCTTTATCAACGTTGCTTATCTTAAGAATGAGCAATCTCTGGTTCATAGAGTATCCATGAGTAGTAAAAGGCGGTGAGTACATAGTCACCTTAATATCACCCTTCTTTATTTCGTCTTTCTTAATTTCAATTTCCACAGTAAATTCATTTCCATACTTCAACCCTTTGTCCGATCTACCTTCATTTATCTCGAGACGATACTTGTCTAGACCGGGAGCCAAGTAGGGTGGAGAGAATTTCTCCACTCTTAATTCAGTAGGGTAAGTATATTTCTCTCCCGAATGTGGCAACTTGTAATAAGCGTTGGTGTTACTTCCGGCCACCAATATTTGAGCATTGGGTAAAACTGCGGAAACTGAGTGGTACATGCGAGGAATGCCGCTTGGCTTTAACTCCTCGAACCTCTTGCCTTTTTCTTTGTTGGGACTGTAGAGAACCGGAGTTAGGTTAGGATCTGCTGCCGCGTCCCATGCAGACGTGCCCTTTTTTGCACCGTTGATCATGAGCACATCACCGGTGGGGAGAAGTAGCATATCGCCCATCACTCTTTCCGACGGCATATTCTCTTTCTCCCATTGAGCGTTTTCTCTGTTCAGGTTGAGCCTTCCACAGTCGTTGAGAGCGGGAAGAAAAGTTCGCTTTGGCTGTTGTAAATCGGAGAGCGTGTACGCTTCACGCGTGTTACCTGTAAAAAATAATATGGCTTCCATATTAATTTAGGAAAATGCTATATATTTTTCTAACGCCCTTGATTTAGAAAGTATGGATATGTTAAATTCATTACAATCAATTAATTGCAAATGATTTCTTACTAAAACTAGGGGAGGTGAAAAATCAGTGGCATATGAAAGGTGGTATATAGCGTTACTCATTAATTTATGTCCGTTATTTTGTTATATTAAAGTTTACTTTATCATTTAATAACTATGTAAATCTATTGGCTGTAGAAGACATTACTCAAAGTAAAGAAGAGTTACAACTCTAAGGGATCAGAAGAGAGACAACTCTACATATAGGAGTCAACTTTTAGAGTTTTATTCAAAAAGAAGATTGTTTTTCTCTTTACCCCTGCAGAACAACACTCTTTCAGACACATCCTGAAAACAAAAACATATACATTGTATTTTCCATCAATTAACAAGGTCAAGATAGAAATCTTTCTTCCTCGGGCACACAAGATCCTCTATTGCAAAATGATGTTACATTTCCTATTGCATTCATTTTATGCATAACAAATGTATAAATCTTTTCCTTAAATATATAAGTGATTTGAATTTTGTACACTTGTCATGTATAAAGGTGAATACAATAGGAGATGCAACACCATTTGCAATAGAGGATCTTGATTGTTCCTCAACATCCTACTAGCCATTGATTATCAATCAAAGTGATTGACAAAGGAAAGGCTAGCAATGAATACATTAGTCATTTATTGATTACGATTATGCGTAAATCATGAAGTTCACAATTTATGGGAATCATACAAATTTGCGAAATTAATTTACGTCACCTCCGCAAACAAGCACTTCCACGTCGTAAACACCGTTTTCATCAATATCGAGGTTGATGGGGAGGAGGGCCGACATTCCTGACGGAGGATAGTTTCGGGAGCCACCGGGGAGGTCGGGAAGTTGCCGGACAGTTTCTCCGGTGTAAGGGTTGAGAATAATGGACTTGTAGTTTGCAAAAACGAAGAGGTTACCGTCGGGGAGAAGGTTGACGAATGGGTAAAGATTATTTTCTCTGCCACCATCATCAGAACTTTCTTCGAGTAGTGGTAGCTCTACCAAGCTAGGTGTAAATTCGAGGCTGTCGGGGGGAATGATTTCGTAGTTGTATGCGTTGCGGCCGCCCATAACGATGAAGCTGCCGTCCTCCAGGGCGTGTTGGGTTGCATACCATCTGTTTAAATAAAGTGCTCTTGAATTTTCCTGGAAATCGCAGTTTTTGCATGGTTTTAAAATTCTAACAGCTCTGAAACCATCCTTATCACCACCTGTTGAGACAAGGTCTCCATTTCGTGACAGCCCTCCGGATGAGCACCATGGGCTGGTATCTACCTGAAATATTATGAGCCGTGGAATTCAGGTTAATACTTACAAAATCCAATTTAGATTAAATATGTTTCGGAATACTTGACATTTGCTATAGTCATCTCAAAAGATAAGACCATAATTCAATATCATGATCAACACAAAAACTGAATCAATATCACTACTCGTGCACACTATGCGTGTGCAAAAAGAAATTCTTGAATAAAAATCTAATAGTATACAATGAAATAATTTAATATTTAATTTTGTCAATAAGATCAAATAAATAACAAAAGAAGAGAAATGAAAGGGAAAAACAGAAAACGAAAAAACAAACGTGTGTGAGGAGAAGTGAGAAAGAATGGAAAGAAAAAAAGGAAAGAGAAAATAAAAGTTAAAAGAATTGAGATAAAATTTAGAGGAGAAAAATGGGAAACTTGTCAAATTTTCAGAATAAAAGCGGCTTCACTAAAATTTGATAGCTCAAATTAGTTTCTCTAGGCCTCTCAAACTTCCTATATAGTATCAATATCATTTTATTTTCCATGTTATAATACATGCTAAATAGGGAAAACTGCAATACATAGGACTTGTTGGAACTTTTGTCTCGGTGTTTATAAATTTGCGAAGCTAGTATCGTATATTGCATTTTTTTTTCATTTTTGGTCCCACACATTAAGAATTTTGACGAATTTTCGCGCTTGTAATGCATGGGCGGTTAATTTTATTACTGATCGCGTGCTTTCCACGTTACCTAACTAACTGTTTTCGTCCAATTTTTAACATTTGGGACTAAAAATCCAAAGAAAATGCATAATATGAGACCAATTGTGCAAATTTGTAAAAAGTGGGATTAAAAATGCAACTCTGTTTTATGGGGATTATAAATGCAACTGACTCTCTCACGTGGGACTAATATTGATAAATTTATCTATTAAATATATAGAATTTTCATTAATTAAATATATAAGATAAAATTACATGTACACCCCCTCAATTTAGTGTAAAATTACCGAAAACCCCCTAACCTTTTCGAAATTATATAAAGTGTCTCTCATGTTAAGATATTCTAACAACTACACCCCCTGTGTATTTAAAAATTCTTACAATTTCACCTCTGTAAACCTTACAAATAGACTTCTGAAGGGGGTTTCGTTGTAATTTACCAAAAGTCAGGGGTGGTTTTGGTAATTAACACTAAAATTAAGGAGTGTGCATATAATTCACCCAATATATAATTTGTAGGTCTAAGTAAAATATTGAATGAGACACCAAAAGTTAAAATACAAGATCTCAAGTTTCAATTAAATGTCTTCCAGTTTTTTTGTTTTTTTGCTCTTTTCCCTTTTTCCTATTTTATATCTCCCTCTTTGTGGTTGCTTAATGTAATTAAAACAAAAAGGGGCAAAAAAAAGAAAAAACTTATCAACTCCTTCATGCATGCAATAGATTAATGCTGTACAGATGAAGATGAATTCTATTCCTTAAATGCAGATGCTGAAGAGAAAAGAAAGACGAAACCTTGAGGGTTCTAATTTCAGCCGTCTCTATATCATATTCTATACCATGAGCCGTACAATCTTGTTCAGGATCATTTTCTTTGCCCCCGAACCGCGGTTTGCACGACCTCGGATTAAGCTCGATATCGGACAAACCATTACTCGTGGAATCGTACCATACGGCTTTATTGTTCGGCATCAATTGTATGTGCATTGCTGAAACTCCAGCATTTTCGGAATCAATTCTCCATGAACCCAAATTTTGAGTAAAGCCAACTTCTTCTGCACCTTCGTCAATTTCTTTGTCATTTTCCCCGGGAGGTTTTTGGCCAAACCACGGGAATTTAAATGGTAATCTTCCGAAAATACCCCAGGCATTCTTCTCCTCGGAGGGTGGGGCCGGGGTTTGATCGGTCTCGCTGTAACGGTTGACGGCTGACGGCCTCACCGTGGCGGCGCTGAAGCCGATAAATAGGGAAAGAACAATAAGAGATTTAAAAAAGAGAGCCATTGAAGAAAATTTAAATCTTCAATGGCTGGAGGCTTCTTTTCCTCCCTCTTTGTACTTTATTTCGGCTCGTCGCGCGCCTCACACTTATACTTGCTATTTCCAGGCTCTAGCGGTAGAAATGGAAAATCACAATTTAGGAAACGGTTGATTTTAGAAAGTGTTTTCAAAATATCCAAACGTATGCTTGAATAACCAAAATGCCATCCCCACCCTTCCTCCTTTTTTAAAAAATTAAATAATGAAAAAGCAAAAATAAATGAATAAAAAACATTCTTTTTTGCATAAATAAGTGATCAGGCGGAGGGATGTTTTTGCAATATGTGTGTGTGTGTGTGTGTGTGCGAATATATATATATATATATATATATATATATATATATAAAGTAAATAAAACATAGTATATCATTTTCAAATTCTATTTTGTTTTCATTTTTTGAACATTTTTTTTCCAACTTAAACTTATAGAAATAGTAACAAGATCCCTGAAAATCAAACTCTACTCAAGTCCTTACTTATATTCTGGACTTCAATCTATTTAGATTAAATTGTACAGAATTTTTATATTGTTTATTTCCCTATATATTTTTACTCCATGGCTTGTGTTCGTGATTTTGGTGAGAGTCGGGGATAATAATGAGAAATACAACTTTAGTTTACATGTGACTTGAAACATTGATATTACCGTGAAAAACTACAATTTATGGGCAAATATTATTCCAAAAACCGTAGTTAAAGCGCCTTCACTTGTTTTATAGGCCCTCAATTACGATTCTATGCTCTTTCACTATTGAAAAGAAAAGGAAAAAAATTATACCTTTCTTTAATCTATACTCTTTTAGTATTAAAGAGGGCCTCTTTGGAGTAGTGACAGTTTTCGTCAGTCATTTTAAGACCTATATTTTTGGCAAAAAAAATAATAATAAATAAAATCAATTTAAGACCAATCACGTCTGGTAACTATTATTTTTATTCACTTTAATGAAGGTTACACCATTCAACTTTCTTGAATTCGTATAACCCATTAAACGCCACGAGCATTTTTCCATTTGGGATATCACACTCTTATTGGGAGAATAACCAATTTCATTCTCTCTAAAGTCACTTTTTCAAGCTCATCCATATTCTGAAAATTATTGGAGCCCAAGAATGGACCACGTACGAGATGTAAGTTCATTTTAGAAGAATTTTTATATTATTTATTTCCCTATATATTTTTACTCCATGGCTTATGTCGTGATTTTGGTGAGAGTCAGGGATAATAATGGGAAATACAACTTTAGTTTACATGTGACTTGAAACTTTGATATTATCGTGAAAAACTAGAATTTACGAGCAAAATATTGTTCCAAAAAGCCGCAGTTAAAGCGCCTTCACTTGTTTTATAGGCCCTCAATTGCGATTCTATGCTCTTTCATTATTGAAAAGAACAGGAAAAAATTATAACTTTCTTTAATCTACACTCTTTTATTATTAAAGAGGGCCTCTTTGGAGTAGTGACAGTTTTGGTCTGTCATTTTAAGACCTATATTTTTGGCAAAAAAAATAAAAATAAAAAAAATTATTTTAAGACCAATCACGTCTGGTAACTGTTATTTTTATTCACTTTAATGAAGGTTACACCATTCAACTTTCTTGAATTCGTATAACCCATTAAACGCCACGAGCGTTCTTCCATTTGGGATACCACACTCTTATTGGGAGAATATCCAATTTCATTCTGTCTAAAATCACTCTTTCAAGTTCATCCATATTCTGAAAATTATTGGAGCCCAAGAATGGACCATGTACGAGATGTAAGTTTATTTTAGAAGAATTTTTATATTATTTATTTTCCTATATATTTTTACTCCATGGCTTATGTCGTGATTTTGGTGAGAGTCAGGGATAATAATGGGAAATACAACTTTAGTTTACATGTGACTTGAAACATTGATATTACCGTGAAAAACTACAATTTACGGGCAAATATTGTTCCAATAAGCAGCAGTTAAAGCGCCTTCACTTGTTTTATAGGCCCTCAATTGCGATTCTATGCTCTTTTACTATTGAAAAGAAAAGGAAAAAAATTATAACTTTCTTTAATCTATACTCTTTTATTATTAAAGAGGGCCTCTTTGGAGTAGTGACAGTTTTGATTTGTCATTTTAAGACCTATATTTTTGGCAAAAAAAATAAAAATAAATAAAATCATTTTAAGACCAATCACGTCTGGTAACTGTTATTTTTATTCACTTTAATGAAGGTTACACCATTCAACTTTCTTGAATTCGTATAACCCATTAAACGCCACGAGCATTCTTCCATTTTGGGATATCACACTCTTATTGGGAGAATAACCAATTTCATTCTCTCTAAAATCACTTTTTCAAGTTCATCAATATTCTGAAAATTATTGGAGCGCAAGAATGGACCATGTACGAGATGTAAGTTCATTTTAGAATTTTCAATGGCATGATCACTTACATAGTCACTTACATGAAATCGGAGGCGAATAGTGCTAAAATGGTATTTTTATAGGGGTTTAAGTGCTATTAGCCCAATAAATAATAATAATTAAATTTTTGAGTGAATTACATGCACACCCCTCACTTTAGTACTAATTATAAAAAATCCCCCCGAGTTTTGGTAAATTACAAAGAAACCCCTTCAAGGGGTCTATTTGTAAGGTTTACGTGAGTAAAATTGTAAAAATTTATAAATATACAGGAAGTGTAATTGTAAGAATGCCTTAACATTGAGGGAGAGGGTCTGTAAGTAATTTTCTCTAAATTTTAATATTTTATCTGTAAATTGGCATAATTTATACATGCATTTGTACATAAACTGTGTACCAAAGTGACATGATCCGTACCTTTTGTCATTAAGTTCAAGAATTTATCAGTTGAATTTTTTGTAGAGCATGCTACAAAGACTTGACCTAAATGGTCAGTGTGATTAGTGTCATACATCATATCAGAAAAAAGTACAAATTTTGTTTGAATTTCCATTATATCGGGACAATTTTCATAAAATTGAAGCTCTCAAAAAGCCCTCGAATTAAGGATATATAGAATGATGATGAACATGATGTGCAGTTTGATGGCCAGAATTATGAGACCAATAAGATGGTGCAAGCAAACTTTAACAATGCAGAACCTCATATATAGTAATTAGTATGCGTCTTCTATTATATTTTGCAACTAAATATGCCGATGGATAAAATGCAACTACATGTGAATGAATCTTAGTCATTTGAAGTTTGTTTCTAATTTTAAACATCACACGTCATTTAAGTGGAGTTTGTTTCTAATTTTAAACATCACGCGTCATTTAAGTGTTTTTCGTGTTACACAAATTTATGAATCTCATAGTAATTATTAGAGAAAATTAATAAAACCCCAAATTTTAATATCCAAAAAACCCATAAAAATATTTCAATCCAAAAAACTCATTTCATCAACTTTTCATTCCAAAACACCCAGCATTTAGGATAAATAAATTTATGTCATGAATTGCCCTTAGCCTTCTAAATTAAAAATTAATTAATTATAATTTTGTGCAGAAATTTATTTATTGAGAACTTGTATATTTATAATCGTATTAATTCTGATTTTAATCTTAAATTTTTAGATTTTTTTAATATTTTTAAAAGTTTTAAAAAATGTTTTTTTAGATAATTACCATATTAAAATAAAAATAATTATATTTTAATATTGAAAAATAAAATTCATATTATACAATATATCAATTTAAAATAAAACAATTTTGATAGAAAAATTCAATTGATCAATTCTTCACTTAATAAATGAAGGGATTAATATAAAGAGTTTAATCCAAAAGAGTTGTTTATCCTAACTTTTGGGCTTTGTGGAATGAAAATGCTTGTTAATAGATTTTTGAGATTGAAAATATTTTGATAGATTTTTTGGATACAATAATTTATTTTAGGGGGTTTTTAGAATTTTTCCCTAATTATTATACTTGTTTTTTAGCTGCTCGAATTGAATTAATTGCTATTGTACTGGAATCAAATTCAATCTGGTTCAAATCTTCCATGTTCTCTTTTCTTTTCTTTTTTAAATTCTAGACGAAGAGGGATACCCTGACCTGACAAATCCGGACCCATAGCTTTAAATCACAAGTCAAACAAACCCTATACGATTCCAAATAAGGAGAGAAAAATTACAACTTGTGACACCCTGAAAATGAATTCAGGACCTTCCACATGAAAGTGGAAACTGATACTCCTTGAGTAAATACCTTCGGTGTTTTTAAGGATTGCTGAATGCAAACTATCATTTCCACTAACCTTCGTAACCTCCATGTGTACCAATTACTAATTTCTGCCCTGACAAGAGAAACTAAATCCTTTGTTACTCAACACTGCTATGTATAAACCCAAATATTAATCCAGTCATTTTTATTTTATGTGGTAGTGCAACATATAGCGTATAAATCTACTTGTTCATGAAATATAAGATATATAGGTTACAAGATCATTTGTTGAAGAACACAGAAATGTCTATTGAAGGGCCTTTCAAACCCACTCCATGGTACTTAGCCTACAATTGCTTTCCCTGTTTATCTTTCGGAACAAATCGCCACAGGTCCACAGCCACATCAACCTCCCTTTTCTTATGAAATTTGTACAATTGGGGCACATCAAAGCGAAGCTACAGAAGGACAAGATAGTTCTTTCATAAAATTCTCATAAACATTTTCCCTAAGTTTTATATAAAACCCCGTTTGCAAAAACTGGAAAACAGTAATTTTGAGCTTTATACTAAATTTAAGTTTTTTATTGTTATTTGGTTTCACTGATTATTGAAAAAAACTAAAAATAAGCTAAAATTAAAACCATGTCTATGGCTACTTCTACCAGCTGCTTCTATTTCTTTCGATTTTTAGCAAGTTTTGCAAAAACCTCAAGTATAAGTTTTTTGCCATATTTAGATATTTTTCTAAAATTCAACACTTTCTTAAAACCACAAGTTTTAACTTTTTCAAAAATTCAACACTTTCTGAAAAGCACAAGTTTATGCAAACAAACTTATAAGACTTTTGCTACTGATGCTAAAACCAGTATGTCAAAAAAACCCAAACAAAGAATGCCGGCTCAGAAATGTACCTCACATAGTACCTCGGCGCTGCTAGCATTGTATTCTCTTAATGCAGTTTTTTTTATGTGCTGCAGCCATGAAATAATCAAGTAGATAATTTATTAACTCATTAAACCTTTGACACTTAATTGGCTAACAAAGGTTGTAAAATAACATGAAATGCTAATACAGTGACGATATGTGCAGATAACAATAGGCAAAAATTGCATCAATAGAGCAGATAACATTTGGCAGAAACCAGATAAAGTATGTGTTACAACGTTATCACAAAGATCATAAATAATGTCCATGGAAGTCAAAAAAGTCCAAGTTGCAAAACAGAAGAGAGTTTAAGAGGGTGTTTGGCTGAGCTTTTCAGCTCCTAAAACAGCTACAAGCTGTTTGAGAGCTTATACTTTTACAAACTGTTTGGTAAAGTTTTTGGGTCCAACATCTTATAAGCTCTCAAAACTAAGCGGTCAAAGCTCATAAGCTCCTAAAAAATAAGTGAGGAAACCGCAACTTATTTTTTAAGAGCTTAAGATAGAGCTTATAAGCTCCAAGAACATCTTCTAAGAACGTATAAGCTCTTTAAATAAGCTTAACCAACACCCCCTAAGTCGCACTTGGAAAAAGCCCGATATTATAATCCATAAATACTTGTATCTTTTAGAGTAAACACCTTGACTTGATCCATTTTGGTTTGATGCTTTGTGCTGATCTAAAATCAAATTCAGATCCCGTACAATCATCATAACATGAAGGCAGTGTGGCTATATTAATAACTGGTTAACTGATATTATATAATTGGATTATAAATTTACCAGTTAGAAAGGCAGCATAAGCCGTGCATTAAAATTGGAATTCAAAAGTTACATTTGGAGGACATCTAAGACGTGATAAAGCAATATGAACATAATTCACAACGTAAATAGCATCATAACTCAGATAATGAATTCTTGTAAAAAGTAATGCCAGCTTTTAGAGAAATGCAGACTTACATCTCTTGTTGTGGTCTTGTGCAATGAATAAACTGCTCGAGAAGCAACCTGGCACATAGAATTTTCAATGAAATAAGACAATGCAAGAAACAAAATAGGAGGTTCAATGCATTCAATAAAACAACACTAATGAAACCACAAATATAGTTCATGCGTCTACCTTCAAAGCCATAGAGAGAAAATCCATGTCAGCTCCCTTCTTCCTTGTTCCAAACGGAGGATTCATTACAACAGTATCAATAACTTGATCTATGCAAAATTCAAGAACAGGGTCAAAAAAAATTATATATATATATTCTTTATTTTGGGAGGTGGAAGCAGAGAAGAATCACCTGACAATCTTAACTTGCTGATATCACATTGAACAAAATCCATGTCTAACTGCAAGTGCAATTCATCAAGAATTGTAAAAGAAATGCTATAAATTTCAAATCTATAGAACAGAAGAACATCACGGTACATGAATGTTAATTATAAACAGAGTCCTACAATTAAACAGAGAATAAAAATCAGAAATAAAAGCAACCATAAGTTTTTTTCCATTACAACGATATCATAATTCATATACTTCTACATAAGCAACATAAAAATCAATAGTTTGTTTGTATACAACCATCTAGGTACATGGAAACAAGTACCTCTAGTTCTTCTGCATTAGAGGATGCAATTTCAATAGACTCTGCATCAATATCAAGCCCAATAACATGCCTGGTCGACATAAAAAAGCATAAACAACCAACATGATTTACAAAATAACTATTTAACAACTGAACTGGAATTACATCAGATTTAGAAAAACAAGACATACGACAGAAGCAGATTAAAGAGAAACTTTATGCTTACTCTGCACCCAAAAGACCAGCAGCCAGTCCTAGTGTACCGCAGCCACAACCAAAATCTGCCACCACCTTATCTCTCACATCCCCGAAGGAATTCTCTGCCTGATTTTATGTTATAGAGAAAATACTGGTGAATTTATAAGAGAACCATATACAATAGGGGAATGATATTTGCACTCCGTGACTTACTATATGAGCTCCAACTTTAACTTTTGTATGAAGACATGACATTAATGTCCATAGAGTCTGAAAATATTACGAACTTCGAAATTGGATTCTAGAACTATTTTTATGCAATAAAAAAGTTAGCATATTGTCTTCTTTATTTTATTACTTAATCAAATAATTAACACATAAATCGTGAAATTGAACAATTTTAAATTTTTATATGGAATCCTAAAACATAATTTCTCAATGAAAAAAATTAGAGCATCATCAACAATATAACTTATATAGTATGTCAAATTTGAAAATAACATAAAAATTGAACTTCAAATGAAAAAACACTTTATTTTGATTCAATTTGATGATGTTTGTTATAGTAGTCATCTACTACACTACGACTTAGGCATAAATAAATGCTCTAATAAGCCTCATCCCTGTAAAAAGCAAGAAAAATAATAATAGCCGAAGTCGCTAATAATTTCTCAACTTGTATTAAAGAGATGAAGTACATTAATATACATTTTATATTTGAACATGCTGATTCGTGTTCTTGAATGGACAGTTTTGTACATGCTTACAAGTATGAATCGTCCAATATTAAGCATTCATAAACCAAGTATTGGGCAA
This sequence comes from Buddleja alternifolia, assembly GCA_019426215.1. Lineage (NCBI taxonomy): Eukaryota > Viridiplantae > Streptophyta > Magnoliopsida > Lamiales > Scrophulariaceae > Buddleja > Buddleja alternifolia. The sequence continues at coordinate 17,093,786 of CM033405.1, read as the reverse complement.
AAGTAATAAGAAAAATTGCAACATTTAGACGGTTATTAAAAGGCATAAACAAATGGGTATTCTTACTATTTGCTCGAAGAGACGAATAAAACTGAAGCTCCTACGGTGTAATTTGTGGAGCACTAATATCAATAATTCCCAATACAATATTCAAAATTACTGACAAGCATAAATGCATAAAGATAGCAAATGTGGAAAAAGGGCTTATGCCAAAAGTAGGGCAGAAAAAAAAAAAAGTGGAATAGAGCGCATTTACAGTGAAGAGTAATCGAGACGCGATATGGGGTCCGGTTGGGTACTGTTCGAATTCAATCTGTTGCAGAATAAGAAGAGGATTCCAATATAAGTTTAGCAATATGTTTTAGTCATAAAGCAAACAAACACACAAGGACGGACGGAATGGAATGGAATATTCTCCTCTATATATATATATATATATATATATATCCAAGAAAAGAATGATGAGAAAGAGAATTGTTGTACGGTACCTTTGGGTTTTCAAACTGTTGAACAGATCCAAGAAGACCCTCCAACTGTTTAAGCTTCATCTTCAATTTCATCAATTGGGGCACTGACGCAGGCGGAAGCATACTGTTTGCCAAAACCTAAAATTATATACTCACATTTTTCCTGGAAACACAAAAAGAAAAACAACTATGAATAAGTAAGTACAAGGGGCATCTTACAATATCTTAGCACATATTATGGGGTTAATTGCATAACCCCGGTGTTAAAATTTGGACGAAACTATACTATGAAATATTAATAATTATAAAAGTCTAGTGAAAGTATTTGGGCTCGTCTGGTATTGTTTTCGTTTTCAAATGTCATTTTTTCAAATTTGTGTTGGTTTTTTTGTTAGAAATGAAAATATGTTTGGATAAGTTGTTTTAGATTATAAATATTCAAGTTGAAAATGAAAATATTTAGAAAATTGCTAAACACCCCCTCTGTTAAATAGAGTTTAAAAGTCAAAGTTTTGCTCATATATACAAATTCGTAATTAGTGGCGGGACAAGTTGTTAGTTCGTACAAGGCTAGGGAGAAGACGATGATAAAGTACTTGCTGAAGGTGAAATGGTTACTGTTGAAGTTAATGTTGGAGTTTGGAAGAGCAGTGTTACATCAAATACCTAGAGAATAAAATGAACGAGCAGGTGCTTTGTCCAAATTCTCAAATCAAATAACAGGCTTGAAGAGCAGAAATGTAATGCTCCTAGTATCGGAACACTTGAAAATTGAATTACCAATGATGGTAACACCACTAGAAAATTAACCATGTTGGAAAGATCCAATAACAAATTATCTAGCAAAAGATGAACTACCAGAGGACAAGATCGAAGCTCAAAAAATTGTAAATTGTGCAAGTCGTTTTACAATATTGGATGGTAATTTGAATAAAAGATCGGTAACTAGACCACTTTTGCGATGCTTATCTCTATCTGAGGCACATTTTATTGGAAGGGAGATACATGAAAATAGCTTCGGAAACCATTCGGCGGGGAGGTCGTTAGCTCAAAAAGTACTTTTGGCCTGCCTTAGTAAAAGATGCATCTGAGTTTGTAAAACGATGCAAGGAGTCCATTGCACTCCAACGAGATACATCAAACATGTACAGCCATGGAGGTGGTGAAAATTGCATCCCCGATCAATGGGGATCGATATCCTCGGTCCATTCTTCCCAATGCAAGGGGCAAAAGAAGTTTGTTATTGTGTAGTGGAACATTTTGTAAAATGGATAGAGAGCGAAACAATGGCTCGAATAATAAAAAAGGTAGTCATCAATTTTGTTTGGAAGAATATTACATATCGATTTGATGTACCTCGCACATTAATATCTGATAATGGAACCAATTCAATGGAAAAGCTATCACGGAATGGTGTGTAGAATTAAAAATTCAACAGAACTTCACCTTGGTAGGTCATCCGCAGGCAAATGGATTCACTGATATATGTTATTTTTACACGAGTTTTTCCCTCTTTTATCGACTTGGATTTGATATTTTGATCACATATGATGCTTTGGCCCTTGTTTTATCTTACTTTTTAGGTTAGGTTAACAGTTAGGGCAAAGAACAAGAACTGAAGGCAAATGAAGCTTATTTTGAGCTTAAGGCAGATGAACGCCACAGTGTCCAAAGGCGAACGCCTCGCCATTCATCAATGGACACCGTGATGTCCAAGGCAGAAGACCAACGCCGCTGCATTTGCACGCGTCCTAAGGCATATAAATACCCCTTTTTAGATCATTTTGGAGCACCTTACCTTAGAACGCAACAGTTATTACTCAAAGGGAGGGGGAGAGAGAGAGAGCTTGCGGAAGAAGCTACAAAGGTTAAATCACTCATTGAAGACCCAAGACCCAAATTCGAGAGAAGATGGGGAATTCAAAGAGGAATCCACATATCTACGAGTATTAGGGAGTTTTTACATCTTCCATTTTTGAATTTGTTTAATTTTTCTAGGACTTGGATGTTTGCTTTTGACATAAATATGAACTAAACTTGTTTGATTAAGGTCATGGGTAGGCGCCAATTATGATATTTGATTGTTGATTTATTGGATTATTTTTGCATTTATCTATCTTTTCTATGTTTGAAATTAATGTTTGCATTTTGCTTGAACATCAAGTGCTTGATTAAATGCCTAGGTTTGAGACTGAGAGGAGATGACCTAGGAAAGATATAAATACTGAATACCCTAAAGTTAAACCGACTAGAAATAGACTCGATTTCTGTAGGTGGCCTTCCATTAACGTGGAAAATTCCTAAACCTTAAATGCATCGTTGTTAATTGGGTTTCATATAGAGATATATAGGAATTCGTTAACAAAGTGTAGGGTTGCTATGTCAAGATATTGGGTAGTACGTATATAAGGGAATTTCGCCTTAGCTAAATCAATCTAATAATCCAATAGAGCCCATATCACAATTGAATAGCATAATTGGTTGAACCGTGTGCCTTAATCGATTCTCCTTATCACTTTCTCCCCTTATTTGATTTAATTTCCTTAGTTAATTTCATTGCTTTAGTTGATTAATACAAACAACCTTGATATCTACCGATATACTTAGAAATGAATAATATAGTATTCTTGGTACTTAGGTTATATGAGTCCCTCTGGAAACAACAAAAACCCCGGACCTACAATCCAGTTTATTACTAGACGACCTAATTCTCTTGCTAGAATTTGGTGTTTCATTGATAGAGGTTGCCAATCGTATTTTGCTACAGCATTTGAATACAAGGTTGGATGGTAAACAAGGAGGATGGGCTGAAGAGTTACCTGGAGTCTTATAGGCATATTGAAGTACGCCTTAATCATCTATGGGAGAAACTCCGTTTTGTTTCATTTATGGATCTGAAGCGGTAATAACCGCCGAGATTGGGATGATAACAAACAGAGTGATGTCGTATGATACTTAAGAAATCAAGCTACAAGGGAATTTGACCTAGATGTCGTGAACGAAATAAGGGAGCATGCATATGCGAACATTTTGAGACAAAAAAGTACCCTGGCACTAGCCTACAACAAAAGAGTCAAAGCAAGATCATTTCAAGTTGGGGATCTCATAAAAGTGTTATGTGCCCAACGAGCCATCTGTTGGCTTGAACATTAACACTGTATCAGTCTTATCATTTAGATTATATCAAATCTATTACGAAATGCTTCTTTATTGTTATAACTAGTGTTAGTATAGATAAAGATCCCATGAATTACATATGGTTAGGGGAGCGGTCGGGATACATATGGAATGCTCTCTGATAAGAGGCATTTTTACGTATTTTTAAGCCCGTGATGCTCATGCTTTGGATTCAATTATTGCCTAAATCATGCTACATTTGCGTTTAATTGGGGTGTTAAGTGATTTCAGGTGATAAATGAGAGTACACGAAGAAAAAGGCGAAAGATAGCGTATCAAACGAAGTCCAGGTGGATGCTTCGCAGAGCCGCGCCCCGGCGCCAGTTAGGCCACGCCCAGGCGCCTGCCGAAGACAGAGCACAATAGGTTACGCAGTGCGGCGCTTAGGCGCCACGCATCCCATGCCTAGGCACCGTCATTTCCGTGCCCAAGCGCCAGTTGTCCCGCGTCTGGGCGCCGTTCAACTTTTCTCCCAAGTTATCTCTACCGCGTAGGCAGCGCCTAGGCGCCGATCCACTCGTGCCTGAGCGCCCCTGTAATCGTTTTTGAAAACTATCAAACCCAGATTTCAGAATTAGAAGGGGTTCGAACTCCTGGGGATTCAAGGCGATTTTCTGGGTCTTTGGGCCACTTTCTCATCAATTAGAAGGGATTAAGAAGAAAGATTAGCTTGGGGGTTGAAGATTGAAGTGAAGATCCATCATCAATTCAACATAGGGAGTTTTAATAGCTTTCTCTTTTCATTATTGTCCATGAATATTTATATGAATCCATCTATGTCCTTTATGCCATTAACTATGAGCTAAGCTTGTAAGACTAGGGCCATGTAAGGCCAAATTGTGATTTATGCTTATCATAGAGGACTGTTGAAGTGATTCTTATGTTGTTATGTGGTGTGAATTTATGTTTTTGGTTGTTTGACATATGCTTGATCACCATATGTTAGAGTCTTATGCCTAGGTGAATATTTCGAGAGAAAATTCACTTAGGGTGTAAGAAATTCACACCTTAACCCGCAACCAATGAGGAATTGCCCTAGACATAGGTAAAGATTCCAAGGTGAAATCGTTCGATCTAAATCGAGTGAGCTCTAGTGCGTTAATGCTTGTTTGGTGATTAGATTTTCGGGTAGATATACTTAGGAAACTATCATTCAATCATAGGAGTTTAGCACGAGACATCGGTTATTCTTTATCCTAGGAACTTTCACCATAGCAACATAAGCGTAACCTTCAACGAGAGCCTTTATAAGTATAATTGAGCAATTTGGACCTACCATGTGCCTTAGTCTCCCTTTATAATTGGTCTTCAATCCTTCGTGTGTCTTCGTTCTTATCTTACGTGTTTTATCTTCAATTTACCTTTACTTTAATTGTTTATTTCATTACGAATCTTAAACTAAAATTCAAGTCCTTGAGGTTCGACAACCCTGACTTATTGCCAACATTTATTACTACACACGACTAGTGCACTTGCTATTCAAGCACGTTAGCTTCTAGCGTGTCAAGTTTTTGGCGCTGTTGCCGGGGACTTGTTTATTTTTAGTTTTTGATTTTCGTTTACGTTTTCAAAAATAAAGTTTTCCTTTATTTTAGTATTAGTCTAATTTTGCTTCTTGTGCTTAATTGAAAGGTTTGACTTGTGGTGTATGATCCGCTCATCCAACGAGCCCCTATACAATTTTGAGCCCGAGATAGAGCGTGTTCTTCGGGCTAGTAGACGAACTCGAGAAATGGCCCACAATTTCAATCCAAATCCGAATGGGAACTTTCCCTATATGAATCTCCCGACAAATAGGGAATGGTTGCAAAATATACTCCAAGCTATGCAACCAGCGCCGCCACCGCCTCCTCCATCAGTTCGTGGTAATCAACCACCCTGGGTACACACTACCGGGACCCGTTATCTTCCCGGACTTTGCTACTCCATATTTCCACATTCCTTCTCATATGTTTGGGATGGTTCAAGCAGAGCTGTTTTATGGTGACTCAAGAGACTCACCTCATGACCACCTAGATCACTTTGAGAATGTGATTTCTACTATGCAATTCAACCCACGAGATTTTGATTCCATCCGTCTCCGATTATTTCATTTCTCCTTGAAGGATGAGGCGACACATTGGTACAAGTCGTTGCCCCCACAATCAATTGGAGCATGGGATGATCTAGAAGATGAGTTTCTCAACAAATTCTTCCCTCCATCAAAAATCAATGAGCTTAGAAGTGAGATCAAAGGGTTCAAACAGACAAGGAATGAGTCTTTAGCATCCGCATGGGCAAGGTACAAGGGTATGCTACAGAAGTGCCCTGATCACAATTATACACGAGACGAGCAAGTGCAACATTTCTATAATGGAGTCTGATCTCGGATTCGACACCGACTCAATGCGGGAGCCGATGGTGACCTTTTGGGCCTTGATAGTAGGACCGTGTGGATTAAACTTGAGCAAATGGCTAGGGAAGATGAACTTTATCCCGAAGATGATGATGAGCTTCCTCCACCAAACTGAAGGGTTGCATGTGTTCAAGAATTAGAGGAAGTGGTTGCCTCGGAACCGGAGGTTGGAGAGGTAAATTTTGTTGAGAATCATAACTGGCACCAGTTGAACTTTCACGTACACGAAAATTTCCCAAAGAGACCCAAACCCGCACAAAACGCACAGCCGGGCATTTATCAACCTCCGAGGCCTCCTTTCAACAACTCACCTCCGAGGCAAGGCAATCTCAATGTACAAGGGCAAGTATGACCTCCCACGATCGACGAGCGACTTGATGCTCAAATAAAGAAATCGAATGCGGCGATCAATGAACTCCGTATTATGATGAAGGATATGTTCATGGAGATGAAGGATATGCGAACACAAGTGAGTCAAATCTCCAACGCGATTAGTGCAAGAGCCCCGAGAACTCTACCAAGTGACATAGAGGAGAACCCGAAAGAACAATGCTATGCAATTGCTTTGAGAAGTGGAAAACAAGTGGAAAGTGATTCTGTTTGCATATCGGCGCCTAAGCGCCCCTTAGATGGCGCCCAGGCGGTAGACACACCTGGAATTGAAAATCTGCTACACACTCCCGCGCCTAGGTGTGACTCAGATGGCGCCCAGGCGCCGGATCTCACTTAGCAGGAAGAATTGGTACGCACAGCCGCGCCCGAGTGCCACTTTACACACGCCCAGGCGCCATTTCCTGCTACCTCTAGTCTTGGTTCCTCGACTCCAATGCCTCCTCCTCCCATTGAGATCCGTCTTCCCTTTCCAAATGCACAGAAAAAGAAAAAGAAGGACATGGATCCGAGTTTCCTCCGTATTTTGTCTATTCTTCGTAAGGTGAGGATAAATATTCCTTTTGTGGACGTTATTTTGCAAATGCCAAACTATGTTAAGTTCTTCAAGGATATTCTTTCCAACAAGAAAAAGTGGGAGGAAAATAAAACGGTTTGTCTAATCGAGGAGTGCTCCGCCGTCTTACTTAACAAATTACCTTGCAAGCTAAAAGACCCAGGGAGTCTCACAATACCTTGCACTATTAGCCATCTCAAGTTTGACAAAGTTCTTTGTGATTCGGGAGCGAGTATCAACCTTCTTCCCTAATCTATTTTTAAGAAGCTAGGCCTTGGAGATCCTACGCCAACATCCATGTCCGTGCAATTGGCGGATCGCTCTAATAAGAAACCAAAGGGCATTATCGAGGATGTCATTGTACAAGTCGATAAGTTCTTCTATCCAGTTGACTTCGTGGTTCTCAAAATGGATAGTGACATTGACGTCCCTTTGATTCTATGATGACCCTTCCTAGCCACTAGCAACGCCAAGATCGACGTGGGAAAGGGTAAGTTGACATTTAAGGTGGGTACCGAAAAGATGATATTTGATGTTTATCATGACATGCAACCGCCTATGGATGATCTTACTTGTTCATATGTCGATGCTATCCACCTTTTATTTGATGAGAAATGCGCACTTGGTAAGACTAAAGGCACTCTTACGGTGGAGGATGAGGTCCCCAATGAACAACAAAGCAAGGTGAGAAAAGATGATTTTTGCATGAAGTACATTCTACCACATCTACATGTTCGTGCGATAGATAAAACAAATCCGGAACGAAGGTCTAATCTCAAATCACCGCAATATGAGTGGAGACGAGTGGGGTCCAAGAACAAAAGGAGGAATGGCAAGGATATTGTCGTTTTAAATGGGCCACCTATTTGAACCTTAAAGCACAAAAGTCAAGCTAATGACTATAAACAAGCGCTTCTTGGGAGGCAACCCAAGTTTGTAAGTTTTCTTTTCTTTTAGTTTTCATTTTTGTTGTGTTTGTTTCATCCGTATTGTTTTGTAGAAGCTTGTTTATTTTTGTTATCTTCTGTTTTGTTGTTTGGTGCTTTTTGTTTCTCACTTCTATCCATTCTTAACGCTTTGTCTGGCTAGCATTGTTTCGTGTGTAGTTGTTGCATTCATTGCTCCCACCGCTGTTGCCACTCTTGGATACATTTGCATTCAAGGACTCAGGTTTGCTTTTCAGCAACCCTATGGTGATGTGTACTTTGCCCTTCTCTTTTTCGAACATTGGGGACAATGTTCATGTTAAGTTTGGGGGTTGGGGGGGGGGGGGGGGGGGGGGGTACCTCTACATGTGAATCTTGTGCAATTTTGAAATTTTTGGATAGAATTTCAACCTTGCACTCGATGCATTGAGAATGGTTCATTTGAATACATGGCATGTTTTCTCTATCAATGTAGATTTTAATGACTATACACATCGTTTCCTTGCTTGTGGGACCCTAAACATGACTAGATTGTCCTTAAGATGACTCACATATGCACATAAGTCGAGGGTAGAGGAGTCGAGTGGACAACCATTTTGAAACACTTAAAGACTTGACCCTGGAAATATCAACTTAGAATTTTCACATGTGTTATGAGTTGAGAATGTTAAATTTGTATGCTTAACAATAATAAAAGAGGTTGAACATTGGTATGATTGCAAAATTCAGGCTTAATAGATACAGGGGGCGAAGAGCACCATGCCTAGAATAATGTACTATTATGCTAATTTGAGCTAAGCTCAAGCCAATGCAAGTGTAAAGGGAATAAGGACCTAGTTTTGTTTTGTGGCCTTTGACACTCGAGTGATTAAGCCCTTAGGAGTATCTCTACACTTAATACCCTAAGGCCGTCCGGTTTGGGAGTTATTGGCCTAAAGCTCATTACAAGGGTGTCATAGAAAGCCTAAAAGAACCGAATGTTGCACATGGTCTAACCTCTAATGTTTTGAGTTAAAAGTTGCATAAGTTAAAGCCTAAAATGGATAAAGTGATGAATTTTAATTGGCTATGAAGTTTTCTTCAATTCTCATGCTTGTGACTAATCGAAAGTTTATAGATATAGGATTAATGCTTGAAAAGTGGTAAAAATGCCACTCGACTATAATACCTTAGATTTATTACACTACACCCTTAGGATGGTCTTTTCAAGGTTAAGGCGTAACATGAGCAAGTATGTGACGTGTATATATATATGTAATTTTGAGCTTAAAAAGATGAATTCATGCCATTGATTTATTATTAATCATAGTGATTTGCGTTGATTGATTGGGGTTGAAAATCTTTAGATTTTGTGGGTATATCGCATGCAAACCCTCACGAGAGTATAACTCGTCCTTTGAGGTAACTCAAGGGTTCAAAGGCTTGTTACACCCGCTAAGTGCAACCGTTTACTCTACGAAAGTGAGTTAGGTAGTTTTTCTTTTTGTTTCTCCCGTGTTTGATGATGTTTTCCTATCCTATAGCTCTTATTGCTCGAGGACGAGCAATTGATAAGTTTGGGGGGTTGATAAGAGGCATTTTTACTTGTTTTTAAATCCGTGATGCTCATGCTTTGGATTCAATTATTGCTTAAATCATGCTACATTTGCGTTTAATTGGGGTGTTAAGTGATTTCAGGTGATAAATGAGAGCACACGAAGAAAAGGGCGAAAGATAGTGTATCAAATGAAGTCCAGGTGGACGCTTTGCAGAGCCGCGCCTGGGCTCCAGTTAGGCCACGCCCAGGCGCTTGCCGAAGACAGAGCATAATAGGTTACGCAGTGCGGTGCCTAGGCGCCACGCATCCCATGCCTAGGCGCCGTTATTTCCGCGCCCAAGCACCAGTTGTCCAGCGTCTGGGCGCCGTTAGACTTTTCTCCCAAGTTGTCTCTGCCACGTATGATCCACTCACGCCTGGGCGCCGCTTTAACCGTTTTTGAAAACTATAAAACCCACATTTTAGAATTAGAAAGGGTTCGAACTCCTGGGGACTCAAGGTAATTTTCTGGGTCTTTGGGCCACTTTCTCATCAATTAAAAGGGATTAAGAAGAAAGATTAGCTTGGGGATTGAAGATTGAAGTGAAGATCCATCATCAATTCAACATAGGGAGTTTTAATAGCTTTCTCTTTTCATTATTGTCCATGAATATGTATATGAATCTATCTATGTCCTTTATGCCATTAACTATGAGCTAAGCTTGTAAGACTAGGGCTATGTAAGGCCAAATTGTGATTTATGCTTATAATAGAGGACTGTTGAAGTGATTCTTATGTTGTTATGTGGTGTGAATTTATGTTTTTGCTTGTTTGACATATGCGTGATCACCATATGTTAGAATCTTATGCCTAGGTGAATATTTCGAGAAAAAATTGATTTAGGGTGCAAGAAATTCACACCATAACCCGCAACCAATGAGGAATTGCCCTAGACATAGGTAAAGATTCCAGGGTGAAGTCGTTTGATCTAAATCGAGTGAGCTCTAGTGTATTAATGCGTGTTTGGTGATTAGATTTCCGGATAGATATACTTAGGAAACCATCATTCAATCATAGGAGTTTAGCACGAGACATCGGTTATTCTTTATCCTTGAAGCTTTCACCATAGCAACATAAGTGTAACCTTCAACGAGAGCCTTTATAAGTATAATTGAGCAATTTGGACCTCGCATGTGCCTTAGTCTCCCTTTATAATTGGTCTTCAATCCTTCGTGTGTCTTCGTTCTTATCTTACGTGTTTTATCTTCAATTTACCTTTACTTTAATTGTTTATTTCATTACGAATCTTAAACTAAAATTCAAGTCCTTGAGGTTTGACAACCCTGACTTATTGCCCACATTTATTACTACACACGACTAGTGCACTTGCTATTCAAGTACGTTAGCTTCTAGCGTGTCACTCTCAAAAACCGTAATCCTAAATATGTTCTAAGTCATCGAGGCTGTGAGATGTAGGATATCACCCGCCTCGTCAAGACTTGTTAGTGTGTGTAACTCTCCCAAGAAAGTCGACGCGTTCCATTGTCAATGGCTAGTATAGCCAATACATGTATGAAGATCCATACTTTGGTATGGGATTGAACGGCCCCGCTAGGATTCCTCGTTGGTACTGTCGAACTTGGAATCCTTCTGTTTTCGTAGTGTGAGATAATCCATAGACCTGAGATTTCATTGGAAAGGGTGCTACTCACTCTGCTTTGATATGCACGTGCACTATAGGAGAGTCATATGGCGTGTATGTTGGGTATAGTCTGGTAGTTACAACGAAACAATTGACAGTCAGAGGGGTTTCATCCAAGGTCACGAGTAGCCGGTATTTCCTATGCTGTTGAGTGAAACTGAATGATCAAAAAGTCTCTGGCTAGAGCATTGTCTTATAAGAGGGATTGGTGATCCTTGCTAAGAAGACTGGATCATTAGTTGAACCAACATAGTCATAGTTTCTGAGGCTATTAGGGTTTTGACCGTCGCCAAACCCTATGTCTTAGACGGGAAAAAAATGAAGGGATTCACTCACACAAAGATCGAAATCTAGAGAGGTTTGCATTTTGCATCATTAACATCTAGGAAGTCATAACGACGTTGCTAGACATCGAACCACGACCAATAGGTGCCTTGGGTTAATTGGTGAAATTAATTCGAGGCCTAATTAATTATTATAAATAATTAATCTAGCCTTTGGAAGGACTTATTGCTAGCTTGTTAATAAGCCTAAGGGGTCACACACAATTACTTAATTAGTGTAGTACCTATTGGCTAATTAATTCTTTGTGAATTAATGGAGATATTAATTAATCGGGGAAAGGAATAAATTAATTAAGTGGTCTTAATTAATAAAAGTCTTACAATTTAATATTGGATTTTAAATTGGGAAAGACTAGTTAATTAATTAGTGGTCTAATTAATTAATATGTGAAAGAGAATATATATATATATATATATATATATATAATACATGCTAGGTGTGTATGTGTATGACTTTGGTGGAGGTTTTTATCTTGTTCACCAAGTCTATATATATATATATATATATATATATATATATATATTTAATATATCTATTCTATAATAAATTTGGTAGGATCTATTCTAATTAATTAGGTATCTAATTGATATGAAAAGATCTTATAAATATATTTTAGGATAAATATTGTAGCTATGGAAAGATCTTATTTGATAAGATATGATCTATTTGATATGATGTCAAATATATGAAAATATCCAATTAGTTGAAAAGCGTCCAATTAATTAAGGAAGATGAATAAGAGCTTGAAAAAGAAAGAATTCTATTTAATATTATATATATATATATATATATTTATATTATACACACACACGCTAGATATATATATAGTGCCGTGTATGTGTGATTGAGGTAACCAATTTTGGTGACCTTATATATACATATTAACATAATATTAAAGGTTTTAATTAATTCACTTATCACAAGTAAGAGTTGTGTGATCTTTTTCTCTCCATCTCTTTCACAAATAACTTCTTCCAACTCATGTGTTGAGTACGAAGAACACCAAAATGTATTCCTGCCCATTTCATAAACCAAGATTTGATATTTTCTTGTTAGGATTATGCCCAGATGTCATAAAGGATAGAATGAGTAGGGCATCTATCTTGTATTGAACTTAATTATTATTAATAAAAGGCACTATTTAGATTTTCACTTAATTTTTATCTGCATCTATAAGTTGTGTAAAATGTTTTGCCCGTGCTTTCAATGCGATCTCTCTATTTCCTATAGATAGAAAAAATGGCACTAGAGAGATTGACCTTGATTACTAAAATTAGTTCGCAAGTAATATGAAGTCTTTAATGGGAAAATAAAGATTTCTAATACTTGTACAATCTTTGTTCTGACATGGGAGTGCCAGTCGAACACCATGTGATGGTGGGAGCTTAAGACTGTAGGCACATCGGTGGAACTGATATGCTCGAACACGACTCGCATCGGTTCTGTCACATGGGTTTTCACTCTGTGACTATCAATGAAGAACTGATTATGCGTAATAGGTATATTAGAACCTTTGACCTGAAGTATCGGGCTGAAGATGTACTCGTGACGTCAAGTCTTTCACAAGATTAGTTAGACCCAATTCACCCGTTGATGGGGTCGACCTAAAAATGCGGACTTGATGGGTAAGTGGTAGTCTTAGCAGATATCTAATGTGAGATTTGTTCTCTCATAAGTGAATGAAAATGTACCCTATGTGATTATAGATAAATAGAGATCAAAGTCTTTGGCCAAAGCAAAAGAGATGATTGCGCTAGACGCTTAATCATTCTCAATGATCTCGTATTATTATAATTTATACATATGGTCAAGTCCAGTGAAGTTTAACATAACCATGACTCTCACTTGACCGGAGAACGTGAACAAAAGGCTTATACATATACGGTATTTACGATTGGAAGGTTGTGGAATGATCTATTCATTCGTATTTCATTTGGGCTATGAAGTGGGCCACGTGATTGGGTAGGTGTTTTCCACTTCCTTTGGTTTCCTCTCATTGCCAAATGAAACGAACCTAAAGAGTCGCGCTAAAGAATTGATGAAGAAAATTGAAAAGGATTTTCTATTTTATTTTTGGAGAGAAGTAATTTATTGGATAAGTTAAATAATTAATTAATTAATTACTTATTGGATAAGATAATTAATTAAATAGATAAGATTAATTATTAATTAATTTCTTAGAGAAATATATTAATGAATTGATTTATCTATTAATTTTATTATTTAATTAATTAATTTATTTATTGGATAAAATAAATTATTAATTAAATAAAGAGTTAATTAAACAAAGCAAGAGAAAAAATTCGGGCCCCATGTGGGGCGTATAGGGCTAGAAGGAGGATCATGTTGGTCTCTTTTGTTTTGTTTTGGTCAATAAGTCATTGAGATATAAAAGGCTTCTCTTGACTTTAACCTAGACAACAATTTACAATTCATTGTAACTCTCCAAAGAAAAGAAGAAGAAAAACATCCTCCCCCTCTACACACACTAGCCGTCGTTCATCTAGAGAAGAAAAAGGGATTTTTTATCATCATCAATTCGCGTGTGATAATTTAGAGACAACGTGCTTCGTTGTTTGGATTTATTAACAAGAAACTTCAAGAAATCAAGGCTTGAAGAATACGAGGATTGAAGAATTCAAGAAGTTCATCAATTTGAAGTTTTGAAGAAGAATTGGATTCTCCTACCACCCGCTTTGACGGGGAAGATGAATTTATTCGTTAAAGCAATTTTTGGATTCATTTATGCAATCAGAGAACACTTTGGGTATTTATTAAATTTTTGAAAGCCTTCCGCTGCATTTATGAGTTTTTTCGTGAAACCCAATAGCGGAAACAGACCCAATCTTTGATTTACATATTTGATCTTGTTTACGTGATTTAAGATATGCATGATATGTGTTTTTGAAGCATGTTTGTATGTTTTCTTGAATTTGCATTTTTCATGGTTTTTGCTGAGAACTTTTGATTTTTAGTTATTGTAGATCTGAGAATATTTGATAATATTAAAAAATTGAAAAACCTAAGGAAAAACGGGGCTCGAAGGAGCACAGCGCTGTGCGCACAGCAGCGCGGCTGCTCGGCCAGGTGGCCATGCATCCACACGGCCGAAGCACCCGACCCGCTGAACCGGGTCTTGGATCTGGGTCTTCAAACGGGCTATGTTTGGGTCGAAATTGATATTTGGGTTTTTGGGTAAGTTTAATTAATCGGGTGGGTCAAAAGGATGATGACCCAAATAATTTAAATTAAGCCCAATTGAAAATTATCCAATTTCGATTTGTTAATTAGTTTGGACTTAATTTAATTAAATCTAAATGATCCAATTAGATTGGTGATTTGGACTTAAATTAAATTTAGCCCTATAAGAAATTAATGAAACATGCATGTTTTTCTAATTAATTAATTTAAGCCCAATTAAATTAAATCCAAGTGGACCAAAAGGATGGTGACTTGGGTTTGATGAAATCGAGCCCAATAAGATAAATTGGAATAAAATATTTAATTAGATTTAATTAATTATTTTTTTAGAGATTAATAATTAATTTATGAATTAAATATTATTATTTTTCCTTGACTTGGAAATTACTTAATTTTTGCATTAGGAATATAAATTATTTTTCTTAGAGATTAATAATTAATTTCTTTGATCAAATAAAAGTATTTCCAATTAATGATGGCATTAAATCATAATGAAATAGAATTCCATATTTTATGTATTCTTTTAGTATGACTTATATTATTTTAATTAAAGGTAGATACACTTAATTTTTTAATTTCGTATATCTAAGTCATGTAGTTAGACTGGAATGATTTTAATTGAAATATCAAATGTATAAAAGGTTGGGAATTTTATAAAGGACTTTTTAGTTGGACTAAAATTTTAATAATCAACATAAGTGATCTAATATTGCGAGCATATATTAATTGATGCGAGCATGTCTTATGTGATTGTAACACCAATCGTGGACTTAGGTTTATTTGTTTTACTTTTATATTTTATTGGTTATCAGTTTGAGGCTATTTGATATATGTTATTTTTACACAAGTTTTACCCCTTTTATCAACTTGATTTTGATTGTTTCTTTAATAATTTGATCACATAGGATGCTTTGAACCCGGTTTGCTTTGACTTTTCAGATTGGGTTAACAGCCGGAGGAAAGAGCAAGAACCGAAGGCAAAATGAAACAATTTTTGGAACTTTTCAAGGCAACGCCGCGGCGTTCAACAAGCGAACGCCTCGGCGTTCACAAGCAGTAGCCAACGCCGCGGCGTTCGAGGCGGCAGTGTTGGCCTA
The DNA here is from genome assembly GCA_019426215.1 of Buddleja alternifolia. Lineage (NCBI taxonomy): Eukaryota > Viridiplantae > Streptophyta > Magnoliopsida > Lamiales > Scrophulariaceae > Buddleja > Buddleja alternifolia. The sequence goes on along the minus strand of CM033405.1, from coordinate 17,078,014 downwards.
TAAATACCTCTTTTAGCCATTTTTTACCCTAACTCACCTTGGATATCAGCAACCACACGAAAATAGAGAGAGGGAGAGCTTAGAAGAGAAGATTAAAGGTCAAAACATGGAGAATTCAACAAGGAATCCACATCTCTACAAGAATTAGGGAGTTTTTACATATTTGTTTCTTGAATTTGTTCAAATCTCCTATGACTTGTATGATTTATATTTGCACTTTTGACATGAATATGAGCTAAACTTGTTTGATTGAGGCCATGGATAGGCCATTTATGTTATTTTGATTGTTGATTTATTGGATTAATTTTGGTTTTAGCTATGTATTCAATATTTGATCTCAATGCTACATTTGCTTGATCACCAAGTGTTTGATAAAATGCCTAGGTTAGAGATCGAGAGATAATAACCTAAGGAAGATATAAACATTGAATACCCTATAGTTAAACCGACTAGAGATAGACTCGGTTTCTTTATGTGGCTTTCCATTCACGTGGGGAATTCCTAGACCTTAAATGCATCCTCGTTAATCGGGTTTTCATATAGAGATATATAGGAAATCGTTACCAAGGGTAGGGTTGTTATGCCAAGAGATTGGGTGGTACGTACGTTCGGGAATTTCGCCTTAGCTAAATCAATCTAATAATCCAATAGAACCTAAATCACAATCGAAATGCATAATTGGTTGAACCATGTGCCTTGATCGTTTCTCTCTATTGTTTCCTCCCTTTATTTGGTGTGACGTTGCCTTAGTTTATTTTCTAGTATTTATTAATTAGTTAATCAACCTTTCTATCGACCGATTTAACTTAGAATTGAGTAATATAGTAGTCTTGGTACTTAGATTATAGTTGTCCCTGCGGATACGATAACCCCGGACTTAGAAATCCACTTTACTACTTACGCGACCTAGTTCTCTTGCTAGGATTTTGTCGTGTCACTATTTACCCCGGGCCAATCGTTTTACCACCGGTAGAGGCTAACACTTTTCAAATCCTGCCGAGGTATATCCAAATGATAGGAAACCAGGTTCAATTCTCCGGTTTACAACATGATGATCCACACGCTCATATAGCCACATTCTCGGAGATTATCCATACTTTCAAGAACAATGGAGTCACCGACGACGCCATACGCTTACGGTTATTTCCATTCTCTCTCAAAGACAAGGCTAAACAGTGGTGCAACTCTTTGCCAACCGCCTCTATCCGTACTTGGGAACAAATGGTGGATAAATTTTTGTCTAAGTATTTTCCACCGGGTAAGACGGCCGCAATGAAAAATGAAATCACCAGCTTTCGTCAATATGAGGGGGAATCACTTTATGAGGCATGGGAGCGTTTTAAGGAACTTTTGAGGAAATGCCCACACCATGGGTTAGTCGTGCCCACACTTGTTCAAACTTTCTATTTGGGTTTGGGACCGAATCTCCGTACGAATTTAGATGCCGCCGCGGGAGGTACTATCATGAACAAATCACCTGAGGAAGCTTGGGCATTAATTGAGCTCATGGCCGAGAACAACTATCAATGGCCAACCGAACGAATCACGTTGCCCAAGAAGCCCGCCGGATTGTATGAAATTGGGAATAGCTCCACAGTAGCTGTTCAATTGGAGGCCCTAAACAAAAGATTGGATTCCTTCGGACTCATGCAAAGTACGGTAAATCAAGTTAAATCCACTTGTGAAAACTGTGGAGGTGATCACACAAACTTTGAGTGCTTACAAGGAGATGTGTGTGGGACATCTAACTCGGTTGAAAGTGCTAACTTCTTGGGAAATGCAAGTCGTCAACAGAATAATCCCTACTCGAATTCTTTTAATCCGAGATGGAGGAATCATCCCAATTTCTCATGGAGCCAAAATTCGAATATGGCGAAACCACCACCACCAGGTTTTCAGCAAAACCAAGGAGGTTTCCAACAACCTCCATTTCAAAGGCAAGAGGGGCTCCAACAACCACAACAAAGCGAGAAAAAGAATAATATGGAAGATGTGTGGCAAAAGTTCATGATGGAGGCAACACAAAAGTTTCAATATCAAGAAATGATGTCCAAGAAACAAGAAGCAAGCTTAAAAAATCAAGAAATTGCACTAAAAAACTTAGAAACTCAAATTGGGCAAATTGCCAACATGCTTTCCGGACGAACCCAAGGCACGTTACCAAGTGATACCGAGAAAAATCCAAAGGAACAAGTTCAAGCAGTTTCACTTCGTAGCAGAAAGAACCTCGTTGATCCAAAATTGGGAGAGAAAATGGATGATACACCAGAACATTTGGATAAAACTAAGGCAACATCCAACTCCGGAAAGAACACTGAGACATCATCCCCTGTTTCGGGACATTTCTCTACCGAACCCTCTGTGCCCAAACCAAGACCTCCATTTCCACTTGCATTATGATAAGAGGCATTTTCACGTGTTTTTAAGCCCCTTTGCGTTTATGGTTTAGGTTCATTTATCGCTTAATTCTTGCTACATGTGCGTTTAATTCGTGCATTAAGTGATTTCAGGTCTTAAATGGATACAATCGAAGAACGGGATGAAAAACGACATATAAAACAAGTTCAGACCAATTTGCTTCTGTTTTCCGCGCCTAGGCGCCGTTCTGTCCACGCCTGGGCGCCGTATCTGCACCAGTTTCCACGTTCGAGCGATATTTTATTATTTTTAGAGACTGAATTGGATGAAGTTTCCTTCTACAAAGTTGTAGAACTATGTGTTAGCTTCAAAGGAGGACTTGAATTATCCAAATCGGAGTTTTGTGGAGAGAGTTATGAAGGAAATACAATTACTGCGCCAGACAGAGGCAAATACTCCCAACATTCTGATTTGGGCGCCCGAGCGCCATAATTCCCGCGCCTAGGCGTGGCCACATCCGAGATTTGATTCCTTTCAGCCAAAAGATCATCATTTGATGGGGGAATGGAACATTTAAAGCCAAGAGGTCATCACATGTATGGGAGGGATGTCATAAGTATGTTTCTTACTAGATCTACTTTTGGGAATTTTATACTACTCACTTTAAGAGTAGTGGAGGACACACTAGGGGGGACATACACATGAGGAGCTGATTTGTGGTGGTCTTCTTAAGGATATTTTCAGCACAATTGGACGGATGACATCTTGGAGGAGAGGGAGAGAGAGGCATTTTGTCCATCACTTTTCACTCATCATCATTGATCACCATTTTCTTCATCACTTTTGGAGGGGAACAAAGAGAGAGGAGCTAAGGATTGAAGATCAAGAGAGCAAAGATCCATCATCAATCAATTGAGGGAGTTTTAATTATTTGCATTTACATGTTTATTTCCATGAGTATGTATATGTTTGTATTAGATTTTCTTAAGGCTTTGATGAGAGGCTAATATTGTAGAACTAAGGCCATGTGAAGGCCAAATTTATGAATCATATATGTGAAGTTGCTCTTTGTATTAATTCTCCTATTGCTTTGTGTGTTAATTCTATGCTTTTATTCCAATCATGTGTTTGATCACCATATGCTTGCTATCTTGCTTAATCTAGTTGTTCGAGAGAAAATAGATTAGGGTGCAAGAGAATTAACACATCATCCGAAACAAATGAGGGATTGCCCTAGAAATAGGTAAGATTCCCGGGTGTTGTTAGCCGGATTCGTTCGGGGAAGCTCTAGAACGTTAATGCGTGATTTTTGATTAGATTCTCGGATAGACATATTTAGAGAACCGTCAATTAATCATAGGATTATTATGTGCCGAGACATCGGGTAATAGTTAATTTAGGAGTTTCCACCAAAGCAATAGGAGTCTAATAATTCGAAGAGTAGCTCATATATATTGACGAGTAGATTCGGTTGTAGCATGTGCCTTAGTCATTTTATAATACGTGAGATTAAATCTATAGTACGTTTCTCTTTGGTTCTTCGTTTGTTTAATCTTTTTCTTGCACTTTACTTTAAATTGTCTTATCTTTTATCGAAAATCATTAACTAGAATTCAAGTCCTTGTGGTTCGACAACCCGGACTTTTTGTCCACTTATTACTACACACGTCTAGTGCACTTGCTATCATAGCACGTTAGCTTTTAGCGTGTCACATTACAAAAAGGAAAGTTAGATAAGCAATTTGCCAAGTTTCTTGATATATTTAAACAATTGCGTATTAACATTCCTCTTGTAGATGCTTTGTTGCAAATGCCGAGTTACGCTAAATATCTCAAGGATATCCTTTCTAACAAGAAAAAGTTGGAGGAACATGAAATTGTAGCCCTTACTGCAGAATGCTCGGCTATATTGCAAAACCGGATACCTCAAAAGTTTAAGGATCCCGGAAGCTTTACAATTCCTTGCACTATCGGTTCTATTTCTTTTTCTAAAGTTTTGTGTGATTCTGGTGCCAGTATTAATTTGTTGCCTTTGTCCCTTTTCAGGAAATTAGGACTTGGCGAGCCCAAGCCTACCACTATTTCATTGCAACTCGCTAATAGGTCCATCAAGTACCCACGAGGAATAGTGGAAGATGTTTTAGTGAAAGTCGAAAAATTCATATTCCCGGTGGACTTTGTAGTTCTAGATATGGAGGAGGATGTCGAGCTACCACTCATTCTTGGTCGACCATTCCTCGCCACCGGACGAGCATTAATTGATATTGCCAATGGTCAATTAACTCTTAGAGTGGGAGATGAGCAAGTGACAATAAATGTGTATCATGCTATGCGAACACCATCTAATGATTCTACTTGTTTCCACATTGATGCATTTGATACTTTAATTTCTGAACATTTTCAAGGAAATCAATATGAAGATCAAGTGGAGGCATGTCTTGTGAATCCCATGGATGAGACAATGGAAAACAATAACTTGAGGGACACTGTTGCTTTTCTCGAGGCAAATCCACCTTACAAACGAAGTTTTCGACCTCGTTTCGAAGTTCTGGATAGACCAATCACTTCATCACCAAAGCCCTCAATTGAAGAACCGCCACCTCTTGAGCTTAAACCTCTTCCTTCTCATCTCAAGTATGCTTACTTACAAGATTCAGAATTTTTACCTGTTATAATCTCTTCATCTTTGACAGACATTATGGAGGAGAAGCTGCTTACGGTGTTGAAAGCCCATAAAAAGGCTTTTGGATGGAAATAGCTGATATTAAGGGGATTTGTCCAACGGTATGTATGCATAAGATCCTCATGGAGGATGAATATAAGCCCACCATTCAACCGCAAAGACGACTCAATCCAATGATGCAAGAAGTTGTTAAAAAGGAGGTAATTAAGCTACTCGATGCAGGTATTATCTATCCTATCTCCGATAGCAATTGGGTGAGTCCAACTCAAGTGGTCCCGAAGAAAGGAGGTATGACTGTTATTACCAATGCTAACAATGAATTAATTCCCACACGAACAGTTACCGGGTGGCGAGTATGCATTGATTATCGAAAATTAAATGAGGCCACCCGGAAAGACCACTTTCCCCTTCCCTTCATTGATCAAATGCTTAAGAGGTTAGCCGGGCATGAGTTTTATTGTTTTCTAGATGGCTACTCTGGCTATAATCAAATTGCCATCACACCTGAGGATCAAGAGAAAACCACTTTCACTTGTCCTTATGGCACATTTGCTTATAGGCGGATGCCATTTGGCCTATGTAATGCCCCTGCCACCTTTCAACGATGTATGATGGCTATTTTTCATGACATGGTCGAGGATTCCCTAGAAATTTTTATGGATGATTTTTCAGTTTTTGGAACTTCTTTCGATACATGTCTTAACCATTTAACACGTGTTCTAAAACGATGTGAAGAAACTAATCTTTGTGTTAAATTGGGAAAGTGTCATTTTATGGTTCAAGAAGGAATTGTGCTTGGCCACAAAATCTCTCACAAGGGATTGAAGTGGATAAAGCTAAAGTTGAGGTCATTGAAAGCTCCCCCCACCCTCTTCGGTGAAAGCCGTCAGGAGCTTTCTTGGTCATGCAGGATTTTACAGGCGTTTCATTTTAGACTTTTCGAAAATTGCTCAAGAAAAAACGTATCTAATTTGTTGGTAAAAGATACACCGTTTAACTTTGATGATAAGTGTTTGCAGGCTTTTCACACGCTCAAGGAATAAAGTAATTTCAGCGCCCATCATGGCACCTCCAGATTGGAACCTCCCATTTGAGCTTATGTGTGATGCTAGTGATTCAGCAGTTGGAGCTGTACTCGGACAAAGGAAAGATAAGGTATTCTACACCATTTATTATGCGAGTCGAACTTTAAATGATGCTCAGTTAAATTATGCCCTCCACGACGGAAAAGGAATTGCTAGCTATAGTCTTTGCATTTGATAAGTTTCATTCATACCTTGTCTTGAACAAAGTCATTGTACACTGATCACTCTGCACTTAAGTATCTACTTGCAAAGAAGGATGCCAAAACCTCGCCTTATTAGATGGATTCTTCTTCTCCAAGAATTTGATCTAGAAATTAGGGATAAAAAGGGAGTTGAGAATGTGGTAGCTGACCATTTGTCTAGGATAGAAGCTCCTGTCTCCGATTCAATCATTGAAAAACCAATCGGGGAAGAGTTTCCGGATGAACAATTGTATACGGTGATTCATGGTGCTTTCCCCTGGTATGCTGATTTTGCAAATTATGTTGTCATGGGTGCACTTCCCCCTAATCTCACTCTTTTATCAAAAGAAGAAATTTTTATCTGATGTCAAGCACTATTTTTGGGAAGAGCCATTTTTGTTTAAGAATTGTGCAGATGGCATTATCAGGCGTGTGTCCCGCGGAAGAAATGACATCTATTATGATCATTGCCATGATGGCAAGGTAGTGGCCACTTTGGGCCTACTAAGACCGCCTCAAAAGTTCTACAATCAGTTTTTTCTGGCCCTCCCTATTTAAAGATGTGCATGCGTATGTATCTTCTTGTGATCAATGCCAAAGAACAGGGAATATTTCGAGGAAACATGAAATGCCGTTAAACAAATACTAGAATGCGAACTTTTTGATGTTTGGGCCTTGACTTTATGGGACCATTCCCTAGCTCATGCTCCAATAATACATTCTAGTAGCGGTTGATTATGTGTCTAAATGGGTCGAAGCGGAGGCTTTACGTACGAATGATTCAAGGGTGGTAGTTAAATTTTGAAAAAAACAATTTTCACTCGATGGGTACCCTCGAGCCATTATAAGTGATGGGTGGCACTCATTGTTGCAACAACCGTTTGATAATCTTTTGCAAAAATATGGTGTCACACATAAGATTTCCACACCGTACCACCCTCAAACGAGTGGTCAAGTTGAAGTGTCCAATCGGGAACTTAAACGCTCCTTGAGAAAACGGTAAATTCATCTCGAAAGGATTGGTCTCTTAAGTTAGATGAGCCCTGGGGCATATCGAACTGCGTTTAAGACCCTATTGGCATGTCACCTTACGACTCGTTTTTGGAAGCTTGCACCTACCCGTTAGCTAGAGCATAGGGCATTTTGGGAATTAAATTGCTTAATTTGATTTGCAAGATGTTGGCAAACACAGGTTGTTGCAATTGAATGAGCTGGATGAGTTCCGACAGGAGGCCTATGACAACGCAAAAATCTACAAGGAACGAACAAAACGCTGCACGACAAGCGCATCACACCGAGGGAGTTTACCGAGGGAGAACAGGTCCTTTTATCAATTCCCGCCTCCGACTTTTTCCCGGTAAACTACGCTCTAAATGGTCAGGACCTTTCACTGTCATGAAAGTTTACCCCTCCGGTGCGGTTGAAATTTCACACGAAACAAAGGGTTCTTTCATTGTTAATGGCCACCGTTTGAAACACTATGAAGGAAATGGTTGTATGAGGGACCATGTGCACGTTACCCTCGTTGACCCACCACATTGATTGCACCTAAGTCAAGCTAACGACTATAAACAAGCGCTTCTTGGGAGGCAACCCAAGTTCTTTTTATTTTATTTTATTTATTTTCCTTTCGTTTCACTTTGTCTTTTCTTCATTTTGTTTCTGTTTAATATTTTTACGATGTGTTTTCATCGTGTTTGCAGGTTTTCCATTCATTTGCACGATTCGACGCAAGCAGTCCTTTCCTTTTAAAAAAAAAAAAAAAAAAAAATCGGGTTGACTCAACGCCGCGGCGTTCCTAAAAAATAACGCCGCGGCGTTCGATGCATATATGGACCCAGGGGTTTCTTTTCCCCATTTCACTTAGAACCCTAATTTCATTTCAAAAAAAACCTAACTCTTTCCCCCATACAAAAATCCCAATTACTTCCACATCACTCAATCTCTCTCCAATTCATCTTGAATCTACACTTCCCAACCGATTTCTTACAGTTCCCACCGATCAAAACTCAAAAATTTCGGCCGAAAATCAGCTCTCCAAGCCCAACCGCCACGTTCGCGACTCCCCACTGCCGCCGCCGGAATTGTGCCGCCACCACCGGACTTTACCTTGCATTTTCATCTTCTTTGGGCAAAGTAATAGCTTCATACATCACTTTGTGATAATTGTCTACCCATTTTGGATTAAGGTACATATATTCTTTGTGGTAAATTGTGGGGTGCAAGTTGATTTTAATTATTGGATTGTTGATGATATCGTGCATTTGGTTGGTAGTTGCGAGTATCATTCGGTCGATTGAATTTTGTGGGTTTCCTTTTCTTTCTCGTTTTAACCATTCCATTCGTGAGCTTGTTGTGCTTGTTGATTTGAGCAAAATTTGGGTTGTGGGAGTGATTTGTTGAAGAAGTTTGGGGATACCGAGTTTGAATCAGTCGTGTGGGTGACTAGAGCATTCTATCTTGGATACGTGTTGCATAGTGTTAGGGGTTTGAAAATGAGACCGCAACTTTCTAAGGGAAACAAGGCAAGGCTAAGGCGACTACTTCTACTCCAGCGGATGACCCGCTGTATGATGTCATAATTTTGTTATCTAGCCGCCTCGGTTTGTTGGAAGAGATTATTTTGTTTGTAAACTAAAATAATGACTAAGGCATAATATATATATAATATACATGTATGGTGTGATGGTGGTGGCCGGTTCAAGCCCCTTCCTCCCCTTTAATTTTATAATTTTTTTTTATTTATTATATTTATTTTATTATTATATATATATATATATTTTAAAGTGAACGAAAAAAAAAACGTGGAATTTACCTACTTCTTGGTGTATTTGGTCAATTTACTAATTCAACTTCTCTCCTAGTGTCTAGTTTAATTTTGGTTCTATTCCGTTATCTACATATATGATAATATAATATCCCTCTTTAACCTATGTGTAAGCTCCTAGATCATGTCCTAATGCTTTAGATAGTCACTAGTCGACTAAAACGAAAACTCGGGTATCACATTCTCCCCTCCTTAAAAGAATTTGGTCCCCAAATTCTCACCTGAGAACAATTCCGGGTAGTGTCTTCGCATGTAATCCTCGTTTCCCAAGTTGCCTCTTCTAGATTGTCGTGATTTTCCCATAACACCTTTACCATTGGGATGCTTTTAGTCCGCAGCTCACGCACTTTCTTGTCCACAATCTTTATCGATTTTTCTTCATAAGTCAAATTGTTCTGAATTGTATTGCATCCACCTTGAGTACATGTTCAGGATCAGGTCGGTATTTCTTTAACCTGCTTACGTGGAAGACATCGTGCAAACCAGAGAGTGCTGGCGAGAGTGCCAATCGATATGCTACTTTTCCAACTCTTTCCAAGATCTTGAAAGGTCCAACAAATCTAGGACTTAACTTTCCACCTTCTTATGTTGAATGATGCCTTTCCGAGGAGATAGCCGCAAGAAAACCTCATCTCCGACGAAAAATTCTAAGTCTTTTCTTCTTTGATCGGCGTAACTCTTCTGACGACTCTGTGCAGTTTTCATTCGTTCCTGGACAATTTGGATTTTATCTATAGCTTCTTGTACCAATTCCAATTGTGAAACGTTATTTGTCCCTGATTTTTCCTCTTAGGAATCCATGTATCTCCAACTTCCCAATGAATTGGGGACCTGCACTTTCTCCCATATAAGGCTTCATATGGTGCCATTCCAATTGTGGCCTGATAGCTATTGTTATAAGCAAATTCTGCTAAAGCTAGGTATTGATCCCAATTTCCTTTAAAATCCAAAACACACGCTCGCAACATGTCTTCTAGTATTTGAATGACGCGCTCAGATTGTCCATCCGACTGAGGGTGAGCTGATGTACTAAAACTAAGCTTAGTTCCCAATTCTACATGCAGGCTTTTCCAAAATCGCGAGACGAATCTTGGGTCTCTATCTGAGACAATGTTGACTGGAACACCGTGGAGTCTCACAATCTCTTTGATGTATAAACGGACTAACTTATTGAGAGGATCCACCTTTCGCATTGGTAAGAAATGAGCTGATTTTGTAAGTCTGTCTACAATTATCCAAACAGAATCATGATTACTCGGGGTTCGTGGCAAGTCAGTTACAAAATCCATCGTTATGTGCTCCCACTTCCATTCAGGTATTTCCAAGGGTTGTAAAAGTCCAGAAGGTCGTTGGTGTTCTGCTTTCACTTGTTGGCAGGTCAAGCATCTTGCGACATATTCTGCGACTTGGTTCTTCATATTAATCCACCAATAATGCTGTTTCAAATCCTTGTACATTTTATTTCCTCCAGGATGTATGGTATATTTGGAGCGATGCGCTTCGTCCAAAACCAACTTCTTCACATTAGCATCATCTGGTACGCATACTCGGTTCTTAAACCGTATCAGACCGTCCTTTCCGATATTAAATTCAGGTCTATCTCCATGAAGGATCTTCTCTCTTAAACTCTTGAACTTAAGATCTTTCTCTTGTGAAATTTTGATCCTTCCAAGAATATCGGGTTCTACTCTGATATTAGAACACCTAATATGTAACCCAGCTTCCCTTGGATTCCAAAAGCTCATATCCTCTAACATCCTCCATTCCTTAACCATTAATCTTGTAACGGTCGCTTTACGACTTAACGCATCTGCTACCACATTAGCTTTGCCAGGGTGGTATTGAATTGAACAATTATAGTCCTCAAGGAGTTCCATCCACCTTCGTTGCCTCAAATTCAACCTTTTGAGAGAAGAGATACTTAAGGCTTTTGTGGTCAGTATAAATTATGAAGGATGCTCCGTATAGGTAGTGTCTCCATTTCTTTAACGCAAAGATAATGGCAGCTAACTCTAGGTCATGGGTTGGGTAGTTTTGCTCGTAGGGTTTGAGTTTCCGTGATGCGTAAGCAATCACATTACCATTTTGCATCAGCACACATCCAAGTCCGTCCTTCGAGGCATCACTATAAACCACAAAGTTATCAATTCCATCAGGGAGAACTAATACTGGTGCTGTTGTGAGCCTTCTTTTTAATTCTTGGAAGCTAGACTCATATTTCTCATTCCATTCAAACTTAGTTTTCTTCTGAGTCAATCGAGTCAATGGTCTAGCTATTTTCGAAAAATCCTTGACAAATCTACGATAGTACCCTGCCAAGCCTAAGAAACTCCTTATTTCCGTGGCATTCTTAGGCCTTTTCCATTCAACAATCGATTCAATTTTCGAGGGGTCGACACAAATTCCATTACCTGAAATCACATGACCTAAGAAGGTAACCTTAGCTAACCAAAATTCACACTTGCTAACCAAAATTCACACTTGCTGATCACTTATAGAATAAAGAAGTGGCACGGGGCGAGTCTGACACCTGATCACTTAAAAGGGTTAGCAAATCAAGAAATCTTAATTGGGCATTAAGATTCGACTTGTCTGGCACATGCTCTGACAAAGAGTGTCAGTCAAACACTATGGGATAGTGTGAGCACTGTTAGGAATCCATTGGAGTAAAAACATAGTGGAACAAAATTTTCGGATTCCTAAACGAGGATCACTTAACATGATTTAATGATTTTAAATAGTTTTCCAAAAACTAAATGAAATACGTTTACCTTATCGATTTCATAATTAATCTTCGTGTAACAGCAACTCCTTGGGCTTCTGTCTCTAAAGATGCACGCGAAACGAACCTTCAGAAGATCTCCAAAAATTCCCTCGACAATGGTGGTGGATGGCTAGGGCGAATTTTTGGGGTAGGAGGCTTCTCTTCTTTTTGTGTGTTATGGAACTAGGGTTACTTGTGACTTGTTAGTGTTGGAGTTATCTTATAACTTTGCGACTTAACAAACAAGTCGGAGTCCCTTGGGACTCCTCTTATGGCACCCCCTAGGGCTCCATATGGACGTGGGTGGGCTTTAAGTTGGTCCATTCAACTTAGCCCACCTTTTAACCTGTATTTAATTTAAATCCTATTTAAATTCCAATACATATTAAATAATTAATTAATTCCATTTAATTAATTCTCCAATTAAATAATATAATTTATTCTAATTAAATTAAATATTTAATTCATTGATTTAACCAATAAATCAATCCGTCCATTTAATTATATCTTTCTAAAAAGACATCCCGTTCGTTTCTTATAGCGCGACTCTTTAGGTTTGTCTCAATTGGCAATGAGAGGAATTACCAAAGGATGTGAGTGTTACCTAGCCAGTTCTGTGGACTCACATCTTGTTAGAAAATTTCATGTTAGATGTTTTGATGATGGAAAGATAGGATTTTCTGTTAGACCCCAAAAAAGAAAGTAAGTTTATGTTTTCATAGAACTATTGTATAAGCGTTTGAATGTTTGTTATTTTATTAGGCTTGTAATTTTTATCTTTGTAGATTTTAGACTAAGAATTAGATACCGAGTCACTAATAGAATTCTAGGTGAGTCTATTAGAGATGAAGTGGAAGATCAACGTCTGAAGTCAAGTGAAGATGAAGATTTGTTCTTAGCGTTTGTCAAATGCTAAAGGAATGTTTTAGGGTTGTTGAATCAAGCGCTCAAATGTCTCAAGCGATCAAGGATCAGATTCACTTGAAATAAATTCTCAAGTCATTGAGGACTTAAATGCAATCATCAACATACATTTATTTCCAACGGGAATTAAATTCAAAAGTATTAAATGCCTGATAAGTGCATTAAATGTGATAAGCTATTATGACTTATGGACAAGCCACCTTTCGACTAGACTATCAGATTTCAGAGTTCAAAACCTGCTTCTGTCCAATCGGAACTAGCAGAATTTCAAGAATGTTAGAAAGGGACTATTTAAAAGCACTGCATGAGTTACACGCGCTACGTGAGTTACACGCGCTCACATGTGTCCAACAGACAAATCTCAAGAAATCCTATAAATAGTACCATTCAGCAAACCCTAAAAATACACGTACATACACATGAAAAATGTCAAAACTTTACTGAAATTACTTGAAAGAAAAGCTTACAAACTCCATAGCCAAAATCCTTCAAGCTTTTGATAATACATTCCAAAGACAGTCATAGATATCTCAAACCTCTTCAGAGAATAACACTAAATTCCTACTGAGATATCCTAGTTGTTTGAACTTTCCAACATCAAACAAACTCGTGACAAAACCTTCAACATTTTTGTGTGAGAGAAACTTGTTGAAGAAGATCTTCATTGTAGCTTAAGTCTGTGTGATCAAGGAGTTCAAAGATCGTTTTCCCTTTTATCTATTTTGTAGAAGTCTCTGTGTGACTCTTCGATAATCAATCTAGTGAATTCCTCCAAGTGCAAAGGAGAAGAAGGACGTAGCTGGGATTACATCACCCAGTGAACCTTACAATTTTTTGTGTTATTTACTATTTTATTGCATTACTTTACATTTGCAATATATCTTGAAAAAGCATTCAAAATAGTTAAGCGACGAATTCAAGTTCAAGAGAACGCTAAGCTATAAAATTATTTTCACTGTGCTAACCCTGATTAAGGGATTGAAACATTACCCTACTTTGGTAATTGTTGAAATCACTAAGTCTAAGTTATCTATTTATTAAACGCCTGACCTAGCGCTAAGATTTTCAAGTGTTCAAATTCTTCAAAGTAATACGAAATTTTTAAAGTCGAAAAAGATTTCAGGGTCTATTCAACCCCCCTCTCTTCTAGACCCTTTCGTATGCCACTTGGGACCATCAAGTGGTATCAGAGCGGTTGAAGTAGAAACCTAAGCATTTCCGAGCATAACTGCTTGCTTAGATCCATTTGTCTTAACTTAGTCTCTTTATTTCCTTTTGTTAGGAATTTCATGTTGGATGTTTTGATGACACAAGATAGGATTTTATGTTAGACCCCAAATATAATGTAAGTTCTTGTTTTCATAGATCTATGTATAAGCGTTCAAAAGTTCGTAATTTTATTTAGGCTTGTAATTGTTATCTTTATAGATTTTAGAATAAGCATTAGATACCGAATCACTAATAGAATTCTAGGTGACACTCCTACAAAAAATGCCTATTACAGCGGTTTTTTTGGACCTATTACAGCGGTTCGAACCGCTGTAATAGGCAGTGCTGTAATAGGGTTTCGACCTATTACAGCGGTTTTGAACCGCTGTAATAGGCACCCTATTACAGCGGTTCTAAAAAAACCGCTGTAATAGGGTACCCTATTACAGCGGTTTCCATGGGAACCGCTGTAATAGGGTATTTTTTATTTTTTTTTATTAATTTCACTTTTTCGTTTATAATTTTACCGTGTCGAAATGACACGAAATTCGCAAATACACAAAAATATATACATAAACTCACACATACACAAATATACATATACCCACATATACTTACATAAACCCACATATACACAAATATATATACATACATAAACCCACATATACATACACCCACATATACACAAATATACATACACCCACATATATACATACACCCACATATACACAAATATACATACACACCCACATATTCGTGTACGAAACCCCACATAGACACAAATATACATACACTCACATATACATACATAAACCCACATATACACAAATATACGTACACCCACATATACATACATAAACCCACAAATATACATACACCCACATATACTTACATAAACCAACATATACACAAATATAGATACACCCACATATACATACATAAACCCACATATACACAAATATACATACACCCATATATACATACATAAACCCAAATATACATAAACCCACACATACACAAATATACATAAACCCACACATACACAAATATAAATACACCCACACATACGGTGGTGGTGGAGGCGGCGGTGGTGCTATATGGTGGTGGCGGCGGCGGCGGTGGTGCTTCAAGAGAGAGAGAGAGAAAGAGAGTGTAGAGAGAGAGAGTAGAGAGAAAAAGACCAAGAGAGATAGAGAGAAGCGGGAAGATCTAAATTTAAGGGATTTAAATTTTTTGGTTTTGACCTATTACAGCGGTTCCCAACGAACCGCTGTAATAGGTCCCTCGACCACCTATTACAGCGGTTCCCTCGGAACCGCTGTAATAGGTTAAGACCTATTACAGCGGTTTTCTCGGAACCGCTGTAATAGGTTAAGACCAAGATACCCTATTACAGCGGTTCGTTGGGAACCGCTGTAATAGGTTCCTATTACAGCGGTTTTACTAAAACCGCTGTAATAGGTGCGCTGTAATTGGGTATTTTTGTAGTAGTGTGAGCTATTAGAGAAGAAGTAGAAGATTGGCGTCTGAAGTCAAATGAAGATGAGAATTTGTTCTTAGCGACTGTCAAACGCTAAAGGATTATTTCAGGATTTATGGATCAAGCGCTCAAAGCACTTCAGCGATCAGTATCAGATTCACCTGAAATAAATCCTCAAGTCATGAAGGACTTAAATGCAATCATTCAACGAACATTTATTTCCAACGGGAAATAAATTCAAATGCATTAAATGCCTGATAAATGCATTAAATGTGATAAGCCGTTATGACTTATGGACAAGCCACCTTTTGACTAGACTGTCAGAATTTCAGA
Source organism: Buddleja alternifolia (assembly GCA_019426215.1). NCBI lineage: Eukaryota > Viridiplantae > Streptophyta > Magnoliopsida > Lamiales > Scrophulariaceae > Buddleja > Buddleja alternifolia. The sequence continues at coordinate 17,062,169 of CM033405.1, read as the reverse complement.
GTTTATAGCTGCTCCCATCGAGTCGGAACCAGCAGGATTTCAGGAATGTCAGAGAAAAGGTAGAATCACGCGCCGCGTGAAAGGTACACTCGTACATATGTCCAACGGACATAATCCCAAGAAATTGCCTATAAATACCTCACCTCCTGCAAACCCTAAATAGAGACATACGTACATGCACAAGAAAACTTTGCTGAAATCTCCTTTCAAAAGAAAAATCTTAGAAACTCCATAGTCAAAATTCTTCAAGCTTTTTACATACATTCCATACAGTCACAAATATCTCAAACATCTTCCAAAGAAGAAACCTAAATTCTTAATGACATATTCCAAGTTGTTTGATCTTTCCAAAAATAAAAAACCCTTGTGATAAAACCCTCAACCTTTAATCTGAGTGAGAAAGTTGTTGAAACCCCTTACAGGCAGTATTTTTGAGTGAGAGAAGCTTGTAGAAGAAGATCTTCATTGGTGCTGAAATCTGTGTGATTAAGGAGCCCGAGATCCTTTTCACCTATTTACTACCTTGTAGAAGATTCTGTGTGATTCTTTGATAATCAACATAGTAAATTCCCTCCAAGTGAAAAAGGAGAAGAAGGACGTAGCTGAGATTACATCACCCAGCGAACCTTACAATTTCTTGTGTCATTTACATTTATTATTATCTTGTTTTATATTATATTATTTATTCTGAAAAAGACAAGCTAATCTGCTTAGCGACTATTTAACCAAAACGAACGCTAAAGCTTGAAAATCATTTCCAATGTGCTAACCCTGATTAAGAGATCTAAGCGTGACCCTACTTTGGTAAATTGCTAAAATTACTAAGTATAAGTTATCTTTACTGAAGCGTTTGACCCAAGTGCTCAGTTGCCTAAGCGTTCTAATCTCTAAAAGTGATACGCAATTTTTGAAGTCGAAAAAGACTTCGGGGTCTATTCAACCCCACCCCCCTTCTAGACCCTTTCGTATGCCACTTGGGACCATCAAGTGGTATCAGAGCGGTAGAAGTAGAAACCTAAGCGTTTCCATGCGTAACTGCTTGTTTAGATCCATTCTTTTTTAACTTAGTCACTTTAAAAATTTCTCTTAAAACATCTCATTATGGCATTTAACAAAATGCCTAAGTTGGTAGAGTCAAACTATGATTCTTGGAAACTTAGAGCATTCGCGTATTTATGTTCTTGCGATAATGAAATGTGTGATGTAATTTCAGATGGCCCCATTAAGATCATGAAAGTGATAACTCGAGCACCTGAAGCTGATGAAGCAACTCCAGATGGATATGTCGAGAAACCCAAGATAGAATGTACACCAGATGATCGAAAAAGTGCAAATCTAGATAATGTTGGATGAAGTGCACTTTACTCATCATTAGGAGACAATGATGCATTCTTCAACAAGATCAAGCAATGTAAGACTTCCAAAGAAATATGGGATAAGTTGGCTATTGTGTGTGAAGGTTCAGCACAAATGAAGGAGAACAAGCTCTCCATAGCCATGCAAAGATTTGAGCATTTTAAGATGTAGACCAATGAGACACTAGAACAATTGGACGCAATATTTACTTTGCTCATTACAGAGTTAGCTTCATTAGACAAAGAGTTGACCAACAAGGAAATGGTCAATAAGATTTTTAGAAGTCTTCCAAGCAAGTATTTGATTAAGACTGTTGCTATGAGAGAATCACACACATTGGAGACTTATACTCCAGAACATGTGTTTTCAGAATTAAAGGCATTTGAGTTCGAATTAGGTGAAGTCAGCGACACATTGACTTCAACGACTGAATCGGGAGCATTAATCACTACCACCAAAAGTAAGAGTAAAGAGATTAGTGAGGTGAAAGTGATAGAATCAAACGAGGAAAAAGAAATGGCTTTATTGGTCAAGAAATTCAAGAAATTTCGAAGATATGAAAAGAGAAATCCTATTTGACAAACCTCATTTCAAACTCCTCCCCCAGCACCAGTTCCTCAGTATCAAGCACTAGTGTATTCTGCACCTTAACCAGTAGCACCAGTTCCTTATCAACCGCCTACAACTCCTACTCAGAATCTCTCAGCGCTCGTTGTTTCAAAGCAATTAACCACTGAACAGAAAATGAAAACTAATTTGTGTTATAATTGCAGGAAACCAGGGCACTACCAGGTAAATTGCCGTTATCCAAATGTGTCTAAGCCCACAAGGCAAGACTATGCGGATAGAAACTAATTCAGGAGCCACCTTCTCTAACAAGGTTTGCTAGCGGAATCTGAACCATTCACCGCACCTGAAGATGATTTGGAATCATCAGATGAAAGTACTGATGATGAGCCAACAAGTGACTCAGTGTTGATTTGTCTTATGGCAAGACATGATGAAGTGTCTGACGATTCGCTACCTAAGGTAACCACCGAATTATGTCATCCTCTTTCATATGATGAATTACTTGACAAAGTTAATGAGTATTATAAAGATTGTCAAGATGCCGCCAAAAGATATCAAAATCACTTTGCTATTATTTCATCGCTCACAAATGATAAAGTAACGCTCAAAGCAGAGTTGTAAGTTCAGCAACAATGCATTGAGAAAAACCAATCGCTTGAGAGTGAAATAATCCAGTTGAAAAGTGATCTGGATATAATAGTTAAGAGACAAGTTGAGCTGATGGCTAGACTTGCTAAATCAGAACAGCTCGTCTCATCATTGTCTAAAGCGTCAAGAAAGCTGGACAATGTGACTGAGGTAACAAGGTTATTTGTTGAAAAGGCCGGTTTAGGATGCAATAAATTCGGTAAACAACCAAACAAACCTAATGTTATGGCAAACAACAAAGGGAAGGATGTTTTCTTTGTTGAAGAAGGTTCACGAAGTCAAACATATATTAAACCAAGCGACAATGGTACGAGGCCAAATGAGAAAGCTAAAGCTAACTCAGGCAAGGGGAAGGCAAAAGCAAATGATCCACAAAGACGGGCTCGTCCAAACGCTCAAAAAGCTAAGACTAAACCTGACCACTGTGAATCAAGCGCTAAACGTCAAGCACTAAAAGTGCAACCCAAGCCAGTGGCAAGGAAATACCAGCGTCAATATCCAAGATAGTTAAGATCATATTATCGACATTATGATGATTATGATTATGACTATGATTATGATTATGATTACTATTATAATCGAGGATATTACTATATACCCAAAAAGCACACACAACACAATGTGAAACCCAAGAACACCAGTATTCCTACAATGAAAACTAGGCAAATATGGGTTCCTAAAGTTTTAATTCAAACTAAAGTTACTAACAGTAAAGGACCCAAGACAACATGGGTACCTAAGAAGAATTAGAACTATCCTTTAAATGCAGGTACCTAGAGCCATCACCGATACCTCAGTTTAGTACTTTGATAGTGGGTCATCAAGGTATATGACTGGATCAAAAGATCTCTTGGTCAACTATCGTACAACCAATGGTCCTTAAGTTATATTCGGTGATAACTCCAAAGGTATAGGTATCATGCATAGGGGAAACATCATGATTAGTGATGTATATTATGTTGAGGGTCTTAAGCATAATTTGTTAAGCATTAGTCAATTTTGTGATAAAGGATTTGAAGTAAAATTTTCAAGTGACTACTGCTATGCTAACGACGCTATCACTAAGTCTACTAAATTAAGAGGAAAAAGAACAAACAATGTATATTTAGTGGATTGAGATTCTACAATTGAAAACAACCCCACATGCTCTGTTGCTAAAAGTCAAAATGAATTGGGTTGGTTATGGCACAGAAAAATGAATCACCTCAACTTTAAGGCAATCTCCTAGTTAATATCGCTAAATCTACTAAAGGGATTACCTAAGGGTTCCTTTCAAAAAAATCGCTTATGTGATGTATGTCAAATGGGTAAACAAGTTAAATCATCTTAAGAAGAAACCATGCCTATCTACTTCTAGAGTTCTTGAATTATTGCATCTAGATTTGTTTGGTCCTATTCAAATCATGAGTGTTAGTGGTAAATGTACTCGCTAGTAATAGTTGATGATTTCTCTTGCTATACATGGGTAGAATTCCTAGCGACCAAATATGAAACTATTGTCAAGCTCACAGCGCTAATTCGTCAACTGCAAACTTATAAAGATCTAAAATTGACGAGAATTAGAAGCGATAGAGAAATTGAATTTACTAACCAATTTGTTGAAAAGTTTTGTATAGATTTTGGAATACTTCATGAATATTCTGCCCCTAGAACACCTCAATAGAATGGAGTAGCCGAGCGATGGAACAGAACGCTTAAAGAAGCCGCTAGGACAATGCTTGCAGAGTCTAAGCTGCCTCAACGGTTTTGGGCCGAAGCTATCAATACCGCTTACTACACTCAGAACCGGTGTATGATCAACAAACAACATGAGAAGACTCTATATGAGTTGTGGAAGGGACATAAGCTTAACGTTTCATATTTTCATGTATTTGGTTCAAAATGCTTCATTCATAACAATGGATCCCAAAGCCTAAAGACGTTTGATCCTAAAGCGGATGAGGGAATCTTTCTAGGCTATGCCAAGAATGGAAAGATTTTTTGCATCCTAAATAAGATCAAATCAAAGGTTGAAGAGTCCATTCATGTTGTGTTTGATGATGCTAACCAAGAACTGAGTAAGGTTAATCCTGATGATGTAGGAATTCAAGATCTTGCCCAACAAGCATCACAAATTAATGTTGGTGATGATAGTGATGATGGGATCTTTGTGCCTATTCCTAAGATTACTCGTGAGGTTACTAATGAGGATATTGTCAGAATCACTGATGATCATGAAGAGAATGATCATCAAGAGCAAATTGGAACTGTGAATGATGCAGCGATTGGGCCAGAGACAAATGAGAGTCAAGCGATTGACAGTCAAGAGTCTCTCAACCCATTCCAACCAGATCGTAAATGGTTTAGAGACCATCCACCAGAGTTAGTAATTGGAGATATTGAAGCAACTGTTAGAACTAGGTCAGCAACAATTAACGAGGCAATGTTCGCAAGCTTCCTATCTCAAATGGAACCAAAGAAAGTGGATGAAGCACTCAGTGATTCATGTTGGGTAGAAGCGATGCAAGAGGAGCTTAACCAATTTGAGAGAAGCAAGGTTTGGACGCCAGTACTAAGACCAACTCACCAAGGAGTTATTGGAACTAGATGGGTGTTTAGGAACAAGATTGATGAAGATGGCATTGTTATAAGAAACAAAGCCAGATTAGTCGCTCAGGGTTATTGTCAAGAAGATGGTATTGATTTTGATGAGACGTATGCCCCAGTAGCCCGTCTTGAAGCAATTAGAATGTTCCTAGTGTTTGACGCATTCAACAAGTTCACAGTATACCAAATGGACGTAAAGAGTGCTTTCCTCAATGGTAAACTCCAAGAAGAAATCTATGTGGAGCAGCTTCCAGGATTCATCAACAACTATGGAAAAAGTATGGTCTACAAATTGGATAAGGCACTCGATGGCCTTTAACAAGCACCAAGAGCATGGTATGACACTCTCTCTATCTTTCTTATAGGTAAAGGCTTTTCAAAAGGCAGCGTTGATACAACGTTATTTAAAATTACTCATAATGAAGATATTTTCTTAGTCCAAATTTATGTTGATGATATTATATTTGGTTTTACTAATAAGGGATTGTGTGAGAAATTTTCAAAAATGATGCAAGATCAATTTGAAATGAGCATGATGGATGAATTAACTTTTTTCTTAGGATTACAAGTTAAACAACTCCCTAATGGCATATTTATAAACCAAGCTAAATATACTAGAGATATGATTAAGAAATTTTGTATGGAAAACGCATCATCTTCAAAAATTCCAATGAGCCAAATGCTTAAGCTAGATAAAGATGAAAATGGGAAAAAAATTGATATCACTAACTATAGAGGTATCATTGGATCACTTCTTTATCGTACCGCTAGTAGACCTGATGTTATGTTTTCTGTATGTATGTGTGCACGCTTTCAAGCTGATTCTAGAGAATCACACTTAAATGCTACCAAGAGAATCCTTAAATACCTAAAAGGCACACAAAATGTGGGCCTATGGTATCCAAAGGACTCTCCTTTTGAACTAATTGGTTATTCAGACGCACATTTTGCAGGTTGCAAAATAGATCGTAAGAGTACTAGTGGTACATGTCAATTTCTAGGTGATAGACTAATTTCGTGGCATAGTAAGAAACAACAATCCATAGCGACTTCTACCGCTAAAGCAGAGTACGTAGCCGCTAGGAGCTGTTGTGCACAAATCCTTTGGATTAGGCAACAAATTCGAGATTATGGAACAATCCTAGGTCCTACTCCAATCCATTGTGATAATCAAAACGCTTTAGCTATGACCTAGAATCCTGTCCTTCATTCTAGAACCAAACACATTGACATTCGCTACCATTTTTTCCATGACCATGTTTAAAAGAAAGATATCTCCATGCATTTCATTGGTACTGAAAAACAATTGGCAGATATCCTCACCAAAGCGCTCAACGAACAACGCTTTCTCACTTTAAGAAGTGAATTAGGTATGATTGATTTAAACACTTTAATCATAAAGCATCATATTTTATAGACATATAATTTGGGGGGAATCCACCTTATGTTTATGTCTAAATCGTTTTTAAAATTGAAATGAGTCATCAATTTTAGGGGGAACCTTAAAATTGTACTTGTCTCAACTCATAAGCGACTGTGATAAAAAATGACTTTGAAAATTTATGCATTGATCACTAGTGCTTACTATTATGCATGACAAAATCAATCTCTAATAAAATTAAATAAAAATATCTTATCTAAGGCGAGTGACTTTATCAAAAAGACTTCAGTGTTAAAAAGATTACCACTTTAACGCTAAGTAACCTTTTTCTAAAAATCATGCATAGTTTTTATCGCTAAAAAGTAGTGTGTCGATAAATCCAAAAGATTAGATTTGACAACTGCCCACACATGCTTATCACATCAAACTGACGGTTAATGATTCCTATCTAAAAACTAGGCGGTTCAGTAACTGCACTTGTCTGAGCATGTGTCAGTGTACTATCAGGTGCGTGTATTTCACGCTGAAAATTTCAAAAGTTTTCAAACGTTTTGCAAAAGTAACTGCGGATTTCAAACTTTTATATTTCACAGTTGTTACCATATTTACTGCACCTTTTGACATCCGTATTTATGAGTAAACAACTCAGCTTTAATTTTTGTTCTTTTCAAAATTAACTTTTGTACACGTGTCATTCATCTACTGGTTGAGGAGTTATTTTTTGCTTCCTATTTAAACCCTTCACAACCTTTACAGTAAAACTTGATCACTTCCAAAATTCCTCTACTATAAAAGTTCTCTCTCTCTAAGGCAAAAAGAATATCTTTCCTCTCCTCAACCGAAGCTTTTTCAGTTCTTCAATGGCACCCAAATCTTCAAAATCTGCTGCCGAAAAATCTTCCAAGTCTGAGAAAGCAGTCACTGTTAACGCCAGTTTCCTTATTAACTAGGACTATCTTTTCGATAAACAGAACTTCCCTTTAAGGACTGTTCTTTCACTCGTCCAGGAATCTAGTTTACGTGATATGAGGAAAAAATCCTTTTCTTCTTCAAAAATGCAAAAATCTTCGACGACGGAAACTCCATTTCCTGCGTCTTTCCCTTTGCCCGTGAGACCTTCATCCTCACTCCTTCTCTTATTTCATCTTTACTTGTTTTGCCAAACGATGGTGGAGAAATTGAGAATGTCACTCTTGGTGATGCTACCAAGGTCTGGGAGTTGATCAAGAAATATGAAGTTGGGACTGCCTACAAACCCAACTTCAAGAAAAATGACATGAAAGATGATCGAATGCAGAAAAAGAAGCTTCGATAAAGTTTCAAACATTCATTACAAGATGATGGTGGCCATTCTAACCAAACTGAAGATTAATTGGTTGCTTTACGTTTTTAAGCGCTTCAAGGCAGCGATGGCCAAGTCTGTAAATCCCAAGCCTTACGGGATTGTTTTGAGTCAAATTCTTAGCGCTAGCAGTTTCACTAATTCCGCTGGAAAGAAAATACCAGCGCTAAAGTTTTATGGAAAGAAGATGATCGGCGATCTGCTCGAGCCAAGGAGACGTGGTGGTGCAGCGGTTCCCAAAGAAGAGCGTGAGCGACTTCTTACCGAAGGAGTTCGTAGCGATGATGAAGAGCAAGCGACATTGTCTTCATCATCTTCCTTAGAAGAAGTTGTGGTGGTTAAGTGACCTAAAAGAAAAATCACCTTGAAAGTCGCTGAGCCATCAAAGAAGCAGATGCAGAAGCCGGAGCCCAAGAAGAAACATAAATCTCCTTTTCCTTCTCCTTATCCCAAATCACCCTCTCCCCCACCTGTCTTCATCATCTCTCTAGAAGAAGAAGAAGAGGTAGAAGAAGTACCGCTTGCCCAAAGGTGTACTCCTTCATCCACTTCCGCTGAATCAACAAGCACTCCAGCAGAGCCAGCGCTTGAAGAACCAGCAAGTGTTCCACCCCCTTCTGATGCTGTTCCTGAAATCAGCTCAGACCCCAAAGCCTCTACTCCATCCGAGAGTCTTTCTCATATTCGGGGTAAGTACTTGTGCAAAGCAAAGTAATTTATCCTTTCCTCATTATTTTCTAAGTCTCTAATGCTAGGATAAAATATTCTTCAGCCGAGTGTGAAGCAAATGTCCAGACTGTTCTTAACACTCTTGAGGACTTGCATATTCCCATCCGTGCTGATCCAATCATCTCTTTTCTGGATTTAGATTCGGAAGAAGCTACCCTTGAGCCTGAGGAAACTGTACCAAATGTTGCAACAGATCAAGCGACTGAGTGAGTTGATGATAGTCCTCAGGGTAAGCGTTGTAGTCTTTTCTTTGTAACTTCTACTTAGTAGAAATTTTGCTTGCTTTTCTCAAACGCTTACATGTATCAACTAAAAGTGCACAAGCTGCTGATGTACCTCACCCTCCCGAGGAAGATATAGAGTTGGATGTTGATTTATCAACAGTGGTGGAAATTGCTAGAGAAGTTAGTTCGATCATTCCAGACGCTGAAATATTACCAGCTCAGGAAGTGACTAATGATGCTGAGCATCCAACAGAAGCAGTTGTTCCTTTTGTCCCCACTCCAACTGGTCCTCCTCCTCCAGCGGTAGATTTCTTTCCAAGAGGCTATACTGAAGATTTGGAATATTATAATGCCTGGAGAGAAACGATGCTTAGACAACTGATTGACATGGAGCTCAGTTTCCAATCTACGCTCCACAATCGTGATCTTTCTGACGCTAAAAAAATAGCAATTTTTGAGTCACTTTCCAATGGTGATGTTATTTTGATGAAAGATCTTATCGCTCGTCTGGACTATCTAGAAATTCCATAAAAAGATTTTGCTGAGTTTGAAAGCAATCGCTTTCAAGAAGTCGGAAAGAGCCTGGAACAAAGTTATCCTTTCTATCGAATTCATATCCAAATAGGGAATCCTTATATTGGCGACTGGGGAAAGAATCTAGATGAAGCTCTGCTGAACAAAATAGGTTATTCAACGTTTCTAAAAGTTGTTCATTCAGAAGCAAATTTGTGCTCCGCTAAACCATTACGCTTATGGAAGGGAAAGGGTGTAGCAACTCAAGAACACCCTAACCCTATTAATCAGTAGGTTGAAGATGAAGCCAGAGTCTGGGCAGATAACTTTTTGCAAGAAAAATTGCGTTTCAAGACACTGCTAAACGCTCAGACTGATTCAGAATTGAATGCAACTCTCAGCCATCGATGGAAAATGGATACTAGAAGATGGGCAGAAGAATTTGTTTTGCATTGTCATACAATTGATGAGATGCTCAAATATCCTTTTCTATTCAATTTTCGAATAGAGTACAGACGTAGAGGATATGCTCTATTTTTGCTGCACAGGCGTGAATCTCTTGTAGGTCCAATCAGTCAGCTCCCCTACTTTAGAAGAGGCATTGAAGGCTACATCTGAGAACAACTCGGTCAAATCAGCCAAGGGGGTTATGAGTTGAATTTTGCTCAGCGCTTATAGTTTGATTTGAATGAAGACGCTTCCTCAAGTAAGCAACAAGCCTTTCAAGGACCTAGCCATCAAGTAGTTTTAACTGATGATTTTGCAGACTTTCACAGAGACAGGAGAGCGGTTGTAGAAAATGTGCAATCGCTAGAAATCTCATTCGCTGAATATTTTAGCCTGAATCTTTTCAGAGGCTATAATATTCATCATGTTCTCTTCTGTGAGCAGAATATACATGTGGCCAAGATGATATCGCTTATTCGGTCAGTGGACCAAGAAGCTACCAGAGCACCGATGCCATTTATTTTGGACCACTGCAACTCTTACACTTTGTGAGTTGATCTTCCGGAGGATATGCAATTTGTACTCAGCACTGAAAAGCGCGACGACGCTATATTTTATATCCCGCAGACCAACATGATCAGTCAAAGGCACGTTACGGCAGCGATTGGCCCACTCTGGGTCATTTCCATGAAAGCCCCTTCTCCAATCCAAAAAGTTGAAATAGAAGATACTCCTACTGAGGCCCTTTCAGCGTCTGTTGATCCTTCTCTGGATCAAGCGATCGAAGAAGTTCAGGACGCACTTGATGAGCATGAAGAGCCTCTTATAAGAGACAAATCTAAAGGCAAAGCTCCAGTAGTCTCAAGCTTTCACAGACCTGAGAGTTCCTCTTCCGATTCATTAGATTCAGACTATGACAGTGATCCAGAAGCTAGAGATTTTAGAAAAGCAGTTCGACATCCTCTCAGTGATATAAAGGGCTCATGTTCTTGATTGGAAGAGAGAAGTACTTCCACGCTTAATTAAGTAGAAACAGTTCTCAAAGCCGATATGAGAAATGTCAACAAGCTTACAATCTCCATAATGAACAGTATCACTCCCCTCATCAAAGAACTTTTCGACGATTTCAACAGGACGCTTGCCCAGTATGCTTCAGCTGATACTGAGCGCCACAATTCTTCTAATCTTATCTCTCAGAGTATCGCTGAGCAGATTGCTCTCTTGATGGATGAAGTCAAGCTTCTCCGACGAGATATCGATGAATTGAAAACCTCTCTTAATGATGCCAAGAAGGGGGAAAAAGAGAAAGAAAAGCATCAATCATCCAAAGCCTTGGAAGAATCTATCCCCTAAACCGATAACAAGCACTGGCGTTCTATGTTCGATGAAATAGCAGGTATAAAGAAAATGCTATCTACGAAGCGCAAGCTAAGATATTATCTAGGCAGGCACAAGCTCCCAGACTTAGACATCGAATTCTTAGAAAGTATGGGTTTTCATCCATATGTCGGACCGCTTAGACGGCCTTTAAACTAGAAATCCACCAATGATCAAAGACAAGACATTTACCATGACTTGATCAAAGAACTTGGAATTCCTCCGAGGGATTGGGTGGAAAGACTTTTAGAGTTAAAGGAAAGCGCTAAACAGAGAAGACATGATTTTGATGAAGTCCAGTACACTACCATGTTAGACATTGATCGACTCTTACTGGACTTAGCAAATGAAATTTATCAAGGAGAAGAAATGTCCAAGCGACAAAGAAGATGATGCCTCATTTCTTTTTCTTATCTTTATATGTTGTTGTTATTTTCTCTCAGCACAATCATTTGTTTACTTTATTTGAAATCATATGAATGAATGACTGAACGCTGAAACACCTTGTTGAGGCTAATCTAACAACTAACTAAGTTATATTTATTTGGGATTTTCTTTAAAAAGTCTTAAACTATAAAAGAGTTATAAGAGTTAAAGGTCTTGACATCATCAAAAAGAGGGAAATTGGTAGGAATTTCATGTTAGATGTTTTGACGATGACAAGATAGGATTTTATGTTAGACCCCAAATATAATGTAAGTTTCTGTTTTCATAGATCTATGTATAAGCGTTCGAAAGATTGTAATTTTATTTAGGCTTGTAATTTTTATCTTTATAGATTTTAGACTAAGCATTAGATACCCCAAATAGGATTTTTTGAAGATTTGTTCTTAGCTACAGGACTGTTTCAAGGTTGTTGAATCAAGCGCTCAAATGTCTCAAGCGATCAAGGATCAGATTCACCTGAAGTAAATTCTCAAGTCATTGATGACTTAAATGCAATCATCAACAGACATTTATGTCCAACGGGAAATAAATTCAAAAGCATTAAATGCCTGATAAGTGCATTAAATGTGATAAGCTATTATGACTTGTGGACAAGCCACCTTTTGACTAGACCGTCAAATTTCAGAGTTCAAAACTTGCTTCTGTCCAATCGGAACCAGCAGAATTTCAAGAATGTCAGAAATAGACTGTTTAAATGCGCTGCGTGAGTTACACGCGCTCACATGTGTCCAACAAATCAATCCCAAGAAACCCTATAAATAGTACCCTTCAGCAAACCCTAAAAATACACGTACATACACAAGAAAAAGGTCAGAACTTTGCCGAAATTACATGAAAGAAAAGCTTACAAACTTCATAGCCAAAATCCTTCAAACTTTTCATAATACATTCCAAATACAATCATAGATATCTCAAACCTCTTCAGAGAATAATCCTAAATTCCTATTGAGATATCCCAAGTTGTTTGAACTTTCCAACATCAAAAAAACACGTGAAAAAACCATCAACATCTTTCATCTGAGTGAGAAAGTTTGTTGATTATACAAGCAACATTTCTGTGTGAGAGAAGCTTGTTGAAGAAGATCTTCATTGGAGCTGAAGTCTGTGTGATCAAGGATTTCAATGATCGTCTTCCCTTTCATCTATTTTGTAGAAGTCTCTGTGTGACTCTTCGATAATCAATCTAGTGAATTCCTCCAAATGCAAAGGAGAAGAAGAACGTAGCTGGGATTACATCACTCAGTTAACCTTACAAATTCTTGTGTTATTTACTGTTTTATTGCTTTACTTTACATTTGCATATTATATCTTGGAAAAGCATTCAAAAAAATTTAGCGACTAATTCAAGTTCAAGAGAATGCTAAGCTATAAAATCATTTTTGTCGTGCTAACCCTGATTAAGCGATTGAAACATTACCTTACTTTGGTAATTATTGAAATCACTAAGTCTAAGTTATCTATTTCTTAAGTGCCCGACCTAGTGCTAAGCTTTTCAAGTGTTCAAATTCTTCAAAGTAATACAAAATTTTTAAAGTCGAAAAAGACTTCAGGTTCTATTCAACCCCCCCCCCCCATTCTAGACCGTTTCGTATGCCACTTGGGACCATCACATCGTAACCCAAATGAGTACAAAATGAATGAATCATTTGCGAACCTCTGGACCATAAATACCATTTGAGTATAAGCCCTTCACTGACGTATCCCGATCAAGTGAGAGTCATGGTTTATGTCAAACTCACTAACCTTTATAATGTGCATGTAATCATATCATGATGAAATTACAAAACTACCTTCCATGTCCCACATGAGTTAGTTTCATTGCTTTGGCCAAAGACTTATAATTTCATATGCATATGAGTGCACAGGATACTTTCTCGTTTACTATCTAGACAGTGAATCCCATCTTGGATATCACTGAACAACCGCAACTTGACTCATTGATATCGTACTTCGAGGTCAGCCCCACCAAAGGGTGCGTTGGGCCTAACTACTCTAGTAACAGATTCAATTGCACAAGCACATTGATCACGAACCCTCAGGTCTAAGGCTCACTCATACTTTTACGGTTAGTAATCTAATCATTGACAATCACCGAGTAAATCACCATGTGATCGGATAATTGCGAGTTGTGTTATAATATCAATTCCATTGATATATCTATGACATGTGTTCTCACTATCCCATAGTGTTCAATTGGCACTCCTTGTCAGAGCATGTGTCATACAAGTCAAATCTTAATGCCCAATTAAGATTTCTTGACTTGCGAACCCCTTTTGAGTGATCAGGAATAGGAATCTCCTCTTGCCATTTCTTTATTCCATAAAGGGCGAAGAGTCAACCTTGAACACAAGAACTGTTTGTTCAATACTTATTGATGCCATAAAGTTTTGCATGAACAGAATAATTTATTAATTATCAATTTGTACAACATAATTGAATAACCTATACAATCTATTTGTCCTCATTGGCATCCAAGGCATATATATAACAATATCCCACTTTCATTCAATGCCAATCGCTATGGTATCTAATACCCATCTTATCAAGATGTGTCTCTAGCACCGCTTGCGCCAATAGCTTAGTGAGTGGGTCAGCCACGTTTTTCGCTGAGGTTATTTTCTGCATGGAGATGTCACCTCTTCCAATGAATTCTCGAATTGTATGATATCTCCTCTCTATATGTTTAGATTTGTTGTGAGACCTTGGTTCCCTAGCTTGCGCAATGGCTCCATTGTTGTCACACCATAGTGGCAACAGAAGCTCCACACTAGGAACGACTTGAAGTTCAGCCATGAACTTCTTAATCCAAAAAGCTTCTTTGGCTGCCTCCGAAGCTGGCACATATCTAGCTTCAGTGGTTGAATCAGCAGTTGTGCTTTGCTTGGAACTTTTCCAAGACACTGATCCATCGTTCAGAGTGCATATGAACCCAGAAGTAGATTTTCGGTCATTGATATCTGACTGGAAATCAGAATTCATATAATTATCCACTTTCAATTCTCCATTGCCGTATACCACAATCATATCTTTAGTTCTTCTCAAGTACTTTAAGATAGATTTTACGGCGATCCAATGTTCTTTGCCCGGGTTAGCTTGAAACCTACTCACCACGCTCACAGCGTAGGTAAGATCTGGTCTCGTGCATAACATCGCATACATGATACTTCCTACCGCCTATGCATAGGGAACTGTGCTTGTCTTCTTTCGATCTTCCTCACTTTGAGGACTCATCTTTTTGGAGGGATAAATTCCATGTCTCATAGCCGAAAGACCTCTCTTAGAGTTTTCCATCCCAAACTATTTGAGGACCTTCTCTAAGTAGAGGGCTTGAGAAAGTCCTATCATCTTATTCGATCTATCCCTGTAAATTCGAATTCCCAGGATGTAGGTAGGTTTTCCCGAGCCTTCCATGGAGAATTTGCTTGAAAGCTATGTCTTAACTGAAGTTAGCAATCCTTCATCATTCCCTATAAGTAGAATGTCATCTACATATAGCACCAGGAATATGATCTTGCTCCCACTGACCTTTTTATAGACACATGGTTCATCCTCATTCTTGATGAAGTTGTAGCCCCGCACTTCTTCATCAAAATGAAGGTTCCAACTGCGAGAGGCCTACTTAAGTCCGTAAATGGACCTATTCAACTTTCAGACCTTATGAGAATCTGCAATAGATATGAAACCCTTGGGATGTTCCATATAGATCTCCTCCTCGAGGAATCCATTCAAGAACAAGGTCTTTTCATCCATTTTCCAGATTTCATAATCCAGGTATGCAGCTATCGAAGGTAGAATTCTGATGGATTTGATTATAGCTACTAGTGAAAAGGTTTCCTCATAGTCAATGCCCTCCTTTTGACTATACCCTTTCGCCACTAGCCTGGCCTTATAGGTATCCACCTTGCCATCCAGACCAATCTTTCTATTGTACATCCATTTGCATCCAATGGGTACAACACCCTTGGGTCGATCAGTCAAAATCCAGACTTGGTTCGAATACATCGAATCCATTTCTACTTTCATAGCTTCATGTCATTTTGCAGAATCCATATCCATCATTGCCTGGTCCTAGCTAGATGGATCGTCTCCATGGTATCCTTCTGCTATTGCATACATATTATGTTGTCCCTGTAGCAGATAACCATATTTCTCAGGCGATTGAGATACTTTAGCTGAACTGCGCACCGATGGTTGTGTCATTCCCGGTTCAGGTCGGGTCTCTTGAACAGTGTCTTCAAAAAGAGAATTATTTTGTTCTTTCAGAACAATACTTCTACCAGTTCCACCTTCTCGAATGAACTCTTCCTCGAGAAATATTGCCGATAAGGTAACGATAATCCTTTGATCATCATGTAGGTAGACAAGATATCCCATGGAATCCTTGGGATATCTAACGAATTGTCCTTTCAAGGACCTAGCCTCCAACTTCTCAGCCTTGGTCTTTTTCACATACGCTTCCTTCCACGCCATATCTGATACAGTGTGTAAGGAACAGACTTGGAGGGACATCTATTCAAAATGTAAGTAGCTGTAAGCAATGCATGGCCCCACAATGAAATGGGCAAATCCGTGTAGCTGAGCATGGATTGAACCATGTCTAATAGAGTTTGATTCCTTCGCTCTGCTATGACATTTAATTGTGGAGTGGCTGGAGGACTTAGCTGTAACAGTATACCATGTTCTCTTAAGATTTGGTCAAATCGAAGCGCCTTAATATGATGCCCGATTTGGTTTTTGACCAAAGTCTTGAATTCAATGAACCTTTCTAATGGTTCAGACTTGTACTTCATCAAATACACGTATCCATACCTAGAATGGTTATCGGTAAATGTAATGCAGTACTGAAAACCACTAGGGGCCACATTTCCAAAAAGGACCACACACATCTGTATGAACCAATCCTAAGACTTCAGAGGCCCTTCCAAATTTCCTTGTGAAGGGGGACTTGGTCATCTTGCCTTGGATGCAAGACTCATAAGTGGGATAGGGATCCGATCCCAACGAGTCTATGACTCCGTCCTTTTCTCACTTGTGCAGTCTATGATCCACGACATGACCTAGTCTTAAGTGCCAGAGTTGTTTTAGGTTTGTGTCATACAAACTGCGTTTTCTTGTTCCAGGATTGACATTACAATTATTTTGGACATTAATATAGTATAAACCATTTATTAAAGATGCACTGCCAAAACATTCATTTCCAAAATAAGTGTCGCAAGAATTGTTTACAAAGGAAAATAAATATCCTTTCCTGGCCAAAACAGGAATAGAAACAATATTCTTCAGCCCATTGGGCAAAACAAGGCAATTGTCTAACAATAATAAATGTCCAGAAAATAATCTAATGGAAGTGGGTGCCAATGTGTGTGGCTGCTACACTATGTTCGCTGCTAACAATGATTATCACTTCTCCATGCTCCAGCTTCTTACTTCTTTCCTGCTCCTGATTCAAAACACACACGTGAGCACTAGCCCAAAGTCTAGAATCCAGGAAGTAGTAAATATAGTAATAGAACAATTTGTTTCCAAAACATTAAGTTCACTACCTGAAGCAATATCCGTCTTCAGCTTGGATAAACGCGTTTCCAATGTCCCATCTCACGGCAGTGAAGACACATGTCTGTCTTCTTTGGACCTCTTTCCTTGAACCCTTTCCCTTTTGCTTTGCCTGTGTTACTCGATGCCTTTAACACTGCCAGTTGCTTTTTGCCTTTACCTTTCCTCTTTCTAAAGGGCTTGGAAGCCCAAGTGGTGACGACTAAAGCAACTTCCTTTCCCTTAGGCTTCATCTATCCCTGAGCAGTTGAGAGCTTGTTCATCAGCCCAGCCAATGTGCACTCAATGTTATTCATGTTGAAGTTCATAATAAATTGTGAAAAGGATTTGTGGAGTGATTGTAGAGTAAGATATGTCTGAAGGTGGAAATCCATAGGGAAGTCGAGAGCTTCCAATCTCTCAATCATGGAAATCATTTTCAGAACATGGGTTCCCACATCCTCACCTTCTCCCATTCTTGCTCCAAAGAGCTCCCTCGATGTATCATACCGAGCAGTCCTACTTTGCTCTCCATAAAACTCCTCGAGATGTAGCAATATTGACTTTACGTCATCCATGTTCTCATGGGATCGCTGCAAGTCATTGCTCATGGAGCCGAGCATGTAACCTTTAATACGAGTATCGTCCTTGATCCATGTGTTATAGTTATCATGTGCGTCCTCATTGTCATCATCCCCAGGGACAGGAGGATGCTTGGGCTCGAGTACATGGACAATCCTTAAGTTTCTGAGCCAGTCGGCAAAGTTAGGTCCAGTGAGGACATTATTTTCAAGCAAAATTGATAGTGGGTTATTAACCATTTTGAGAGAGATATAACTGACTGCAGAAAAAAAACCAAGATTTCATTAGATAATTATGTTTTACCCAAGTAAAATCAGGACTTTAATTTTAACTTGGCTACCACTACATTTTTTGAACCATTGCACTCCCACTGCAATGAACAGAAATCTCGTTGGACAGATTTCGTAGTGAGTGATTGAGTTCTTCAAAATTTTCAATGAGTTGCAATCTGTAACAATGTATGGCTCATCAAAATTTTTAAAGTCGCGTCAATGAGTCCAAGTAATGGTTCAATCCCCTTTTTGCTTATGGATCACTTAACCTCAGCCTGTAACGGAATATTGGTGGTGATCCATCTAAGAATATTCCCATAAATACCTATCGATCTAACAGTTGAATCTCATCTTGCAACTTGTAACAGTGTATGGGATGAGATTTGCTTCAATCGATGGCATCAAATGCACTTAAAGATCTTCGTATTATGAGTTGATGCATAACCCCAATTAGTCAGGACGATGCCATGCATAACTCATAACTCTATCTCTAAGTTTGATGGAGAGCCGGGATATCCATCATACCTTACTTACTTAGTATTATTAATTTGGGAGAATTTTTATTTAATTAAGGTTTCACTTTGCACATTAATCCAATTCGCGCATATGTTGAATTATTCTAAGCCATGCCTCAATAGAAAACTTAGTTCTTCCATCAACATGCTTTCCATGGACTTTCTAGATTGATCTAAGCCAATAGATCAATCAGGGGGATAGGGATCTATATCAAATCTAATCTTCATAGGCTCCGGGCTCCAAGCTTTAAGAAGTTCCTACCTTTACTAGTTACATAACAGTGAAGCGCCCTATACATTATACTACTGAAATTAAAAGTACAAATTGGGGGGCATTATTCGGCCCAATACAACCCATTAATACAAAACGGTAAAATCCTAAGTCCATGGATGCATCCACCACAACATACATCCAAGCATGTAAATAAACTGTTCAAGATCATGTTGGGTTTTACTTTTAAAATCGAAAAGAAATTCATATTTAATTAAATCTAATTTAATTATGAAAAGGTGATTTTAAAAGAATAAATCTAATTTATTATTTAAGAAATAAGTCTAACTTATTCTTAATTATTTTGAAAAATTAAATCTAGCCCAAAAAATAAATCCTATTTACTTAATCGTCATCAATCATAATTAAAATTCCGAACTTTAATATATGACATAATTAAATCCAATTTAATTACAAAAGTCAAATCCAATTTAACATAATTAAATCCAATTTAATTTTAGGAAAAACAAAATCATTTTATTAGGAAAAAGGGAATAGACAAATCTCAGGTCCAATTTGTCTATTGGGTCAAACCCAATAATTATTAATAATTATACATATATAAAATATATAAATATATATATTATTAATCACCGGGCCAGCCCAGCACCCGATTGCTCTGGGCCCGGCCCAACACGCTGTGTCGGGGTGGCAGGATCGCCGTTTGTGGTGGTGGTGCTGGTTTCTCCTTCTTTTTTTGTTTTTGTTTTGTTTTTCAGTTACGCGTTCCAATGCTAAACGCCGCCGTCGCTGTTACGCGCCATCGACGGCGCTGCCGCCGGCGTCGCAACGGCGTAATCGAGGTGAAAGAAGAATTATCCTATGCATTTATAAGTAAGTTAGAACTTAAATTCTTTGGCCAAAGTATTCATTGATCTGAGCTTATTATAAATATAGCATGGTTTTAAATTAGTGAGTTTGACCATAACCACGACTCTCACTTAACCGGGATAAGAAAACGAAGAGTTTATATTCACACGGTATTTACAAATGAAAAGGTATAAATGATCTAATCATTTCATCTTATTTTAGTTAAAATATGGAGCACTTGACTGGTTAGGTGGGACCCATATTCAATGAAATCTTCTCATTGCCAAATATGGATGAACCTAAAGAGTCACGCTTAAAAAGGAAATACAAATGAAAAGTGGAATATTTTAAGTATTGGATACTAAAAATTAAATAAAAAGAATTAATTATTTGGAGGAATAAGTTAATTTATTTATGGTTAATTAATATAATATTTCTTGAAGAAATAAAATTAATTAAATGAGTTATCTATTATTTAATTGAATTAATTTATTGGATTAAATTCATTAATTAAATATTAGATTAAACTAAATACAAAATTAAAACACTATGTGGCACACTAAACCCTATGAGGGGCGGCCACTAGGAGGTTTAATGGGCTTAGTTAGAGTCCAAGGTAATAACTTAAGTGATATAAGTATCACATTAATTATAAGCCTAGGTAATAAGTTGCATCACACAACACCACAAGAAAAGAATCACTCTCCCTCACTCTCACCTAGCCGTCGGCCTTCAAGCCAAAGGAGGAGGAAGTTTTTCATCAAGTTTTTTCGGTGAGACTATTTAGAGGCAAAACACTTGGACTGCTCGGATCAAGATTTATTCAGCCGGAGATTTTTCGAGAAGAATTGAAGAATTCAAATTTGTGGAAACAATCAACCACTTCGCTACAACGGGTAATGTGATTTTACCCTATCATACATACGCGTGATTAAACCCCGAGGTTGACCCTGCGAAGGAAAAATCCAAAAATTTTAAATTTCGTTTTCCGCTGCGTTCGGTTAATTTTCCCCAACATATACATGCAACATACATCAAATGAGACATGCATCATAATTTTCCTACGCGCACGAGGCCACCCGCTGCGCGCACAACGTGGGCCAGTCGGCGCGCAGACATTTCGGGGTTTTTCTGCCCCGTTTTCTCACACAATTTGATTTTCTCGATCCACCATATTATCATGTAATAATATCCAAGAAAAAACGCAGAAAAACAAAGCTGTAAATCTTAAATATAACCTCATATTTAGCATGCTTCAAAAACACGAAAAACCCATAAATCACGTATTTGACTAAATACGGAAACCAGAGGCTCTGATACCACTGTTGGATTTTGACAGATAAAACGTAGTAGAAAGAATAAATCCCATGATGATTCATCTCCGATTTCATGTATTCAAGTTAGGATAGAAAACGTGTACCTTTCTTCGTATTATTGAAATTTCTGAACCAACTTTTGATCCTTTTTCCAAGCAGTGAAATCAGCCACTGCCTCTAACTTACCACGCCAGAATTGAGAGCAAAAAGATCCATTCTTTTCTTTGGTATTCTTCCATTGCCTATCGAGACGAACCTAAAGAGTCCCGCTACAAGAAATTAGCAGGATATCTTTTTGTGTAAATAATTTATCTTTTAGAAAGACAAATTAAATTGGACGGATTAATTTAATTGGTAAATCAATAATTTAAATATTTAATTAGATTAAATTATTTGAGTTTAATTAATTTATTGGAATTAATTAATTATATATATATATATATTTAATTGAATTGGATTTGAATTAAATATATGTATTAAAAGATGGATTAAGTTGATTGGGCAAACTTAGCCCATCTCAGGCGTCCACTGAGGGCTTAGGAGGTGCCTCACTTGGTTTAGGGTTTGAGGATTATTTAATCCTCAAACTGACAAGTTAAACCAAGCCCTAGACACAATATACAAAAAGAAAAGAAAATTCCTCTCCCCCTCTCTCTCTAGCCATCCACCTACATTCAAAGGAGGGTCTAGGGGAGCTTTTGACGGCTTGTTTTGTGTGAAGCTTTAGAGACAGGAGTTGCTGTTACGCGAGTTGCAGATTAACAGATCGATAAGGTATTTGATTTCATTAAATTTTGTATAACCTTGAAAATCATCAAACCCACATTATAGTGATTCGACTCTAGGAATCCTTTTTATTTCCGCTGCATTTTTTGTTCATAGGATTTCTAACATTTCAGTGGTCTCGAGCGTCAAATGTCCCAACCTCATTCCACGACTAGTGAGACAATGGGCGGTGACATTGGATCAGACGTGACGGCCCCATCCATATCCAGGTGGTTCTCGAGATGTTTGTCTCACATTTTATGTACGTCCTGAGAGCACGATGCAATTGTACATTAGTCTGTGTTTAAGTCTGGGCCATCAAATTCTCACAGCATAACAGTAGCCAGGTGGTCCCACGACTCATCGATGCCTCCTTAGCGAAACTGAGACCCGTGTGCACTTCTAGTATGACCGTCTGTCATATAGAAGGCCTAGTTGAGATATTAGTACACTTAACTTGCCACCATTCTACGACTCGTGAGACAATGATGATAAGCCGTGCTATTCCCTCTCACATCTAATGATGGAAGGCACTAGACCTAATCAAGGGGCTTCCGGGCCCCCAATTTATCCATTTAGGGACTTAATATGGATAAATGAGTTTTTCAAAAACAAGGTCTCTCACTTTCAATTACTTATTTTTCTTAGGTGATTATGCAAACATGCACAACATTCATAACATAAGAAAATTTGCAATCATACATAAAGCGGTAAATGTGATCTTAGTCAAGCCAATTCCTAAACACCCCCACCCATCAAGGTATTGACCAATCTAATCTAAGGACCCGGACCTTACACTATGGTCTTCAAATCTCCATGAGCATCTTCAGAAAAACATTTAAAGAAACCTTCTCTCTCAATTACAACAAAAGAAAACATAGCACGCAGGCCTTGTTGGGTATTTACAGATCAAACGCAACAAAAAGAATAAATCCCATGGTGGTTCATCTCCGATCTCATGTATTTAAGCCATGGTAGAAAACGCGCACCTTTCTTCGTATTATTGAAATTTATAAACCAACTTTTGATCCTTTTTCCAAGCAGCGAATCAGCCACTACCTCTAAATCACCACGCCGGAATTGAGAGCGAATAAATCCCTTCTTTTCTTCCCCTATGGATGGCTAGAGAGAGAGAGAGAGGTGGAGCTCTTTGACTTGGAGAGAAAGACAATTAGAAAGGCTAGGGTTAATTATTTCCACTAAGTAGAATTTATACTACACAAGGAAATAATTAAGCCTAATTAACTAAGGCCCTAGGCGTCCATGTTGGACATTCACTTCGGGGATTTAAGCCCTTGGGTTTTAGTCCATGTTTGTGGTTTAATTTAATTATTTATCCAATAAATAAATTATTTAAATAACTAAATAATCGAAGTTAATTCTATAATGAATTCCATAAATAAATTAATTAACATATTAATATAAATAATTAATAAAATCTTCCAATGATTTAATTAATTAATTAACTACAATATCAAATACCGAAAAATCGCTCAAGTCTCACACCATAATTTTTTCTTTTCAATTGCTCTAAGTACGGCTCTTTAGGTTCGTCTCAAAAGGTAAATAGGAGGAAGCCAAAAGGATGTTGGTAACACCTAGCCAGTCTTGTAGCCACATCGTATCACAATTGAGAATGAATGAATAGAATTATTCCAAACCTTTGACGTTGTGAATACTGTACGAGTATGAACCCTTTATTCTTATATCCTAGTCAATTGAGAGTCATGGATTAGTCAAATTCATAGGACTTGACCATATGCTTAGCTCATAATGAATCGAGGTCACTGAGTGTACTTTTATGTCCAACATAAGCATCTTCATGGCTTTGGCCAAAGACTTTGACCTCACCCATTCATGACGTCATAGGATATTTTGCTCATTCACTTTCAAGAGAATAAATTCCATTTTGCAAATCAGCTAAAAATGCTACTTGCCCATCAGACCGCACTTCGAGATTGACCCCACCAGCGGGTGAATTGGATCTAGCTACTCTAATGACAGACTTGATGTTACAAGCACATCTTCAACGTGATTACTTAGGTCTAAGGTTCACGCGTAGCTATCACAACTTATCAGTTCTATCATTGACTGTCATAGAGTGAAAACCCACGTGACAGAACTGATGTGAGTCGTGTTCAAACTCATCAGTCCCACGGATGCGTCTATGACAAAAGTTCCCACTAATATACACATTGTGTTCGACTGACATTTCCCTGTCAAAATTTATCTCTTAATAGTCTCTATCTAGTAATGATATCCAATCAATACTCTCTTTGACTTACGAACCAATTTAGATATTAAGGATCAAACTCTTCTAGTGCCAATCTCCCTAACCCATAGGGATTAGAACGTTCGCCTTATTATCAAGGACTAAACGTTGTTTATAAAACCTTACAAATGCCTATAAGAAACAACATGAATTGCCTTTTATTAATATAAGATTGTTCAATTACAAATTATTGCCCTATAATTCTATCGTCTATGGCATTTGAGGGCATAACACTAACAATCTCCCACTCGCACTCAATGCCATTTTCTATGGTGTTTTATACCCATCTTATCGAGATGTCTTTCTAGAACCGCCTGTGCCAATGGCTTGGTCAATGGGTCAGCGACATTGTCGGATGAGGTTATTTTTTGATTAGATATTTTCCCTCTGGAAACGATCTCTCTTATGATGTGATATCTTCTCTCTATGTGTTTTGATTTGTTGTGAGACCATGGTTCCTTTGTCTGCGCTATTTCTCCAGTGTTGTCACAATAAAGTGGCAACGAGAGCTCCAAGCTAGGAACCACTTGAAGTTCTCCAAAAAACTTCCTTAGCCAAACAGCTTCTTACGTATTCAGCCTCTGTGGTGGAATCCACGGTTGTGCTTTTTTTGGAACTTTTCCAAGTCACCGCCCCACCGTTGAGGGTGAATATGAACCCCAAGGTGGATTTACGGTCATCGACATCTGATTGGAAATCTAAGTCGATGTAACCGTCCAGTTTCAAGTCACCACTCCCATAGATGAGAATCATATCCTTAGTTCTCTTTAGATACTTTAGGACATTTTTCACAGCTATCCAATGTTCCTTGCCCGAATTTGCTTGAAATCGACTAAAAACACTTGCTGAGTAAGCATTGTCAGGTCTAGTACACACCATAGTGTACATTAGGCTACTCGTTGTAGATGCATAGGGTACAGTTCTCATTTATTTTCTATCTTCCTCACTTTGAGGACACGTCGTTTTTGAGAGATGTACCCTGTGCCTCATTGGCAGGAACCCTTTCTTAGAATCCTCCATCCTAAATCTCTTCAGGACCTTTTCTAAGTAAAGGGCTTGAGAGAGCCCTATCATTCTATTTGTTCGATCTCTATAGATTCAAATCCCTAGAATGTAAGTAGTTTCTCCCAAGTCTTTCATGGAGAATGTACTCGAAAGCCACTTCTTAACAGTGGTGACCATTCCTACATCATTTCCTATAAGCAATATGTCATCTACATATAGCACGATGAATGATATCTTGCTCCCACTAACCTTTTTATAAACACATAGCTCATCTTCATTTTTGATGAAGTCAAATCCTTTGACTGCCTCATCAAATCGTAGATTCCAGCTACGAGATGCTTGCTTGAGTCCATAAATGGATCTTAGGAATCTATT
Source organism: Buddleja alternifolia (assembly GCA_019426215.1). Taxonomy (NCBI): domain Eukaryota; kingdom Viridiplantae; phylum Streptophyta; class Magnoliopsida; order Lamiales; family Scrophulariaceae; genus Buddleja; species Buddleja alternifolia. The sequence continues at coordinate 17,036,834 of CM033405.1, read as the reverse complement.
TAGAAAATCGGTTTTGACATCCATTTGCCATATCTCATAGTCAAAGTGAGCTGCTATTGCAAGTAGAATTCTTATAGACTTGATCATAGCTACTGGCGAAAAGGTTTCTTGGTAGTCAATTCCTTCTTTTTGATTATACCCTTTTGCCACTAGCCTTGCTTTATAGGTGTCAACCTTGGCAGCAACACCAATCTTTCTCTTGTAAATCCATTTACACCTAATTGGTATAATAACATCAGGCCGATCTACAAGCGTCCAGACTTGGTTTGAATGCATCGAGTCTATCTCTGCTTGCATAGCTTCACGCCATCTTGCAGCATCCAAATCCACCATCGCTTGATCATATGTGGAGGGATCATATCCATGGCCCTCCTCTAATACATAACGAAGACTTAGTTCCTTCTGTAGTAGATATCCATACCTCTCAGGCAGTCAAGGTACTCTATTTGATCTTCACGGTTGTGGTTGTGTTATAGAAGGTTCGGTTCTTACTTCCTGTGTAGATGTATCGAAAGGAGTTTCATTTTGTTCTTCAAGAACAATCCTTCGACCCGCTCCACTTTCTTGGATGAACTCATCTTCAAGAAAGTGGGCTTTGAAAGCTACAATGATCCTTTGATCATCGTTCAGATAAAAGAGGTATCCCATGGAATCATCAGGATAACCAACAAAATGCCCTCTTAAGGATCTAGCCTCCAACTTGTCTACTTTAGTGTTTTTGACATAAGCATGACATCCCCAAATCTTGATGTGATTAAGACTTAGCTTCCTATATCTCCATATCTCATATGGGGTCTTAGGAATGGACTTGGACGAACATCTATTTAAGATATGTACAGTTGTAAGGAGTGCGTGACCCCACAGTAAAATGAGTAAGTCAGCGTAGTTGAGCATGGACCGAACCATGTCCAAAGTTTATTTCCTTCGCTCGGCTACTCCATTTAACTGTGGTGTTGCTGGAGGTATGAGCTGTAATATTATACCATTCTCTCTAAGGTATTCATCAAAATCCGCACTCATATATTCTCCTCCTCGGTCAAACCGAAGAGCCTTTATATGTTGCCCAGTTTGATTTTCCCCTAAAGCCTTGGATTCTTTGAATCTTTACATGGATTTAGACTTATGCTTCATCAAGTACACTAGACCATATCTTGAATGGTCATCTGTGAGTGTGATGAAGTAAAGGAAACCTCCACGAGCTATTTCTCCAAATGGTCCACAAGCACTGGTATGCACTAAACCTAAGATTTGTGTGGCTTTTTCAAAAGTCCCGGTGAAGGGGGATCTAACCATTTTTCCCTTGAGACAAGATTCACAAGTAGGATAGGGATCCAATCCCAATGGACCTATTAGTCCATCTTTCTCCATTTTTTGAATTTTGTGCTCACCAGCATGGCCTAGTCTAAAATGCCAAATTAATCTTTGGTTAATTCCTTGCCTACCACGTTTCTTTTGTATAGTATTAACAGCAACTCATTCTGGATGTTAATGTAGTATAAACCATTCACTAAAAAGGCATTATTACCATTGTAAAGGTTGCAATGTTCGTTAATCAAACGGAAAGTATAACCATGCGTAACTAAAACGGAAATTGAAACAATTTTCTTAAGCTTATTGGGCAAAACCAAAACATTATCTAGAAACAGTAAATGTCTAGAATTTAAAAGTAATGAGATAGATCCAATTCCAGTAATCGCGACACTTTGCCCGCTGCCTACTCTTATCTTCACCTCATCACTGTCCAGCTTCTTTCTCACACCAGATCCTGATTCATACAACATATGTGAGCACTAGCTCTAGAATCAAGAATCCAAGATGTGGAGAAAACGGTCATAGAACAATAAGTTTAATGAACATAAAATTCCATACCTTGTGCGCCATGGCCCATATTTGGACAGTTCCTTCTCTAGTGGCCTAGCTCACCGTAGTGTAGGCATCTATCCATCTTCTTTGGCCCCTTACGTTTGCGAATCACAAGAGCTTTCCCCTTACCCTTATCGACACCACCCTGAGCTCCAAGCTCACCATGATGTTGATTGGTTTTCTTCTTCTTATTCTTAGACTTTTGGGGCCTAAAAGAGGTGACCAGTGCAGTTTCCTTTCCCTTGGGCTTCAACTGAGATTCCATAGTTATTAATTTATTTAGTAGCCCAGCTAAGTTACATTTAATCTCGTTACAATTGAAGCTCATGACATATTGGGAGAAGGAATCGCGAAGAGCCTTCAAAACGAGAATCATTCGAAGTTGTGGGTTCATTGTAAAATTGAGAGCCTCCAATCTCTCGATCCTCACGATCATCTTGAGGACATGATCCCCAACTTTTTCACGCTTTCTCATTTTGGTTCTAAAGAGCTTTTTAGATATTACATATCTAGCAGTGCGACTGTGCTCACCATAGAGCTCGACCAAGTGTGCCAAGATAGCCCTCGTAGTGGTCATCTTCTCGTGGGACCTTTGAAGCTCATTTATCATTGAGCCTAGCATGTACCCATGCTCTAGGACGTCGTCCCTTACCCATTTCTATGAGCCTGGACTTCTTCCACATTGCACGTGTTCTAGTAGGTTGAGTAGGGATGTCTGTGTCCGACACATATCCCAGAGACTCCATGTCAAGGAAAACCCTTAAGTTCCTTAGCCAGTCCACATAGTTGGGTCCAGTTAGGATGCTCTTTTCAAATAAAATGGAAAGTGGGTTGATAGTCATTTTTGGATGAGAGAGATAAAACAATAAATTACTACAAAAATAAACCACACTTGATTAGATAATTGTAATTTAAATTATAACCAAGTAAAATCAAGGACTTTGATTTATGACTTGGCTCCCACTACATTTTTCGAGATTTACACTCCCATTGTGAAAATCGGAAGTGATCGTTGTTTATTACTTTGTAGTGGAGATTGATTTCTTTAAGAAATATAGTGGATGACAACCCCTTAACGATATTTAGTCCACTATTTAATTAAAGTGATGTCTAACATCAATCTATCCAATAGACGGTTCAATGTTTTTTTCCATAATCCACCAAAACCACAACCCTTTTACGATATATAGGATTGTAGATTATCTAAGTTCATTCCCACTAACACCTTTTAATCTAACATTTGAATTTCATCTTGCAACCCTTCAACGATATTTGGGGCGAAATATGTCTCGATTAAAGCATCCAATGGACTTTATGAAATTTCAGAATTGAGTCTTAATATATAACCCAGACTTATTGGGAAGATGACATATATTGGATTCAATTCTTAATCTCATTAAGCTTAGTGGAGGGAGAGGACGCCTAGCGCCCTTTACTAACTTAGTATTGTTTGGATTTGGGAGAATTTATGTTCTAAACATTTATTTATGTCTCACTTTACGCATTATTAATTTTTATAGCGCAGGATAAGATTATACTGTTAGGTTAATGTCCTCAAATGCCACTAAAGGATTAGTAAGTGATAGGACATTATTGATTTGTGATTGTTTATTAAATCAATCAATAAAAGGCATTTATATATTGTACTCTTCTATAAGTTCATGACCACAAGAGTTAACTCTCTAAGGCACTAGAGAAGTCTAATAGTTGTGTACTAAAATAGTCCGCAAGTCAAAGATTTTCAATTGGGCATTGGAAATCATGAATACTTGTATGATATGAGTTTTGACGAGAAAGGTGTCCGTCAATCACTAGAAATTAAATAAATGGAATCCTCCCATTGCGAAATATAGATGAACCTAAAGAATCACGCTTGAAAAGGAAAAACTAATGAAAAGTGGAATATTTCTTGTGGGAATATTTGAAGTATTGGATACTTAAAATTAAATAAATAGAATTAATTATTTGGAGGAATAAGTTAATTTATTTATGGTTTAATTAATATAATATTTCTTGGAGAAATAAAATTAATTAAAGTAGTTATTTATTATTTAATTGAATTAATTAATTGGATTAAGTTAATTAATTAAATATTAGATTAAACTAAGCAGAAAATTCAAACATCATGTGGCATACTATACCCTATGAGGGGCGGCCACTAGGAGGTTTAACAGGCTTAGTTTGAGTCCTATGTAATAACTTAAGTGATATAAATATCACATTATAAGCCTAGGTAATAAGTTGCATTACACAACACCAGTGTTTTAAAAGGCAGTCTCGGGGCGCGCTCGGGGCGGGGCGTTGCTAAAACGCCCGGGGCAATAGGAGGGGGGCGTAACCCCTCATGGGCGTACACCCAATCAATTGGGGCGTACGCTCCGGGCGAAAACGCGCCCAGTCCCTGGGCATACGCCCAATGTATTTCATGTCCATATGGTATGATTTTAGACCTAAATTGATTTTTTTTCCAATTTCAAATCTAAAAACCCACTTAAACTTTTTACATGTTTTATTCTTTTAGTAAAAACCCATGGCCCATCTATTCAATTAAATCAAACATTAAAAAAAAAAAAGCTGCAAGAGCAACACAACTTAATGCTCGAGTATTGAGAGCCGAAGATGAAGATAATGATCTTAGTAAAAACCCATGGCCCACAAGAAAAGAATCCCTCTCCCTCACTCTCACCTAGCTGTCGGCCTTCAAGCCAAAGGAGGAGGAAGTTTTTCATCAAGTTTTTCCGGCAAGACGATTTATAGGCAGAACACTTGGATTGCTCGGATCAAGATTTATTCAGCAGGAGATTTTTCACAAAGAATTGAAGACTTCAAATTCGTGGAAATAATCAACCACTTCTCTACAACGGCTAATGTGATTTTACCCTATCATACATATGCGTGATTGAACCTCGAGATTGACCCTGCGAAAGAAAAATCCAAAAACTTTAAATTCCGTTTTCCACTGCGTTTGGTTAATTTTCCCCAACATATACATGCAATATACATCGAATGAGACATGCATCATAAAGCTAGTAAAACATCACATGTATTCATGGGCTTTTTCTAGAGGACCTAAGCCAATGGGCCATCATAAGAAAAGGAAAAACTAAACTATTCTTATTGGGCTCCAAGCTCCTTTCCGTTTTGGATTGACTTCTTCTTCAAGGCCAATTCTAATTCTATCTATTACATAAGAATTAGTATATCCTATACATAATTCTAAGAATAAGCATAATGGGTTCAAAACCGGCCCTTACATCCCATAGAAAGAATTACATCCATAAAGGAAACCTAAGCCCATGAATAATGTCACCATCACATAATACATGCTCGCGATAAATAAAACAATTATGTTGGTGATTAGGATTACAATTAATTAGTCCAACTAATTAATTTCATCATAAAATTCCAAACATTATTCATATTTATAATAAAAAGCCTTCTAGTGAGAATTCATTATTTACATAAATAAATTAATTAAAATCATCCAAGAATAACTAATTAATTTTTTTATTCAAATAATTAATATTCAATAAATACTAATTGGGCTCGATTTCATCAAACTTAAATCACCATCCCATTGGCCCATTTAAATTTAACGAGTTTGGCCCAAAACTAATTTATAGAATGTCTAATCTTTTTAACAAAACCAATTTGGGCTTATTTAATTAAAATCCAGGTTATCATCCTTTTGACCCACCCGGATTATTAAAATAGCCCAAAGCCCGTTTATTAAAAATTAGACCTGTTTCTACACAACTCGACCGGGTTAAAAAACACAGGCCCCCACTAGGCGCGCGGCCCGATGGGTGCCATGAGCCGAGCGCGCTGTGCGAGCCTCCTACGCGCACTAGGCTACCCGCTGCGCGCACAACGTGTGCACGGCGGTGCGCAGATAGTTGGGGGTTTTTCAGCCATGTTTTCTCACACATTTGATTTTCTCGATCCACCATATTATCATGTAATAATATCCAATAAAACACAGAGAAAAACAAAGCTTTAAATCATAAATATAACATCATATTTAGCATGCTTCAAAAACACGTAAAATGACGTATTTGACTAAATATGGAATCCAGAGATTGCCTCTGATACTACTGTTAGATTTTTACAGATAAAATGCTGCAGAAAGAATAAATCCCATGATGGTTCATCTGCAATTTCATGTATTCAAGTCAAGATAGAAAATGTGTACCTTTCTTCGTATTGTTGAAATTTCTGAACCAGCTTTTGATCCTTTTTCCAAGCTGTGAATCAACCACTGCCTCTAAATTACCATGCCAGAATTGAGCGAAAAAATCCTTTCTTTTCTTTGGAATTCTTCCATTGCCAATCGAGACGAACCTAAAGAGTCGCGCTATAAGAAATGAGCAGGATATCTTTTTGTGTAAATAATTTATCTTTTAGAAAGACAAATTAAATAGGCCAGATTAATTTAATTGGTAAATCAATAATTTAAATATTTAATTACATTAAATTATTTGAGTTTAATTAATTTATTGGAATTAATTATTTATATATATATATATTTAATTGAAATGGATTTGAACAAAATATATGTACTAAAAGATTGACTAAGTTGATTGGGCAAACCTAGCCCATCCCAGGCGTCCACTGAGGGCTTAGGAGGTGCCTCACTAGGTTTAAGGTTTGAGGATTATTTAATCCTCAAACTGACAAGTTAAACCCAACCCTAGACACAATATACAAAAAGAAAAGAAAAATCCTCTCCCCCCCTCTCTCTCTAGCCGTCCACCTACATTCAAAGGAGGGTCTAGAGGAGCTTCTGAAGGCTTGTTTTGTGTGAAGCCTTAGAGACAGGAGTTCGACAGGAGTTGCTGTTACACGAATTGCAGATTAACAAATCGATAAGGTGTTTGATTTCATTAAATTTTGTATAACCTTGAAAATCATCTAACCCACATTATAGTGATTCGATTCTAGGAATCCTTTTTATTTCAACTGCGTTTTTCGTTCATAGGATTTCTAACATTCCAGTGGTCTCGAACGTCAAATGTCCCAATCTCATTCCACGACTCGTGAGACAATGGGCGGTGACATTTGATCAGGCGTGACGGCCCCATCCATATCCAAGTGGTTCTCGAGATGTTTGCCTCACATTTTATGTACGTCCGGATAACACGATGAAACTGTACATTAGTTTGTGTTTAAGTCCGGCCCATCAAATTCTCACAGCATAACAGTAGCCAGGTGGTCCCAGGACTCATGGACGACTCCTTAGCGAAACTGAGACCCGTGTGCACTTCTAGTATGACCGCCTGTCATATAGAAAGACTAGTTGTGAGATTACTACACTTAACTTGCCACCATTCAAAAACAAGGTCTCTCACTTTCAATTACTTATTTTTCTTAGGTGATTATGCAAACATGCACAACATTCTTAACATAAGCAAATATCCAATCATACATAAAGTGGTAAATGTGATCTTAGTCAAGCCAATTCCTAAACGCCCCCACCCGTCAAGGTGTTGACCAATCTAATCTAAGGACCCAGACCCTACACTATGGTCTTCAAATCTCCATGAGCTTGAACGTCTCCATCTTCGTCTTCAGAAAAATATTTAAAGAAACCTCTCTCACTCAATCACAATAAAAAAAAAACATTGCACGCAGGCCTTGTTGGGTTTTTACAGATAAAACGCAATGAAAAGAATAAATCCCACGGTACTTCATCTCTGATCTCATGTATTAAAGTCAGGCTAGAAAGCGTGTACCTTTCTCCGTATTATTGAAATTTCATAACCAGCTTTTGATCCTTTTTCCAAGCAGCGGATCAGCCACTGCCTCTAAATCACCACGCCGGAATTGAGAGCGAATAAATCCCTTCTTTTCTTCCCCTATGGACGGCTAGAGAGAGAGAGAGAGAGGTGGAGTTCTTTGACCTAGAGAGAAAGACAATTTGAGAGGCTAGGGTTAATTATTTCGACTAAGTAGTATTTATACTACACAAGGAAATAATTAAGCCTAATTAACTAAGGCTCTAGGCGTCCATGTTGGACGCCTAGAGCCTAATTAACTACACAAGGAAATAATTAAGCCTAATTAACTAAGGCTCTAGGCGTCCATGTTGGACGCCCACTTGGGCGATTTAAGCCCTTGGGTTTTAGTCCATGTTTTTGGTTTAATTTAATTAATATTATTTATCCAACAAATAAATTATTTAAATAACTAGTTAATCCAAATTAATTCTATAATTAATTCCATAAAGAAATTAATTAACATAGTAACATAATTAATTAATAAGATCATCCAATGATTTAATTAATTAATTGACTACAATATCAAATACCGAAAAATCTCTCAAGTCTCACACCATAATTTTTCCTTTCCAATTCCTTTGAGTGTGGCTCCTTAGGTTCGTCTCAAAAGGCAACTGGGAGGAAGCCAAAAGGATGTGGGTAACACCTAGCCAATCTTGTGGCCCACATCTTATCCCAATTGAGAATGAATTTGTTAGGAATTTCATGTCAGATGTTTTGATGATGACAATTAGGACTTTGTGTTAGACCCCAAAATATGTAAGTTTAATTTTTAGTAGAAAATTTGTATAAGTTTTGAAGCGTTAGTTTTGTAACAGGCCTATTAGGCTTTGTTTTATTTTTACTATAGATTGTTAGGCTAAGTAGTCTTAGGCTGAGCGTCTGATAATTTCTGAGTGAGTTTATCAGTAGTAAAGTTCGAAGACTCAAGCGCCTGATTTCTGAAAGAAGATAAAAGTCTCCAAGCTTCCAATTGACCAGCTACATCAAGCGTTTCCTTTGAGTGTGGCTCCTTAGGTTCGTCTCAAAAGGCAACTGGGAGGAAGCCAAAAGGATGTGGGTAACACCTAGCCAATCTTGTGGCCCACATCTTATCCCAATTGAGAATGAATTTGTTAGGAATTTCATGTCAGATGTTTTGATGATGACAATTAGGACTTTGTGTTAGACCCCAAAATATGTAAGTTTAATTTTTAGTAGAAAATTTGTATAAGTTTTGAAGCGTTAGTTTTGTAACAGGCCTATTAGGCTTTGTTTTATTTTTACTATAGATTGTTAGGCTAAGTAGTCTTAGGCTGAGCGTCTGATAATTTCTGAGTGAGTTTATCAGTAGTAAAGTTCGAAGACTCAAGCGCCTGATTTCTGAAAGAAGATAAAAGTCTCCAAGCTTCCAATTGACCAGCTACATCAAGCGTTTCCTTATGGGACAGAAGTAATTTCACCTGAATTTATTTCTAAGACCAGAAGGAGTTTAATGCAAATATTCTCAAAGCATTAAGTACCAACGGGTATTTAATTCAAATGCATTAAATGCTGATAAGAGCATTAAATGTGATAAGCACTTTCAAACGTACGGAGAAGCCACCCTATTGGACTGTCAACTATCTCAGACTGCAGCACCAACTTTTGTGCAGCAGATTTTCAGGAAAAAGGACAAAAGTTGTTCACTCGCGGAAGTGAGAGACACGCGCCTGTGCATGTGTCAAACGGACATTTTCTCCAAGAATCCCTATAAATAGGACTTCAACAACAAGTCAAATATAGAGAAGAATTATCAAGTCGAATTGCTGCTGCATTGAAGTCTCATTCCTTACAATCTCACAACAGCCAAAACTTTCAAGAAAATATTCTATTTGCTTTTCTTCATATCCTGAGACAGTCAACCCAATATCTCAAACATTCTTTTCGAAGAAACCACTTTCCTACTGAGATATTTCCAAGTTGTTTGAACTTCATCAAAATCAAACAAACCGTCTTAGAAAAACCCATCCAAGCCTCGCGATCCGTGTGAAGTCGAAGTTGGATACTTGCATTATTTCTGGGTGAAAGAAGCAAGGAGATTGAAGTGATTTGGAGCAGAAATCTGTGTGATCCAGGAGCTCAAGTCATCGACATCTATCTCTCCCTATTGTGTAGAAGATTCTGTGTGATTCTTTGAGAATCACTTTAGTGGATTGCCTCCAAGTGTTCAAGGAGAAGAAGGACGTAGTTGGGATTACATCACCCAACGAACCTTACAAATATTGTGTTATTCACTTTTCAGTCAATTCTTTCATATCATATCATTGCATATATGGATTAAGTAAAATACAATCAAACGCCAAACAACTAAGAAACTTCTGGTGACGCTAAAGCTTTCAAAAGAAGACTAGAAAAATCATTCCGCTGTGCTAACACTGATTAAAGAACTGAACGCTTAAACCCACTCAGTTAAAGTATTCAAATCTTGAAGTCTAAGTTAACTCTCTAAAAATCGTCTTCATCAGACGATTAACCTAAGCGTCTATATTTCTAAGTAAACGCTCAGTCAAGCGTTCACATTTCAAGCGTCCAAAACCTTTTTAATACGAAACCTTTTTTGGAGTCGAAAAAGACTTCAGGGTCTATTCAAACCCCCCTCCCCTTTCTAAACCCTTTCGTATGCCACTTGGGACCAACAAGTGGTATCAGAGCGGTTAAAATTGAAACTTTAAAATTTCCAAGCATAACTGCTTGTTTAGATCCTTTTCTTTCAAAAATCTAGTTGCTTTTAAAATTTAGAAATGGCATTTGCTAAAGTTCCCAAGCTGAACGAATCAAATTATGACACATGGAAAGTCAAAGCATTTACATATCTCTGTTCATGTGATGATGACATGTGCGATATCATTTCAGATGGGCCAATCAAAATATATAAAGTTATCACAAGAGCACCTAGAGCCACAGAAGAAACTCCCGATGGTTACGTTGAAAAACCAAAACAAGAATGGACTCAAGATGAGCGTCGAAGAGCTAACTTGGACAATGTTGGACGTAACGCTCTATATACGGCTATTAGTGATAATGACAACTTATTTAACAAAATCAAATCTGCAAAACCACTAAAGAAATATGGGATAAGTTGGCTACGATTTGTGGTGGCTCAGCCCAAATCAAAGAAAACAAACTTTCCATTGCCAAGGAAAAGTTTAATGGATTTAAGATGCTACCAATGAAACGTTAGAGCAATTGGATATAAGATTTACAGCTCTAGTTACAGAACTTACATCGTTGGGAATGGATTTACAGAACCGAGAAATGGTGGTCAAAATCCTTAGAAGCTTACCAAGTAAATTTTTGATGAAGACAACCGCTATGAGAGAATGGAATATGCTGGATCTTCTAACTCCAGAAGACGCCTTTTCAGAACTAAAAGCATTTGAGTTCGAGTTGAATTCTGCCAGTGATATTGTGAGTAGTCCAGTGATTGAATCTGGAGCGCTTATTGCATCAATCAAGGGCAAATCGGGTAATAAAGGAAAGAATTCAGATATCAATGAGGAAGAAGAGTTGGCTTTGCTGAATAGATTCAGGAAGTTCTTGAGATATGAAAAGAAAGGAAAAGGTTTCAATAATCAAGGACAAAGTTCATATCAAGCGCCCACTCCAGTACAACAACAGTACCAAGCGCCTCAGTATTCTGCTCCATCACCCCAAGCGCCTGTTCAATATCAAGCGTCTACTCAAAATCTCTCAGCATTCATGGTCTCAAAGCCACACACTGCAAGGTTATCAAATGAACAAAAGATGAAAACTAATCTTTGTTATAATTGCAGGAAACCAGGGCACTACCAGGTAAATTGCCCTTATCCAAACGTATCCAAGCCCTCAAGGCAGGATTACTTGGATAGAAACCAATTCAGGAGCAACCTTTGGCAACAAAGTTTGCTAGCGGAATCAGAACCAGCATCCGCACCTGAAGATTTAGAATCATCATACGAAAGTAGTGATGATGATGAGCCATTAGATGACTCAGCGCTCATATGTCTCATGGCCAGAGATGATGAAGCGTCTCCTGAGGTAATCAATGAATTATCAATTCCTCTTTCTTATGATGAATTACTTGACAAAGTTAGAGAATACTAGAATGAATGTCAAGAAGCTGCCAAAATATATCAAAATGATCTCACTATTATTTCATCACTCACTAAAGATAAAGTAACGCGCAGAGCAGAGTTGCGAATTCAGCAACAGTGCATTGAGAAAAACCAATCGCTTGAGAGTGAAGTTATTCAATTAAAAAGTGATCTTGATATAATAGTTAAGAGAGAAGCTGATTTGATCGCTAGACTTGCCAAATCAGAGCAGCTCATCTCATCATTATCAAAAGCTTCTAGACAGCTGGATAATGTGACTGAAGTAACCAGATTATTTAGTGAGAAGACCGGTTTAGGATGCGATAAACTCGGTAAACAATCCAATCAATCTAATGTTACAACAAACAACAAAGGAAAGGGTGTTATCTTTGTTGAAAAAGGTTCACAAGGTCAAACTCAAAATGAACCAAGTGACAAAGGTAAGAGGCCAAATGAGAAAGTCAAAACTAACTCAGGCAAGGGTAAAACTAAGGCAAATGATTCACAAAGACGGGTTTATCCAAACGCTCATAAGACTGACAACTGTGAATCAAGCGCTAAATGTCCAGCACCAAAAGTGCAACCCAAGCTAGTGCCAAGGAAATATCGGCGTCAATATCCAAGACAGTGAAGATCATATTATCGATACTATGATGATTATGATTATGACTATGATTATGATTGTTATTATAATCAAGGATATTATTATACATCCAAAAAGCACACACATCACAATGTGAAACCTAAAAAGGCCAATATTCTTACAATGAAGACTAGGCAAATATGGGTTCCTAAAATTCTAATTCAAACTGACAATGTTACTAATGTTAACGGACCCAAGCAACAATGGGTACCTAAACAGAAATAAAACTTTCCTTCTTGAGTGCAGGTACCTAGAGCTAGAGTCGATACATCTGTTTGATACTTCGATAGTGGATCGTCAAGGCACATGACTGGTTCCAAGGATCTTCTGATCAACTATCGAGCTGCCAATGGTCCTCAGGTTGTATTTGGTGACAACTCCAAAGGTAAAACCAAAGGTATAGGTACTGTGCATAGGGGGAACATCATGATAAGTGATGTTTATTTTGTTGAGGGTCTGAAGCACAATTTATTAAGCATAAGTCAATTCTGTGATAAAGGCTTTGAAGTCATATTCTCAAGTGACTGCTGCTATATAAACGACGCTAAGACTAAGTCTACTAAATTGAAAAGAAAAAGAACTAATAATGTATATTTGGTAGATTGGTGTTCAACACTTGATAACAACCCAACATGCTTTGTTGCTAAAAATGAATCTAAAAAGGGTTGGTTATGACATAGAAAAATGAACCACCTCAACTTTAAAACAATCTCTCAGCTTATAAGTCAAAATCTTGTAGAGGGATTACCAAACAGACCATTTCACAAGGATCGCCTTTGTGACGCTTGTCAAATGGGTAAACAAGTTAAGTCATCGTTCAAGAGAAAACCTCATCTATCTACCTCTAGAATACTTGAACTACTTCACATGGATCTGTTTGGACCTGTTCAAACAACCAGTGTAAGCGGTAAAAACTATACTTTGGTGATAGTAGATGATTTCTCTCGATTTACTTGGGTGGAATTTCTGTCATCCAAAGATGAAACCTGTGACAAGTTAACAACGCTTATTCGACAACTTCAAACATTGAAAGATCTTAAAGTTGCAAGAATAAGAAGTGATCACGGTACTGAGTTTTCTAACAAGATTGTTGAGAAGTTTTGTGCAAAAAATGGAATACATCATGAGTATTCAGCTCCCAGAACTCCCCAACAAAATGGTGTTGCTGAGCGCCGGAACCGAAGGCTTAAGGAAGCCGCTAGGACAATGTTAGCAGAATCCAAGCTTGCTCCTAGGTTTTGGGCCGAAGCGATCAACACTGCGTGTTACACTCAAAATCGCTGCATGATCAACAAACAGCATGGAAAAACTCCATATGAACTATGGAAGGGACGTAAGCCAGATGTCTCATATTTTCACGTCTTTGGTTCTAAGTGCTTTATTCATAATAATGGATCCCAAAGCCTAAAGACATTTGATCCTAAAGCGGATGAGGGAATCTTTCTAGGCTACGCCAAGAATGGGAAGAATTTTCGCATCCTAAACAAGGGCAAATCGAAGGTTAAGGAATCTATTCATGTTGTTTTTTATTATGCTAACCAAGAACCGAGTAAGGTTCATATAAATGATGTAGGAGTTGAAGATCTTTGTCATCAAGCGTCTAAGATTACTATTGATGAAGATACTGACGATGATGATGAGATCTCAGTGCCACCTCCTAAGATTACTGGTGAGATTACTCTGGATTATTATATAAGAAATGCTGATGATCATGAAGAGAGTGATCATCAAGAGCAAACAAGGAATTGTGAATTTGAATTTGAAGCGCCTACGGAAGAAGGTAGTCAAGCGTCTGATCCCCAAGCGCCTGTTCAATCTCTTAACCCCTTCCAACCAGATAGACTATGGCTGCGAGATCATCCACCAGAGCAAATTATTGGAGATATTGGAGCGCCTGTTAGAACGAGAGCCGCTACATTCAATGAGGCTATGTTCGCAAGCTTTTTATCTCAGATGGAACCTAAGAAAGTGGATGAAGCGCTAAGTGATCCAAGTTGGATTGAAGCCATGCAAGAAGAACTTAATCAATTTGAGCGTAGTAAAGTTTGTACACTAGTACCAAGACCAACTCACCAAGGAGTCATTGGAACTTGATGGGTTTATAGAAACTAGATGGATGAGAATGGCATCGTAATAAGAAACAAGGCCAGACTCGTAGCTCAAGGATATTGCCAAGAAGAGGGCATTGACTTTGATGAGACATACGCTCCTGTCGCCCGCCTTGAAGCAATCCGCATGTTTCTAGCGTATGCAGCGTTTAAGAAGTTTACAGTATATCAAATGGACGTGAAGAGTGCCTTCCTGAATGGTAAACTCCAAGAAGAAGTATATGTGGAGCAACCACCGGGATTCTTCAAGTACCATGGTAAGGGTATGGTGTACAAGCTAGACAAAGCACTTTATGGGCTTAAGCAAGCACCCCGAGCATGGTATGAAACTCTCTCTATCTTTCTTATTGGTAAGGCTTTTCAAAAGGCAGCATTGATACAACGTTATTTAAAATTACCAATAACGAAGACATTCTCTTAGTCCAAATTTATGTTGATGATATCATATTTGGCTCTACTAACAAGCGTCTGTGTGAGAAATTTTCGAAAATGATGCAAGAACAATTTGAAACGAGCATGATGGGTGAGTTAACTTTCTTCTTAGGATTACAAGTGAAACAACTCCCTAATGGAATGTTTATTAACCAAGCTAAATATACGAGAGACATGATTAAGAAATTTGGTATGGAAAATACATCATATTCAAAAATTCCAATGAGCGAAACGCTTAAGTTAGATAAAGATGAAAGTAGAAAGAAAGTTGATATCACTAATTATAGAGGTATCATTGGATCACTTCTTTATCTGACTGCAAGTAGACCTGATATCATGTTCTTGGTATGCATGTGTGCACGATTTCAAGCTGATCCTAAAGAGTCACACTTAATTGCTGCCAAGAAAATCCTTAAATACCTAAAAGGCACACAAAATGTGGGCTTATGGTATCTTAGGGATTCTCCTTTTGAACTAATCGGTTACTCAGATGCAGATTTTGCAGGTTGCAAAATAGATCGTAAAAGTACTAGTGGTACTTGTCAATTTCTAGGTGATAGGTTAGTTTCATGGCATAGCAACAAACAACAATCCATAGCTACCTCCACAGCCGAAGCTGAGTATGTAGCTGCAGGAAGTTGTTGTGCACAAGTTTTATGGATGAGGCAACAACTTAGAGATTATGGAACAATCCTAGGTCCAACCCCCATTCTTTGTGATAACCAAAGCGCTCTAGCCATGACTCAAAACCCTATTCTTCATTCAAGAACCAAACACATTGACATTAGATACCATTTCCTTCGTGACCATGTTCAAAAGAAAGATATCTCCATGCATTTTATTGGAACTGACAAACAATTGGCAGATATCTTCACCAAAGCGCTCAACGAACAACGCTTTCTCACTTTGAGAAGTGAACTAGGTATGATTGATTTAAACGCCTAATCATCAAACATCATACTTTATTAGACATACAATTTAGGGGAATCCACTTGGTTTATGTCTAAAAGTTTTCTTTGCAAAACAAAACAAATGGTACAAGTTATCAAATTTAGGGGGAACCTTAAAACTATACTTGAACATAACTAAGCGTCAATGATCAAAAACTTTCAGATGCATGATCATCAACGCTCAGTATTCTTTTGTGTAAAATGTTGGATGCTAAACCATAAAAGGAATTTAGCTTTAAGCGTCCATATTGTCTCCAATAAGTGGTATTAAGCGTTGAAACTATTCCATTCAACACTTAATATAAAAATGATTTTAAAAATTCATGCATAAAACTTTTTACACGCTACTTGAAGTAGTGGATAGACTCAACAGTCTATTGTGTACTCTATCCACACACTTCTATCACATCAAACTGGCGGGTAATTAAAAGCCTTTTCAAAAATGACGGTTCAGAGATAGCACGTGTTTGTGTACGTGTCAGTGCACAAACGGGCGCATGCGTTACACTCTGAAAATGCCAAACATTTTTAAAATCTTTATATGAGAATTACCAAATGTAACTTCTCTCTATTACATAAAAATCGCGTCCGCGGTTAATGAATTCATGGCTGAGATTAAAACTCTTTACACGTGTGTCAATCCTACAGAGATAAGAGAACACAAGTTTCAAAAATTAACCTCTGTCATTTAAAACACAATTTGCAGAAAATTCATTTACTCATACTAAAAAATCTCTGCAAATTTACTTTCTCTCTCTCAAAAGCAAAAGCAAATCTCAGTTCATCTCTTTCACTAAAAATGGCACCAAAGAAATCCTCGTCTACTTCTGCCGAAGCTACCATCAAGGTTACTGAAGGCCTTGTTGTCGACTGGAAATTTTTGTATGAGCAACCTCAGATCAATCTAACAGATATGATGGATATGGTCGTCAAAGCTGGGCTCAAGTCATTCTTGACTCAATACTCGTATCTGTTTCCAACTGAAGTGGATACCTTCTGGAGGACTGCCAAACTTTCAGAAGACAAGAAGTCTATCTCTTGTCTAATTCCTCTATCCTCGAAGGAGTCTCCCAAGGAATTCACTCTGACTGCTGCCTCCATTGCCGAGAACTTCAAACTCCCAAATGAGGGTGAGGCACTGGATTCTATTACCTTAAAACAGATCAAGGAAGCATGGACAACCATGAGTGCGTACGACGATGTACCCTACACTCAATATTTCGAAAAGAAAGACCTGGTGTCCAAATATCGGCTATTGGCTGATTTCTGCAGCAAGATCATAGAATGCAGAGTGGGAACCTTTGATAAGGTGAACCCAGTACAATTCCAGATGATGACTGCCATACTCTTGAACATCAAAATCAACTGGAGTGAGTACGTTTTTGGAAGATTTCGGGACTGTTTAAGCGGCTCGAATAAACCGTATGGGCTTGTCCTGAGTGACCTTTTATACAAATCACAGTGTGTATATTCTTCTGGTCTTCCGTTGAATAAGACCAAGTTGCTGGGAAAAAGGATTTTGAACAATCTCTTCAATCCTCCCAAAATTGGTGGTGCTGCCAAACCACTATCTGAGCGTCTGGAAGTACGTCATGCGTCAGATAAAGAAGCAGAGCGTCCAGTGCCAGAAGAAGCTGTGAAGCGTCCGGCTGCAACCAAGAAGAGGGCTCCCAGAAAACACAAAGTTAAATTTGCCGCCTCCTCTCAAAAGGTTGATGAGGAAACCGATGAGGATGCAGAGGACAAGTTACCTCTCAAAAGTCGGAAGCTGGAAGGGATCATTAAACAAATAGACTTTGAAGAACCAATTGCTGATCCTCTCGCTCCACCGCCTAAACTCGTTGAAGGAGTCAACGTGAAGAAAATCTTCAAGCGTTCCAGGACTAGCAAGCGTCGAGCTGCTCCCGTTCCTGAAGAGCCTGAGACTGATGAGCCAAGCGCTCAAGTTACTGTTGAGCCAAGCGCTCAAAGTATTGCTGTTGAGACAAGTTCTCAGGCTATAGTTCCAGTTGTTGCTGAAGCGTCAACTGATATCATCCTGGATGTTGACTTGACCGAAGTCGTTACTATCGCTAAAGATGTTGCCGCAGAAGTTGCTGCAATTGAAGCTGAGGAACCTGCTGCTACAGAGGTTCAGACTTCATCTCCTGTTCAGGCTATAACAGAGGCACGCTCAGAAGGTCAGAGCGATGCTGAAGACGTTCCAGCGCCTAGACACTTCTTCCAACTCGACCCGCTGACGACGATTGATCATTCAATCAATTATATGCCCCCAGCGCTCAAAGAAGATTTCATTCCTGCAGGATACAATGAAGAAAGATATATTGCTGCAGAGAATGATGTTGCTCGACTGATTGATTTTGACAGTCAAATCAAAGTCATCATACAAGGAGGCCGAACTCCTAGATGTGACATGGACTTAGCATACTATCTGGATTATGGGCACAGCAAGCCAACCGGGTTCGCCCTAAGGGATTACAGCATTCGTATGTATGAGCCTCTTCGTCCTAGCTTTCTCAATCCTTCAGAGTCAGTCTTGAACAGAGAAGGCTACACACATTTCCCTCAGACTGCTCATAGACTTGAAAATCTTGCATCAGTCCGTCCACTTCGTCTGTGGAAGAATAAGGCTGCTCATGCCGGTGAGCATCTCGAATCGTTGACAGACTTGCTTCAGACTGAAGCTGATGCCTATTTTGACAGCGTCTGGAATGCTAACTATCAGCCTGATAGATACTGTTTTGAAGCTATCAGAGATATTCATCTTGAAGGCATTCGCGCTATGGTGACTGCTGGCACAGACTTCTGCATAAATGAAGTTAACTGGGTTGAAGCGTATGTGGGACACAAATATACCTTCTCAGAGCTAGTCCAAGCTCCCCATCTTTTCGGCATAGGCAAGCATGACAAGAAGCGTCATTTCGCCAAGTATTGCCTCAAGCAGCGTCAACAGAGAGTCAGACCTGTTCTCAAGCTCCCAATTGTTAGACATCAAATCGAACAGTGTCTGCGTCAAGAGCTTCACAAATTTTCCACCACTCCTCTTCCGTTCAATGCTCAAACCTCTTCCAGTGGTACATCTGGTGTATTGTGCTTGAATTTTTCCCCAAGCCACTGTGAAGAAAACTTCAATCTGATGGTGAAGATTTTGACTCCTGTCTCTCTATTTGATAAGATCTTCACTGCCAATCTTAGAGCTTGGAACGGCTCAGTAATTAGTCCATTAAAAGGATATCCACTGCTCCCTTCAATCCGCAGCGAGGTACTTGATCACTATGAGTTCGTCCTCTCCCTTTTTGAAAGGAATCAATAGCTGGCTCAAGCACTTTATCCATATCTTGAAGAGTACTATGCTGATTGTGTACCTGCACATCGGCGTTCTACGTCTCTTCCCTCTGACTGCTTGATTGGATTTTCCAGACAATACTGTCCAGATTCCCTCTTCTCCATCGCTCAAGCGCCGTCCAAAGTCTTCCCAAATCATGTGCTTGATATCATTGGTCCAATGCACATCAGGGCTATTGACAGTCCCCTTCGCACATACATCTCCGGTACTTGTATTTCCCGAACCAGACTCACTGAACTCTTGGACTCTGCATCCACTTCTTATGCCGATCTAGCACGCTGGAACTTCCAATTCGATGACTTTCGTCAACAAGAGTCAACGCTTGAGGAAGCGCCTGATAAATCAGCTGAAGCGTTCAAGTCTGCAGTTACAAGTATTCCAGCGTCTGCTAAAGAACTCGTTCAAGCGTCTCTACTAGAGGATATTCCTGACGCTTCTGAATCTGTTAATGTTGATGGTGATGAGGATCTGTCTCTTGACATTCGAGGTACTGTTTTTGATCCAGCCCATCAAGTTTCTTTTGACTCTCTCAAACACTCATCAAGGTTCAAGAGACCGGCTCCTCAAGCGGTTCCTTCAGATGAGAGTCAATCTTTTGGTCCTTTGCTCAAATATGTCTTGGAGAATGTTAGCGCCCATGCTACTCAGAACGAAGAATCTCTCCATTGGATTAAAGACGATCTGGCAAAGATTGAAACTCACGTAATGAGCGCCCAAATTGCTCATATGCGTAGTTCAGCTCAAGCGGCTGTTGGTGAGTGCAAGCAAGATTTTCAAGAAATGCATGATGCCACTCAAGCAACCTAACTTGCCATGAAAGAAGAGCTTGAGAAGCGCCTTGAAACCCTTGAGACCTCTCTAAATGATGCTACCAGCGCCAAGCTTCTCGCTCTGCAGGAACGCTTCGACAAGCGTCTGGATGACATCACAGATTCTATGTCTCAGATTGCTCATCAGGTCAGTTTACTCACAGATCATTTCTTAAAGTCTGATGATGGCAATAAGGGGGAAAAGAAGAAGAAAGGAGAAAAGAGGAAAGCGTCTAGTTCAAGAGCTGAAGAGCCTCCGTCTCCTAAGCGTCAAGTGCTTACTTCTACTTCTGCGCTTAGTCTTCCGTCTTGGATAACTTCTCAAAGTACATATGGAGCGCCCAGTAGTACGCGAAGGGATCCTCCTAGAGCGTTATATCTAAATCTACCAATACCTATAAGATCACTACTTGAACAGTTTGACATCCCTCTTCAAAGAACGTCCATTCCAGAGCGTACAGATCCAAGAATCTTAGCTGAAGAGAGTAAGATGACTGACTTTATCCATGCTTTTCGAATCTGCCTAAGGTATATCGGTGTTGACCCAACTGACTGGGACAATCATTTTACTGCCTTCAAGAAGAGCCAACAAAAAAAAACAAGCTCATAATCAACAAAGATCATGAAGCAATGATGACCTTGGAAGACAATCTGACTGAAGCTATCCGAGCTGAAATGCCCAAGTGATACAGAGTCAGACCAAGACATTAAAGCTTTCTGATTTTACATTATCTATATTCTTGTCTCTTATTTCTTCACTTGTTCAGTTGTAAAAATGCCTGTAATTCTCGATATATATAGAATGCATTTTTCAGCTGAAACATCTCGTCGAAGCGTAACTAACTTTAACTAACGTTATCTAATCAAGATAACTTTTACTTTTGGTTGTCTAACTCTCGAACTATAAAAGAGCAAGTATTGCCATCATCAAAAAGGGGGAAATTGTTAGGAATTTCATGTTAGATGTTTTGATGATGACAATTAGGACTCTGTGTTAGACCCCAAAATATGTAAGTTTAATTTTTAGTAGAAAATTTGTATAAGTTTTGAAGCGTTAGTTTTGTAATAGGCCTATTAGGCTTTGTTTTATTTTTATTTTAGATTGTTAGGCTAAGTAGTCTTAGGCTGAGCGTCTGATAATTTCTGAGTGAGTTTATCAGTAGTAAAGTTCGAAGACTCAAGCGCCTGATTTCTGAAAGAAGATAAAAGTCTCCAAGCGTCCAATTGACCAGCTACATCAAGCGTTTCCTTATGGGACAGAAGTAATTTCACCTAAATTTATTTCTAAGACCAGAAGGAGTTTAATGTAAATATTCTCAAAGCATTAAGTACCAACGGGTATTTAATTCAAATGCATTAAATGCTGATAAGAGCATTAAATGTGATAAGCACTTTCAGACGTACGGAGAAGCCACCCTATTGGACTGTTAACTATCTCAGACTGCAGCACCAACTTTTGTGCAGCAGATTTTCAGGAAAAAGGACAAAAGTTGTTCACTCGCGGAAGTGAGAGACACGCGCCTGTGCATGTCTCAAACGGACACTTTCTCCAAGAATGCCTATAAATAGGACTTCAACAACAAGCCCAATATAGAGAACAATTATCAAGTCGAATTGCTGCTGCATTGAAGTCTCATTCCTTACAATCTCAGAAAAGCCAAAACTTTCAAGAAAATATTCTATTTGCTTTTCTTCATATCCTGAGATAGTCAACCCAATATCTCAAACATTCTTTTCGAAGAAACCACTTTCCTACTGAGATATTTCCAAGTTGTTTGAACTTCATCAAAATCAGACAAACCGTCTTAGAAAAACCCATCCAAGCCTCGCGATCTGTGTGAAGTCGAAGTTGGATACTTGCATTATTTTTGGGTGAAAGAAGCAAGGAGATTGAAGAGATTTGGAGCAGAAATCTGTGTGATCTAGGAGCTCAAGTCATCGACATCTATCTCTCCCTATTGTGTAGAAGATTCTGTGTGATTCTTTGAGAATCACTTTAGTGGATTGCCTCCAAGTGTTCAAGGAGACGAAGGATGTAGTTGAGATTACATCACCCAACGAACCTAACAAATATTGTGTTATTTACTTTTCAGTCAATTCTTTCATATCATATCATTGCATAAATTGATTAAGTAAAATACAATCAAACGCCAAGCAACTAAGAAACTTCTGGTGACGCTAAAGCTTTCAAAAGAAGACTAGAAAAATCATTTCGCTGTGCTAACACTGATTAAAGAACTGAACGCTTAAACCCACTCGGTTAAAGTATTCAAATCTTGAAGTCTAAGTTAACTCTCTAAAAACAGTCTTCATCAGACGATTAACCTACGCGTCTATATTTCTAAGTAAACGGTCAGTCAAGCGTTCACATTTCAAGCGTCCAAAACCTTTTTAATACGAAACCTTTTTTGGAGTCGAAAAAGACTTCAGGGTCTATTCAAACCCCCCCCCCCTTTCTAGACCCTTTCGTATGCCACTTGGGACCAACAGAATAAATAGAATAATTCCAAACATTTCACGTTATGAATACTGTATGAGTTTAAACCTTTTATTCTTATATCCCAGTCAAGTGAGGGTCATGGATTACTCAAACTCACAGGACTTAACCATATGCTTAACTCATAATGAATCGAGATCATTGAGTCTACTCTTATGTCCAACATGAGCATCTCCATTGCTTTGGCCAAAGACTTTGACCTCACCTATTCGTGATGGCATTCTCATTCACTTATGAGAGAATAAATTCCGTTTTGCTAATCAGTTAAGACTTATACTTGCCCATCAAGCAACACTTCGAGGTCGACCCCACCAATGGGTGAATTAGATTTAACTACTCTAATGATAGACTTGATGTCACAAGCACATCTTCAACGTGATTACTCGGATCTAAGGTTCACATGTACCTATCACAACTTATCAGTTATGTCATTGACTGTCATAGAGTGAAAACCCATGTGATAGAAATGATGTGAGCCGTGTTCGAACTCATCAGTCCCACTGATGCGTCTTTGACACAAGTTCCCACAAACATACTCATAGTGTTCGAATGACACTTTCCTGTCAAAACTTGTGTCATACAAGTCTCTATCCAGTAATGATGTCCAGTCGATACTTTCTTCGACTTGCGAACTAATTTAGATATTAAGGATCAAACTCTTTTAGTGCCAATCTCCCTAACCCATAGGGAGTAGAAGATTCATCTTATTATCAAGGACTAAACGTTGTTTATAATGTTAGGAATCCTCTAGAGCGAAAAACGCAGTGGAAGAATTTAGGATTCCTAAAGTTGAATCACTTTAACGTGGTTTGATGATTTTCAAAGGCTTTCAAAAATTTAAACGAAACTGATTACCTTATCAATTTCGTATTCTTGAATTCGCGTAACAACAACTCCTTGAATTGCTGCCTCTAAAGATCCACGCGAAATGAGCCTTCCAAAGATCTCCAAAAATGTTCATCTTGATAGTGGTGGATGACTTCGGCAAGGTATTGGGATAGGATCTCCTTCTATTTGTGTTATGCAATTAGGGTTAGAATACCTTGTTGTAGTCAGAGTTGCCTTATAAATCTTTTGACTTAAGCCAACAAGTAGGAGTCTCTCCCAGGACTCCTTGTGGCTGACCCCTAGGGCTTCTTGTACGAACCTCTGGGCTATAAATACTGTATGTGTATAGGCCCTTCACTGACGTATCCCGATCAAGTGAGAGTCATGGTAAATGTCAAACTCACTAAGCTTGATACTGTGCTGTAATCATAGCATGATAAAATTACCAAACTACCCTCCATGTCCTACATGAGTTAGTTTGATTGCTTTAGCCAAAGAGTTATAATTTCATATGCCTATGATCGCACATGATACTTTCTCGTTTACTATCGAGACAGTGAATTCCATCTTGGAGATAACTTCAAAAGTGTTACTTGACTCATTGAGATCACACTTCGAGGTCGGCCCCACCAAAGAGTGATTTGGGCCTAACTACTCTAGTAACAGATTCAACAGTACAAGTACATTGATCATGAACCCTCAGGTCTAAAGCTCACATATACTATTATCTTTGGTAATTCAATCATTGACAGTCACATAGTAAACACCCACGTGATCAGATTACAACGAGCCATGTTCGAATATATCAATTCCATTGATATATCTATGACACGTATTCTCACTATCCCATAGTGTTCGTCTGGCACTCCTTGCCAGAACATGTGTCATACAAGTCGAATCTTATTGCCCAATTAAGATTCCATGATTTGTGAATCCTTTATATGATCAGGAATAAGACTCTCCCCGTGCCACTTCTTTATTCCATAAAGGGTGAAGAGTCAACCTTGATACACATAGACTATTTGTTCAGTACTTATTAATGCCATAAAGTTTCATATGAACAGAAGAATAAATGCCTTTATTCAATATAAGTTTGTACAACATAATTGGATACCCTATACAACCTATTTGTCCTCATTGACATCTAGGGCATATACCTAACATATAAAACCTTACAAATGCCTATAAGAAGCAACATGAATTGCCTTTTATTAATATAAGATTGTTCAATTACAAATTAATGTCCTATAATTCTATCATCTATGGCATTTGAGGACATAACACTAATAGGCCTCAAATCAAAATAACGACAAACTCTATAGCTCGACCCGGATTACCACATAATCACATAAACATGCTATCATGCAAATATGAAGTAATGTTCACCATCTTTAATTAAGGATGATCAAATTAATTAATGGATCCAAAGACTTTAATTTCTAAAAACCAATTTTAGAAACTCACATGAAAAAGTCATACTTTTTCAATTAATCTAAAATGATTTTCTAAAACCTAATTTTTTTCAATTCCAAAAATTAATAAAATTCCATCTTATTTCAATTTTCAAAATTAAATAAAGCCCTCAATTATGAAATATCCAATTTTAGAACAAACTTAAAATAATTTTTAATTTCAGATTCAAACAACTTAATTTTATAAAATCAAAAGTTAGGGTTGCGCTTTTAATTAATTTGCAAAAATGACCCAAAACCTAACACGCTATTATAACGAAAAACATTTGAAAATTAGCAAAAATTACATTTTAACCCCTAGGTCAAAACACGACCTTTCACCTCACTCACCGTAGCGCTGCCGGAGCAGCGCCGTCTATGACAATCCGTGGTGCCTGCACACGGCGAACAACCGTCGCCGTCGTGCAGCGGTGCTGTTCTGACAGCACTGCCGTGATGGCGACACCCTTTTTTTTTTAAACTAAAACATAAAAGCGCAACCATTTGATTTTCAGATTAACTCCAAATGAACGGATCTAAAAATTAAAAGGAAAATCCAACCAATTCCAATATGCAATAAAAATATATTTTAAAGCATATAAACATGAAATGAATCCAAGTCATGTCAAAACCTTGGCTCTGATATCACTGTTGGGATTGGTACAACCCCCGGGGACGCTGGTGCAGCGAAAAACATATAATTTAAAAATTAAAGTAGCATTCCTGAAATTTGGGCTAGGTCGACATGGTACAATCGGATTCAAAACTATCGTATAAGATGGTTTATTCGTGTTTACCTCTTGTAGACCTTAAAGCAGCAACGTCTTTTTAAGCTACTCCCTGCTACAATCTTCGAATTGGATTTGCCCTAGCACCCCAAGTGTTGCGCCTTTGAGATGTATCCACACCCTACCTTGTACCCTCGATTATCTCCGCCAGTATTTTAACTTTTTGAGGAAAAAGGATTAGGAATTAATTTTAGTATTTTTTGCACTCAACACATGAGTTTGAAGAATTCTTGTGAAAGAAAAAGGGAGAGAATAAATGAAAAGGACTTGTACAAATTTTATCAATCCTTCATTTAAAATAGGTGGAACACATATATATATAGAGTCCACCAAGGTGGAACAATGTACACACACACGCCTCTCTCCCTAAAAAATAGGGAAGCGTGCGTGTGTATATATATATATTTCTTTTATTGTTTTTCCTCAATTAGTTGGATTCCTTTCCGACAAGTAGATATTACCATATCCTATTAATATCTTATAAGATCTTTGCTTTTAATTAGTTACCTTAACCAACTAAATGATCTTACTAAATATATTTATAAGATATGAACATATATATATATATATATTTACAAACTTGGTGAGCAAGATAAATCTTTCCACCAAATCTACACATACACATACATACACACACACGTGAACATATGTATATATATATTATTATTATTTTATTAATTAATTAGTTCTTCTCAATTTAATTTTTCAAAATTAAATTATAGGACCATTAATTAATACCTTTAAATTAATTCCCTTTCTTGATTAATTAAATCCATTTAATTAATCCCTCCATTAATTCACAAAGAATTAACTAGCTAATAGGTACTACACTAAGTTATGTGTGTGACCCCTCAGGCACATTGACAAGCTAGTAATAAGTCCTCCCTTAGGCTAGAGATTTATTCTTAATAATTAACTAGACCTTGGATTAATTTCACCAAATTAACCCAAGGCACATATTGGTCGTGGTTCGATGTCTAGCAACGTCGCCACGACTTCCTGGATGTCAACAATGAAAAGCAAACCTATCCGAGTTACGATCGTCATGTGAGTAGAATCCCTTCATCAGTTTCCTGTCCATGGTCTAGGGTATGGCAACGGTCAAACCCTAGTAACCTCGGAAACTATGATTGTGTTGTGACATCTAATGATCCAGTCTTCTAATCCGAGACCACCAATCCCTCTTAGAAGAGAATCGCTTTGATCAAAGGCTTTTAGCGATAATTTGGATTCTTGCAACAGCATAGGAAATACCATGTATTCGTGACCCTGGATGAATCCCTCGACGAATGTCACTTGGTCCACTGTACTATCAGACTATAACCAACATACACACCGTATGACTCTCCTGGAGTGCACATGCATATCAAAGCATAGTGGATAGTACTCTTTTCAATTAACATCTCAGGTCTAAGGACTAATCTCAAACTACGAAACCCAAGGACTCCATGTTCGACAACACCAACTAGGAGTCTTTTGGCGGGACCGTTCAATTCCATAATCAAAGTATAAATCTTCACACATGTATTCCCATACAAGCCATCAACAATGGAACACGTCGATCTCTTAGGAGAGTTACATGCATGGACAAATCTTGACGAGGCCAGTGATATCCCACATCTCACAGCCTCTATGACTTGGAACATTATTTAGAATTATCATGACTATCATTTATACTTGTCCATAGATTCTCAAAAGAAACAAGTTTAATGGCTCGAAATACACCTATTGGCGTTTGGCTCTAGACGTGTATCTCAGGGTTAAGAGTCTTGACTATATACTCAAAAGGGAAATCCCACCTAGACCTAAACCTGCAACTCGTCCTCATACTTTGAAGTACTGGACAAAGCAAATCAATGATGAGGCTTATGTTCAATCTTTCATATTGTCTATGGTGTCTGATCATATGATTGAGAGATATGGAAAGATCAAACTAGCCAAGGATATCGCTAATGATTTGGAGAGAACATTTGGAGACAAAACGCTAAATTGTTATTGCCCTCATTGCCATGGGAAGGAACACTTGAGCAAGGATTGTCCTGCTACCTTCAAAAGCCACAACGAAGGTGTGTTTATTGTTGAGGTTAATTTGTCGATTAACCATGCTTCTTGGGTGTTTGACACCGGCTGTGGTACTCACATTTGCAATGACTTGAGGGTGCTGTCAAGAAGCAGAGAGCTAGATGACGGGGACATGGTCCTGAGAAAGGCTAATGGAGCGTCTGTCGCTGTGAAGGCTATTGAAAACGTCATTTTTGTTCTTGAGCATAGTACTAGCACTACTACAGAAATGACCTATTACAACAGTTTTTCTGGGCCTATTACAGGTGTTTCAACTGCTGTAATAGGTTAAGGCCTATTACAGCGGTTATTTTTAATAGGTACCCTATTACAACGGTTATTTTTATAATCGCTGTATATTAATTATTATTATTTCATATTTTTTTTACTCCCTATTACAACGTTTATTTTCATAACCGCTGTAATAGGGTTATATTTTTTTTTAATAATATTTTTTCCTATCAAAATTCACCAAATGATCGTTGTATATTGTAACCTTCCTGCTGTTTATTGTAACCTTCCTACAAGCTCAAAATTCAACACACTAACACAACAAACCACAAAAACCAATTCAAAGAAAGAACAAATTCCACAACTTCACCAAATGATCTCCAACAACAAAAACCAATTATTTCCTCCTAACAAAAAATTAAATTTCGAGTTTACAATCAACTAATTAAACTAATCATAGTTTAAATACGACAAATCAAATAAAAATTTAGAAGAATTTACAACTTACGACATACCATATATACCCCATTTCTAAGCGCATTAGAAAATGTATTGTGCCAATTCGCAACGTACTTCATCAAGTTGCGCTTGAGAGTAAGAAACCTATTGCCAATCAGGAAAGTACTGCAAGATAGAGATTGCAAACCCAAAAGACGTTTCGGTTATCTAACAAAGATTTAATAACTTAAAAAGGGAAATTAGAAATTGATGAGTATTAATTAGGATTATGCATACCGCTGGTGGGATTGTAGATTCTCCGTGGCTAATAATCTCCTTCATGAATCTCATAATGAAGAAGCCACAATCTATGTCGTTAACTGTTGGGGCCACTACAAAATTGAAATCAAAATTGTATTAGAACAATAACTTTTATTTGAATAATCTCTTGAAAGTATAAAACACTAACCTTTAAACAACTCTATTCACAGGTCTTGCTTTTTGGATTTGATCTTTTGGTTGTTGTGATTTGCACGAAACATCAACACAACACTATTATAAATTCAAAAAACAAGGACATATGTCAAAAACAAGCAAATATGTGAAATCTAGGAAGATATATAGACTTTAAAATTAATATTAAATATAATGGATATATTGATTGAATGAAAAACTTACTGATTGATTTTTTCTTTCATTTCAGGTTATTATTCGGATCAACGTGCAAAGAATCCAGATAATAAACTATCTGTTTAGTTGGATCAATCTCAAGCAATAATCAATGTCCCCTAAAAAGCATTCAAAATTAGTTTTGCGTACGTAACAAGTTTTACAAAATAAAGTTGGGTCTTTAGTAGCTCACCCGGTGTTGTAAGGTGCAAGAAACAACTTCCCGTCCAGTTGTTCGCTATCTTTCATAGCATTTGTTATATATTGCACTTGTTCAATACGCTGATGGGGACCAATACCTGGTCCCGCAGATATATCATGTGAGCTAAGGAACCCAAAATTATTTTCTCTCTCTACGAGGACCACGTAATTAGCCCACAAACACCTAAATGGAGCATAAAATAAATTTGAGTAATAAATAATTTAAAAACTTACTTTTTTTTATTCATATTTAAAAACTTACTTGATGTAAACTGAAATGATAGAGGCCCTTATCTGTTCTTGATGCAAAAGGTGACAGATCTCCTCCCGCCCAATACACTCTTGAAAGTGGATATTTAAAATTCTCACGGGAAAGTCTATATTGATCTGTTGATCAAAAGGCATTAGATTCATGTACTTTTCAAGATGTAAAAGTGGCTGAGGGAGTCCAGCTGTTACAATGTCTTCCCATCTGTCACTTTCACGTGCAGGCTTGGCCACTGGAGGTCTTAGTTTGACAGCTAAGTGATTCGACGTCCCTGATTTCTTTTTTCCAACTGATTTGGATGGTCCAAGAGACTATTTAAGCAAAGAAAACAAAACATGAATGTTACACACCAAAGTATATTTAGTAACCTTAAATAATTGTTATAATTTATTAATGGCTAGCTATTAATTCCGTATCGATGCATCACTGACAGTGACAAGACTCATAGGCCAAGCAACAATGTGTCCCACAACATCAGAAATAGTGAAAACTTCTACATCATGGAGAGGGACTGGTAGGGGTGTATCCTTCTCAATTGCAATGTTAATGGACACTTTCACAAGGCTGGTGGGTAATGGACGTGTATGCATTATTCTATTCGTTGGTCGATTGTACATTTGTCCTTTAGCCACCATACGATATGACGGTATTGAAAGTGCTAATTGGCATTGCGCCACAACCTACATATATATATACCATTATATTAGAAATTTTTGTGTGTTTTACAGAAATAGAGAATTGCAAGTTACATGATCACTAAACAAGTTCACATCATTACCTCGGGAAGCTTCTTAACTGGATCTGGGCAGCTATCTTTCAAAGAAATCGCCTCATATTCATGTGGCTGCTGCGACCCAGACGCCTTGTGCTCTTCAAACTCGCGTCGCAATGTGGATAGTGATTCAGTGACGATCTGCACCATGTTTTTCAAGCTATCAATCTCCATATGTTTAGAAAGCTTTGGATCCGTAAAGTACTCTCTTTGTGATACCCCAAAGCCTACACCCCTAACGCGACCCGAATGCTCCTTCTTTTTAAGAGCTTTACCCAATAGATCATCACGGGTCCTTTCGTTTCCACTATGGCTACCCTCCTGTAATAATACATTAAAAAAATAAAAAAATTTAGTGAAATTTGCTCTTTTAAAAATATTTCAAAAAAAACATACAACACATTATATAGCTAAAAAAACATACAACACATTAAATATTTCAAAAAACTCACAATTTCATCCACTACTCTTTTAACATTGACATTATCAATGTTATTCTTGCTGTTAAAACGTGCAATCCTCCACACGAGTGCTCGTGTCACGTTTGTGTCATCTGACCCAGCATTCTTTCTTTTTGTCATCTATATTATGATTAAATATATATACATATATATATGTATATATTAACAAGGAATTTTTATTAGAAAAATTGTAAGGATTCACTGTTAAACGAACTACGTACCTCAACTTGCTCCACAAGAGCATGTCCAAGACGTGATTTCTTATAAGAATATTCAGGATCCTTTACCCTCTCTTGTTTTTCCCTACATAGTTGTTGTTCATTACATAATCAAAGCATTAGTCAATGTATATGGTTTCATATAAACGCAATAACCAACAAATGAAATCGTAAATTAAAATAACTACCTGGAAATCTTCACTTTGGCGAACATGTAAAAATGCCGTCCAATCTTCTTGAGATATCTCATATTGTGAGGGTGGGTCGTAATTAATGTTCCCATTATCATCTTGTACCCACACTCTACTCAAGTAGCTCCTGAAGTTTCAAGCTAGCTTTCCAGCTTCGGCTAGAACGAACTTTTTTCTACTTTCTTCAATATCAAAGGCCAACTATAAAAAACAAACAACAAAGTATATATGAAATTATAATTTAGAGAAAGTTGAATAAAAAAAAAATACATTAACTAATTAGAAACATGATAACAACCAACATACAGCTACGTCATCCCAAATTGCTTTTTTTGTTGCTGCCCGGACTTGTCGCCAATCACTGATGGTAATCGGCACCTTCTGTAGAGCCATAACTCCAATGTAACCAACAAATGTTGCTTTGTTTGGGTCAACTGCTTGGCCATTCTCATTCCAGCCCACGGGTAGCCTTATGCCTTTACTTCTGGCACTGATGATTTTTTTCATAGCTGTGACACCTCTACGTGTCTCATTTTCAGCACGTTTGTCTGCTCGATGTCCATCTGATTGGGGAAAACTTCCTGCACCCTCAGAAACCATCGACCTACAAAAATGAAAAATATAGAAGTTAGATTCATATACCAAATAACGCCACCATTATTTTAGAAAAAATTTGACAGAGTAACGACGCACAAATTTGTACCAAGTTCTCTACTCATTCTTCCCCCAACATTGCAACCAACAAAACCAATCCATCAATTCGTTCACAAAACCAATTGAACTTCACAAAACCATGAATCATTAAATGATGTCAACAAAATAATACATATTGATCCGATCAAAATACATAATCAAAATTCACAAAATTGAGTTTTCCAACATATCAACAAACAGGCTATACTCATGAAATGTATTCAAATAATACTCATTATCATATATATATATATATATATAGAGAGAGAGAGAGAGAGGAAGCTTACGGTGGTGGTCGTGGAGGCGGAGGAGAGCGCGACGGCGGCGGCGGTATACGGTATTAGTGGTCCCCAAGTGGCATATGAAAGGGTCTAGAAAGGGGGGGGGGGGTTGAACAGACCCTGAAGTCTTTTTCGACTTCAAAGAATTATTTCGTATTAAAATGGTTTTGGATGCTTGAAAATATAAACGCTTGGCTGAGCGTTTACTCTGAAGACTGTTTTGATAAAGTTAACTTAGACTTAAGATCTGAATACTATAACCAGATCGGTTTAAGCGTTCAGTTCTTTACTCAGGGTTAGCACATCGGAATGATTTAGAGTCTTCTCTTTGAAAGGTTTTAGCGTCACAAAGTTTTCTTTAGTTGCTTTTGGTTAAAACATTTTGAACACTTAGAATGCTTAGACTGATTTTAAAGCTTAGCGTTCTCTTTTTCCAATTGTGATCGCTTAACTGTTTTAAATCTTTTTTAAAGATATGATATGCAAATATAGAGTAAAGCAATAAAGCAGTAAGTGACACAAAATATTGTAAGGTTCACTGGGTGGTGTAATCCCAGTTCCGTCCTTCCTCTCCTTTGCACTCGAAGACAATCCACTAGATTGATTATCGAAGAGTCACACAAAGACTTCTACAAATTAGTGAAACAAAAAGAGATGGATATGGATGACTTGAGCTCCTTGGTCACACAGATTTCTGCCATAAGCCACTTCAATCCTCTGCTTCTGGAAAGACAATCTCGAACTCCTTGATCACACAGATTTCAGCTCAAATAAAGATCTTCTCCAAGATGCCTTGAGCTCCTTGATCACACATACTTCAACTTCAATAAAGACCTTCTTCAACAAGCTTCTCTTACTCAAAAATACTGCTTGTAGAAGTCAACAAACTTTCTCACTCAGATGAAAGATGTTGAGGGTTTATTGTAACAGGTTTGTTTGATGTTGGAAAGTTCAAACAACGTGGGATATCTCAATAATAGTGTAAGGTTCTTCTATGAAGATGTTTGAGATATCGGTGACTGTCTTTGGAATGTATTTGAGAGACTTGATGGATTTTGGCTATCGAGTTTGCAAGCTTTTCTCTCAAATTATTTCAGCAAAGTTTCTCTCTCTGCACACTCTTTAAGGCTTTGCTGGAGGGTACTATTTATAGAGATTCTTGGGATTTGTCCGTTGGACACAATCACGCGCGTGTCTCTCACGCTGCGCGTCAAATAGTCTCTTTCTTACATTCCTCAATTTCTGCTGGTTCCAATTGGACATGAGTAGACTTGAACTCTGAAAAGATGATAGTCTAGGTCAAAAAAGATGGCTTGCCCAAGTTATAGTGCTTATATTTTAATAGCACTTATCAGGCATTTAATGCATCTTGCTTTTATTTCCGTTGGAAATAAATATCCGTTGATGTTTGCATTAAGTCTTTTATAACTTGGGTTTTAATATTCAGGTAAGTCTGAATGTTGGAAGCTTGAGTCGCTCGGACTCTCGGTCGATTGAGTCACTCGGACGCTTGAGTCTGAGCGCTTGAATCGCTGAGCACTTGAAACAGCTGAGCGTTTCAAACAGTCTTTAAGCACTTAAGTCTGAGCGCTTGAATCGCTGAGCGCTTGATTCATAACTCCTAAAATAGTCCTTTAGCGTTTGACGGACGCTTAGAACAAATCTTCATCTTTACTTTGACTTTCGACGCTTGATCTTCAACTTCCTCTCTAATAGACTCACTCAAAATTCTACTAGCGACT
The DNA here is from genome assembly GCA_019426215.1 of Buddleja alternifolia. Lineage (NCBI taxonomy): Eukaryota > Viridiplantae > Streptophyta > Magnoliopsida > Lamiales > Scrophulariaceae > Buddleja > Buddleja alternifolia. The sequence continues at coordinate 17,003,022 of CM033405.1, read as the reverse complement.
TAGTCTCATATACTTAGTCTAAAATATATAAAGATAAAAATTACAAGCCTAACAAAATAAGTAAACTTTCAGACGCTTATACAATATTTCTATGAAAGCATAAACTTACATTCTTTTGGGGTCAAACATGAAATCCTATCTTGTCATCATCAAAACATCTAACATGAAATTTCTAGCAGGTATCGACCTACAAAAGCGAAAAATACAGAAGTTAGTTTCATATACCAACAAAATAATTTTCCAATTCATTAATACCAAATAGTACTAAATAACAACAACGTTAAAAGAAGAGAGCAGACACACTAACTCATACATGAACAAGAGACGACGAAAACATAAAAGAAACAAGTTGTGCTATACAAGACTGTATACCTTAATGAAACATTGACAAAGTGCTTATATGTAGCAACAAAAAAGTTCAAATACCTTTAATCGTTTTCTTTTTATCGTTGGCTTAGTAGTCTTTTGCTTCGCATCAGTACTACCATTTTTTTAGTACGCCGACGAACTCATGGATTAATCCATATCCCCTCTTGGTGATCTTGTCGCATATATAATTCATCATCACTGATATCCAAGTCATCATCACTATCAGTTGATTGTGAATCACCTAAGATAGGATTTCCTCCATCATCCTTACTATCTGGACCATCATCCTCAATAGAAGTATTTTTGTTTGCCGATAAAATAATGGACCACCTCTTATCAACATGATTGGTGACAAAAAGCACTTGCTTAGCTTCTGATGCCAAAATGAAAGATTAATCTTTGTATCTAACCCTTTCAAGGTCTACTCGAGTGAAGCCTATTTCACTGTCATCGACACCAGTTTTATTGTCAACCCACCTACACCAAAATACAGGCACCCGAAACTAACTATAATCCAACTCCCACATACGTTCAATCATCCCATAATATGATAAATCGGTTCACACTTGAGATATGCATTGCTTGCAAGATTCACCCCACTATTCTGCATTGTACTCCATTCATCTTGGTCTTTTGTATAGAATGTGCGACCATTTATACGATAACCTGAATGACAAATGTATTAGTCTGCGCCGACCCATCAACAACCGTACCAATTTATCTGAAACTGAAAGTGGATTCTCTTTCTGTTTCTCTTGAATATGCTTTCGGAACCAATCGATGAAACTCCTGTTATGCTCTCTTGAAATCCAACTCTCATTTTTATTTGGATTCAATCTCCTAAGTTGGTCCTTATGCTCTTAAACATATGGGTCAACCTCATCGGTGTTGTGGAGCACATATAGGTGTGTCTGCTCCCTTTGTGTGCAAGGAACGCTAACTAATTGCTATCGAATTACGCTTTCTCCTTTTGTTCTCCCTCCGACAACATGAGACTTTGGAAGCTCTACAACGTTCGAATCTGTCAGATATTTTGTGCAAAATGTAATCGCTTCATCAACTATGTACCGTTCAACAATGCAACCTTTTGGTCGACTATGATTTTTCACGTAGCCTTTCAATACTTTCATATGACTCTCAACCGGATACATAGATCTCACAAAAGCCGGTCCACATAATTGTGTATCTCTAACCAAGTGAATAGGTAGGTGAGTCATTATATCAAAAAACGCAGGTGGAAAATACATCTCAAGATCACACAAAGTGATGACAATTTGTTTCTGAAGTGCAGGCAATTGTTCAGGATCAAACACCTTGCGCCACATTTCTTTGAAGAAGAAACACAATCTAGTTATAGTTTCTCTCACCTTTTTTGGCAGAATGACCCGTATAGCAATTGGTAGCAAATGATCCATGATTACATGGCAATCATGAGTCTTCATGTGCTTTAGCTTCAAGTCCTTCATTGATACAAGACTGCTAATGTTTGAAGAGTACCCTTCTGGAACTTTCACTCCATAAAGAAACTCGCAAAATGCAATTTTTTCTTTCCTAGATAAAGGCTGAGCTTCAAGAGGCAAATAAGTACGTTTTCCCTTCTTTGTTGGTGCCAATTTACCTCTTATCTTCATTTCAACCAAGTCTAACCTTGCCTTTACGCCATCTTTTGTCTTGCCGGGCACATTTAGAAGTGTACCAATGACACTATCAAATACATTTTTCTCAATATGCATAATATCAAGAAAATGTCTAACATGTAAGGATTTCCAATACGGCTGATAAGAGGTGTTTTTACGTGTTTTTAAGCCCCTTTGCGTTTATGTTTTAGGTTTATTTATTGCTTGATTATTGCCACATGTGCGTTTAATCCATGCATTAAGTGATTTCAGGCCTTAAGTGGATACATTCGAAGAATGGGCTGAAAAATGACGTATAAAACAAGTTTAGGCCAAGTTGCTTCACACCTACGCATCGAAGCGCCCCTCCAACCACGCCCAGATGCAGCTGACATCCAGCTCTGAGGATTTGCTTCGCACTCCCGCGCCTAGGCGCCATCATAGCTACGCCGGGGCGCCGATTTCGCAACACTTACCACGGTTTAAGGCTATTTATGTACACTTAGAGACCGAATTGGACAAAGTTTCCTTCCACAACGTTGTATATCTATGTCTTAGCTTCACGTGGGAACTTGAATCATCCAAATCGGAGGTCTGTGGAGAGATTTATGAAGGATATACGATTGTTGCGCAGGAAAGCAAAAAAGCTGTTCAGACTTCGCACATCCGCGCCTAGACGCCAAAACACACACGCCGGGGCGCCGATACCTCCGACATTTGATTCCTTTTAGCTAAACGTTCAGCATTTTAGGTGGAAGGGAATAATTTAAAGCCAAGAGGTCAGCACATGTGTTGAGGGGGTGCCTTAGTTGTATTTCTTGATTGCCATGCTTTATAGGAATTGTTTAATACATGCTTGATGGGTTTTTGGAGTTTCAAAAGGGGAAGAGAGTCTAAAAGGAGGGAACACAAGGGGGAGGGCAGCCGGCCATCATCCTTCCCCCATCAATCATTCATCATTTTCAATTCTTCACCAATCATCATTCTTTGAAGTTTGCTAGGAAGAGGAAGAAGGAAAAGAGCTAGAGATTTGAAGCCACAATCAAGGATCCAACTTCAATCACACTTGAGGGAGTTTTTAATTATTTTTCATTACATTTTATGCTCATGATTATGTATATGACAACATTAGCTTCTTTTAAGCCATTGATGATGAGCTAATTTTGTAGAACTAGGGCCATGTAAGACCAAATTGTGATTTATACTTATAATAGAGGATTGTTGTGATTACTCTTATATTGTTATGTGATGTGAATTTGTGGTTTTTTGCCTATCTTGCATATACTTGATCACTACATGTTAGAATCTTATGCCTAGGTTAATATTTCGGGAGAAAATTGACTTAGGGTGCAAGAAATTCACATCATGACCCGCAACTAATGAGGAATTGCCCTAGACATAGGTAAAGATTCCCGGGTGAAGTTATTTGATTCTAATCGAGTGAACTCTAGTATGTTAATGCGTGTTAAGTGGTTAGATTTCCGGATAGGAATATTTGGGAAATCACGATCTAAGCATAGGAGTTTATACGCGAGACATCGGTGCTTCTCTACCTTAGGAGTTTTCACCATAACAATATAAGAGTAATTCTCCAACAAGAACCTTTATAAGAATATTTGATCAATTTGGACCCAGCATGTGCCTTAGTCTCTCTTTATAGTTTGTGTAAAATCAATTGTGTAATCTTGTATGCATTTTACCTATAATTTACTTTAATTATATTTGTTCTTTATCATTACAAATCATAAACTAAAATTCAAGTCTCCGTGGTTCGACAACCCGGACTTTTCGTCCACACTTATTACTACACACGACTAGTGCACTTGCTATCATAGCACGTTAGTTATTAGCGTGTCAAGTTTTTGGCGCCGTTGCCGGGGACTTGTTTATTTTAGTTTTTTATTTTATTGCAAGTTTTTTTTAGTATTTATTTTATTTCCGTTTCTCATTTCAGGACTAACTAGCAATGGCTGGTAACTTTCTAGATATTAACCTTCCAGAAAATAGAGAGTGGTTGCAAAATATCATACAAGCTATGCAACCACCAGTGTCTCTTGCATCCATTCGTAGTAGTCAACCACGACGGGTTCACCCTATTCAGAGACCTGTGATTATTCCGGAATTCACCACACCAAATTTCCAAGTTCCGCCTCACCTACTCACCATGGTTTAGAACAACCCATTTTATGGGGATCCAAGCGAATCACCATATGATCACTTGGAAAACTTTGACAACATCCTCTCAACCATACAACTCCATCCAAGAGATCTCGACTCTCTTCGCTTTCGATTCTTCTATTTTTCCCTCAAGGATAAGGGAACCACTTGGTATAAGTCTCTTCTCCCACAATCCATCACAACTTGGGAAAAGCTTACGGATTTGTTTCTGGATAAATTCTTTCCACCATCAAAGGTAAATGAGCTCCGAAGTGAAATAAGGGTATTTAAGCAGAAAACGAATGAGTCATTGGCGAATGCATGGGCAAGGTACATGTTTATTCTTAGAAAATGCCCATCACATAATTACTCTCTATGCGATCTTGTGCAATATTTTTTACGACGGGGTTCGATCGAGGGTTTATTGGGACTAGATGATCAGACTGTGTGGAGAACACTTAAGCAATTAGCACAAGAGGACGAGTGGTACCCTGAGGATGATGATGAATAAATTTTCCCTAAAAAGGTTACGAGTGTTAAAGCGGTTGAGGAAATTGGCAATTTTGAGGAAGAATCGAAGGGGCAAGGAAATCATCAACAAGACCAAGTGAGAATTCCTACTCTAGAGGAACAACTTGATAACACCATTGGAGAGCTCCGCCTTATGATGAAAGATGTATGGCGGGAAATGAAGGAGATGAATCATCAACTCAAGCAACTATCGAGCGACATCTCTGAGAAAGCACTGGGGGCACTAGTGTGTGACACTGAAGAGAATTTGAAGGAGGAATGCAACACCGTGACGTGCAATGAAAAAAAGTTGAGAAATTCGAAAGCAGATTCCCCCAACGATGAGCATTCGACTCCTATCCTTTCTGAGGCTGTTGATATTCCTTTGCCTTCCTCCTTAGCCACAGGTAAATCGGTATTTGATGCCGATGATGGTAAGTTGTCAATGAATATAGAAGATGATATGGTTAATTTCAATAACTATGAGGTTTTTGAGTATCCACTTGATTTGGATTTGAATTTACACATCGATGCTTTTGATCCCTTTAGTGTTGAGCACTTTCAGGAAAAACAATCCAATAATCTTCTACATCCATACATCATGGAGCTGAAATATGTCAAGGCGATTGGTGAAGAAAAACGAGAAGTTATCTCTAACTTGGAAGAGAGTCCACACCACCATTGGAAGCATGGAGAAGAAAGAGTAATCGAGGTGTTGAGGGACAATGGAAATATTCATGAGTGGATGATTGCTCGGTCACAACATAGGTTATTTTTCACAAAGAATCGGCCAATCTTCTTTCCAAATGACCAAAGAGTGAACCGAAACATGAGAATGGATTGGAGAACAAATAAGGCATTCATACGGAAACCACCTTGAAACAACTCGGTAAAGTCAAGCTAATGACTTTAAACAAGCTCTTCTTGGGAAGCAACCCAAGTTTGTAAGTTTTCTTTTCTTTTTGCTTTCGTTTTTGTCATGTTTAGTTCGTTTCCTTATGTTGTGTTCAAGCATGCACTTTTGGCATGTATGTTTTCTTATGCTTGATGGTTTGAAGAGTTGAAGTGTTAGATATGATGCACATTTGGACCCCATGTTTAGAGATGCTTATTTTACTCGAAAGGAAGAGAAGCTTTGTAAGGATGCATTGGAAGTTTAAGGATGTTTTCTAACATCCTTGGTTGTGAGTGTTCTTTTACCGTTGAGTATGCTTGTTATAACAACATTGGGGACAATGTTGGATTTATGTTTGGGGGTACAAGAGTGCTTATTTCGAACATTAAAAATGCAATCCTAATTTTTTGCTTGAGTTTGGGGGAAAGTTTGTTTGGCAACATGTTTATAGGATTCTTTGTTGAGAAAATCAAGCATGAAATTATTTTTTTAGTCCTTCCAATTGATGCATTGAAATTAATTAACTTGGAAAAATGGCATGATTTCTTGAATTAATTTGAATTTAACGGAACATATATATCTTTGAAATTGCTCATGGAGACCCTATACTAGGATTGATTTCTTAGATGATTCATATTGCACAATAAATCGAGGGTAGAGGAGTTGAGAGGATAACCATCTTGAGACACTTAAGGAATTTTTTCCGAAAATATTAACTTAGATTTTTCATAAGGTTATAAGTTGAATAGTAATTCTGTATGCTAAACAATGAATTGAAAAGGTTGAATTTTGTCCTTGACCAAAAGTGGTCAGGCTAATACGTACCGGAGGTGAAAAGTTTCATGCCTATATACTGTACTATTATGCTAATTTGAGCTAAGCTCAAGCCAAAAAGAAGTGAACTGTTTAAAAGATCTAGTTTTATTTTGTGGCCTTTGACACTCGAGTGATTATGCCTACAAAATGCCCATCACATAATTACTCTCTATGCGATCTTGTGCAATATTTTTTACGACGGGGCTCGATCGAGGGTTAGGCATCGACTCAATGCTGGAGCTGGTGGTGATTTATTGGGACTAGATGATCAGACTGCGTGGAGAACACTTAAGCAATTGGCACAAGAGGATGAGTGGTACTCTGAGGATGATGATGAATAAATTTTCCCTAAAAAGGTTACGAGTGTTAAAGCGGTTGAGGAAATTGGCAATTTTGAGGAAGAATCGAAGGGGCAAGGAAATCATCAACAGGACCAAGTGAGAATTCCTACTCCAGAGGAACAACTTGATAACACCATTGGAGAGCTTCGCCTTATGATGAAATATGTATGGCGGGAAATGAAAGAGATGAATCATCAACTCAAGCAACTATCAAGCGACATATCTGAGAAATCACTGGGGGCACTAGTGTGTGACACTGAAGAGAATTTGAAGGAGGAATGCAACACCGTGACGTGCAATGAAAAAAAGTTGAGAAATTCGAAAGCAGATTCCCCCAACGATGAGCATTCGACTCCTATCCTTTCTGAGGCTGTTGATATTCCTTTGCCGTCCTCCTTAGCCACAGGTAAATCGGTATTTGATGCCGATGATGGTAAGTTGTCAATGAATATAGAAGATGATATGGTTAATTTCAATAACTATGAGGTTTTAGAGCATCCACTTGATTTGGATTTGAATTTACACATCGATGCTTTTGATCCCTTTAGTGTTGAGCACTTTCAGGAAAAACAATCCAATAATCTTCTACATCCATACATCATGGAGCTGAAATATGTCAAGGTGATTGGTGAAGAAAAACGAGAAGTTATCTCTAACTTGGAAGAGAGTCCACACCACCATTGGAAGCATGGAGAAGAAAGAGTAATCGAGGTGTTGTGGGACAATGGAAAAATTCATGAGTGGATGATTGCTCGGGCACTACATAGATTATTTTTCATAAAGAATCGGCCAATCTTCTTTCCAAATGACCAAAGAGTGAACCGAAACATGAGAATGGATTGGAGAACAAATAAGGCATTCATACGGAAACCGCCTTTAAATAACTCGGTAAAGTCAAGCTAATGACTTTAAACAAGCGCTTCTTGGGAAGCAACCCAAGTTTGTAAGTTTTCTTTTCTTTTTGCTTTCGTTTTTGTCATGTTTAGTTCGTTTCCTTATGTTGTGTTCAAGCATGCACTTTTGGCATGTATGTTTTCTTATGCTTGATGGTTTGAAGAGTTGAAGTGTTAGATATGATGCACATTTGGACCCCATGTTTAGAGATGCTTATTTTACTCGAAAGGAGGAGAAGCTTTGTAAGGATGCATTGGAAGTTTAAGGATGTTTTTTAACATCCTTGGTTGTGAGTGTTCTTTTACCGTTGTGTATGCTTGTTATAACAACATTGGGGACAATGTTGGATTTATGTTTGGGGGTACAAGAGTGCTTATTTCGAACATTAAAAATGCAATCCTAATTTTTTGCTTGAGTTTGGGGGAAAGTTTGTTTGGCATCATGTTTATAGGCTTCTTTGTTGAGAAAATGAAGTATGAAATATTTTTTTTAGTCCTCCCAATTGATGTATTGAAATTAATTAACTTGGAAAAATGGCATGATTTCTTGAATTAATTTGAATTTAACGGAACATATATATCTTTGAAATTGCTCATGGAGACCCTATACTAGGATTGATTTCTTAGATGATTCACATTGCACAATAAATCGAGGGTAGAGGAGTTGAGAGGATAACCATCTTAAGACACTTAAGGAATTTTTTCGGAAAATATTAACTTAGATTTTTCATCAGGTTATAAGTTGAATAGTAATTTTGTATGCTAAACAATGAATTGAAAAGGTTGAATTTTGTCCTTGACCAAAAGTTGTCAGGCTAATACGTACCGGAGGTGAAAAGTTTCAAGCCTATATACTGTACTATTATGCTAATTTGAGCTAAGCTCAAGCCAAAAAGAAGTGAACTGTTTAAAAGATCTAGTTTTATTCCGTGGCCTTTGACACTCGAGTGATTAAATCCTTAGGAGTGTCTCTACACTTATTGCCCCAAAACTATCTAGTTTGGGAGTCATTGATTTAAAGATTGTTACATGGGTGTCATAGAAAGTCTAATGGAATAAAACATTGCACATGATCTAGCCTTAATGAATTTAATAGAAGTTTCATACGAATTGAAAGTTGAATGTTGAGATAATGAAATTTAAATGACTATGAGATTTTCTATAATTCTTGTGCTTTATGTTTGATCAAAAGTTGATAAATATGGGATTAATGTCCATAATTTGGTAAAGATGCCTCTCGACTATAATGCCTTAGATTATTTTCACAACACCCTAGGGAGTCTTTTCGAGTATTGGTGTCACATGAGCAAAAGTATTTGATATGTATATATATACTTGTGAGCTTTAAAAGGATGATTTTATGCCATTCATTCTTGTTAATTATGTTGAGATGTATTGATTTGGTTGAAATTGAAAAGTTCTTAGATTTTGTGGGTATATCGTATGCAGACCCTCACGAGACTATAACTCGTCCTTTGAGGTAACTCAAAGGTTTAAAGGCTTGTTGCACTCGCTAAGTGCAATCGTTTACTCCACGAAAGTGAGTTAGTTAGTTGGTTTTGTTTTCTCCCATTGATTGATGATTTCTTCCATGCCTTATAGCTCTTATTGCTCGAGGTCGAGCAATTGATAAGTTTGGGGGTGTTGATAAGAGGTGTTTTTACGTGTTTTTAAGCCCCTTTGCGTTTATGTTTTAGGTTCATTTATTGCTTGATTATTGCCACATGTGCGTTTAATCCATGCATTAAGTGATTTCGGGCCTTAAGTGGATACATTCGAAGAATGGGCTGAAAAATGACGTATAAAACAAGTTTAGCCCAAGCGCCCCTCCAACCACGCCCAGGTGCAGCTGACATCCAGTTCTGAGGATTTGCTTCGCACTCCCGCGGCTAGGCGCAATCATAGCTACGCCTGGGCGCCGATTTCGCAACACTTACCACGGTTTAAGGCTATTTATGTACATTTACAGACCGAATTGGACAAAGTTTCATGGCACAAAGTTGTAGATCTATGTCTTATCTTCACGTGGGAACTTGAATCATCCAAATCGGAGGTCTGGGGAGAGATTTATGAAGGATATACGATTGTTGCGCAGGAAAGCAAGAAAGCTGTCCAGACTTCGCACATCCGCGCATAGACGCCAAAACACCCACGCCGGGGCGCCGATACCTCCGACATTTGATTCCTTTTAGCCAAAAGTTCAGTATTTTAGGTGGAAGGGAATCCTTTAAAGCCAAGAGGTCAGCACATGTGTTGAGGGGGTGCCTTAGTTGTATTTCTTGAATGGCATGCTTTAGAGGAATTGTTTATTACATGCTTGATGGGTTTTTGGAATTTAAAAAGGGCAAGAGAGTCTAAAAGGAGAGAACAGAAGGGGGAGGGCAGCCGGCCATCATCCTTCCCCCATCAATCATTCATCATTTTCAATTCTTCACCAATCATCATTCTTTGAAGTTTGCTAGGAAGAGGAAGAAGGAAAAGAGCTAGAGATTTGAAGCCACAATCAAGGATCCATCTTCAATCACACTTGAGGGAGTTTTTAATTATTTTTCATTACATTTTATGCTCATGATTATGTATATGACAACATTAGATTCTTTTAAGCCATTGATGATGAGCTAATTTTGTAGAACTAGGGCCATGTAAGGCCAAATTGTGATTTATACTTATAATAGAGGATTGTTGTGATTACTCTTATATTGTTATGTGATGTGAATTTGTGTTTTTTTGCCTATCTTGCATATACTTGATCACTACATGTTAGAATCTTATGCTTAGGTTAATATTTCGGGAGAAAATTGACTTAGGGTGCAAGAAATTCACATCATGACCCGCAACTAATGAGGAATTGCCCTAGACATAGGTAAAGATTCCCGGGTGAAGTTATTCGATTCTAGTCGAGTGAACTCTAGTACGTTAATGCATGTTTAGTGGTTAGATTTCCGGATAGGAATATTTGGGAAATCACGATCTAAGCATAGGAGTTTATACGCGAGACATCGGTTATTCTCTATCTTAGGAGTTTTCACCATAACAATATAAGAGTAATTCTCCAACAAGAACCTCTATAAGTATATTTGATCAATTTGGACCCAGCATGTGCCTTAGTCTCTCTTTATAGTTTGTGTAAAATCAATTGTGTAATCTTGTATGCATTTTACCTCTAATTTACTTAAATTATATTTGTTCTTTATCATTACAAATCAGAAACTAAAATTCAAGTCTCCGTGGTTCGACAACCCGGACTTTTCGTCCACACTTATTACTACACACGACTAGTGCACTTGCTATCATAGCACGTTAGTTATTAGCGTGTCAAGTTTTTGGCGCCGTTGTCGGGGACTTGTTTATTTTAGTTTTTGATTTTATTGCAAGTTTTTTTTAGTATTTATTTTATTTCCATTTCTCATTTCAGGACTAACTAGCAATGGCTGGTAACTTTCTAGATATTAATCTTCCAGAAAATAGAGGGTGGTTGCAAAATATCATACAAGCTATGCAACCACCAGTGCCTCTTGCATCCATTCGTAGTAGTCAACCACGACGGGTTCACCCAATTCAGAGACCTGTGATTATTCCGGAATTCACCACACCAAATTTCCAAGTTCCGCCTCACCTACTCACCATGGTTCAGAACAACCCATTTTATGGGGATCCAAGCGAATCACCATATGATCACTTGGAAAACTTTGACAACATCCTCTCAACCATACAACTCCATCCAAGAGATCTCGACTCTCTTCGCTTTCGATTCTTCTATTTTTCCCTCAAGGATAAGGGAACCACTTGGTATAAGTCTCTTCTCCCACAATCCATCACGACTTGGGAAAAGCTTACGGATTTGTTTCTGGATAAATTCTTTTCACCATCAAAGGTAAATCAGCTCCGAAGTGAAATAAGGGGATTTAAGCAGAAAACGAATGAGTCATTGGCGAATGCATGGGCAAGGCACATGTTTATGCTTACGAAATGCCCATCACATAATTACTCTCTATGCGATCTTGTGCAATATTTTTTACGACGGGGTTCGATCGAGGGTTAGGCATCGACTCAATGCTGGAGCTGGTGGTGATTTATTGGGACTAGATGATCAGACTGCGTGGAGAACACTTAAGCAATTGGCACAAGAGGATGAGTGGTACGCTGAGGATGATGATGAATAAATTTTCCCTAAAAATGTTACGAGTGTTAAAGCGGTTGAGGAAATTGGCAATTTTGAGGAAGAATCGAAGGGGCAAGGAAATCATCAAGAAGACCAAGTGAGAATTCCTACTCTAGAGGAACAACTTGATAACACCATTGGAGAGCTCCGCCTTATGATGAAAGATGTATGGCGGGAAATGAAGGAGATGAATCATCAACTCAAGCAAATATCGAGCGACATCTCTGAGAAAGCACTGGGGGCACTAGTGTGTGACACTGAAGAGAATTTGAAGGAGGAATGCAACACCGTGATGTGCAATGAAAAAAAGTTGAGAAATTCGAAAGCAGATTCCCCCAACGATGAGCATTCGACTCCTATCCTTTCTGAGGCTGTTGATATTCCTTTGCCTTCCTCCTTAGCCACAGGTAAATCGGTATTTGATGCCGATGATGGTAAGTTGTCTATGAATATAGAAGATGATATGGTTAATTTCAATAACTATGAGGTTTTTTAGCATCCACTTGATTTGGATTTGAATTTACACATCGATGCTTTTGATCCTTTTAGTGTTGAGCACTTTCAGGAAAAACGATCCAATAATCTTCTATATCCATACATCATGGAGCTGAAATATGTCAAGGTGATTGGTGAAGAAAAACGAGAAGTTATCTCTAACTTGGAAAAGAGTCCACACGACCATTGGAACCATGGAGAAGAAAGAGTAATCGAGGTGTTGAGGGACAATGGAAAAATTCATGAGTGGATGATTGCTCGGTCACAACATAGGTTATTTTTCACAAAGAATCGGTCAATCTTCTTTCCAAATGACCAAAGAGTGAACCGAAATATGAGAATGGATTGGAGAACAAATAAGGCATTCATACGGAAACCGCCTTGAAATAACTCGGTAAAGTCAAGCTAATGACTTTAAACAAGCGCTTCTTGGGAAGCAACCCAAATTTGTAAGTTTTCTTTTCTTTTTGCTTTCGTTTTTGTCATGTTTAGTTCGTTTCCTTATGTTGTGTACAAGCATGCACTTTTGGCATGTATGTTTTCTTATGCTTGATGGTTTGAAGAGTTGAAGTGTTAGATATGATGCACATTTGGACCCCATGTTTAGAGATGCTTATTTTACTCGAAAGGAGGAGAAGCTTTGTAAGGATGCATTGGAAGTTTAAGGATGTTTTTTAACATCCTTGGTTGTGAGTGTTCTTTTACCGTTGTGTATGCTTGTTATAACAACATTGGGGACAATGTTGGATTTAAGTTTGGGGGTACAAGAGTGCTTATTTCGAACATTAAAAATGCAATCCTAATTTTTTGCTTGAGTTTGGGGGAAGGTTTGTTTGGCATCATGTTTATAGGCTTCTTTGTTGAGAAAATCAAGCATGAAATTTTGTTTTTAGTCCTTCCAATTGATGCATTGAAATTAATTAACTTGGAAAAATGGCATGATTTCTTGAATTAATTTGAATTTAACGGAACATATATATCTTTGAAATTGCTCATGGAGACCCTATACTAGGATTGATTTCTTAGATGATTCACATTGCACAATAAATCGAGGGTAGAGGAGTTGAGAGGATAACCATCTTGAGACACTTAAGGAATTTTATCCGGAAATATTAACTTAGATTTTTCATAAGGTTATAAGTTGAATAGTAATTTTGTATGCTAAACAATGAATTGAAAAGGTTGAATTTTGTCCCTGACCAAAAGTGGTCAGGCTAATACGTACCGGAGGTGAAAATTTTCATGCCTATATACTGTACTATTATGCTAATTTGAGCTAAGCTCAAGCCAACAAGAACTGAACTGTTTAAAAGATCTAGTTTTATTTCGTGGCCTTTGATACTCGAGTGATTAAATCCTTAGGAGTGTCTCTACACTTAATGCCCCAAAACTATCTAGTTTGGGAGTCATTGATTTAAAGCTTGTTACATGGGTGTCATAGAAAGTCTAATGGAATAAAACATTGCACATGATCTAGCCTTAATGAATTTAATGGAAGTTTCTTACGAATTGAAAGTTGAATGTTGAGATAATGAAATTTAAATGACTATGAGATTTTCTATAATTCTTGTGCTTTATGTTTGATCAAAAGTTGATAGATATGGGATTAATGTCCAAAATTTGGTAAAGATGCCTCTCGACTATAATGCCTTAGATTATTTTCACTACACCCTAGGGAGTCTTTTCGAGTATTGGTGTCACATGAGCAAAAGTATTTGATATGTATATATATACTTGTGAGATTTAAAAGGATGATTTTATGCCATTCATTCCTGTTAATTATGTTGAGATGTATTGATTTGGTTGAAATTGAAAAGTTCTTAAATTTTGTGGGTATGTCGTATGCAGACCCTCACGAGACTATAACTCGTCCTTTGAGGTAACTCAAAGGTTTAAAGGCTTGTTGCACTCGCTAAGTGCAATCGTTTACTCCACGAAAGTGAGTTAGTTAGTTGTTTTTGTTTTCTCCCATTGATTGATGATTTCTTCCATGCCTTATAGCTCTTATTGCTCGAGGTCGAGCAATTGATAAGTTTGGGGTTGTTGATAAGAGGTGTTTTTACGTGTTTTTAAGCCCCTTTGCATTTATGTTTTAGGTTCATTTATTGCTTGATTATTTCCACATGTGCGTTTAATCCATGCTTTAAGTGATTTCAGGCTTTAAGGGGATACATTCGAAGAATGGGCTGAAAAATGACGTATAAAACAAGTTTAGGCCAAGTTGCTTCACACCTACGCGCCCAAGCGCCCCTCCAACCACGCCCAGGTGCAGCTGACATCCAGTTCTGAGGATTTGCTTCGCACTCCCGCGCCTAGGCGCCATCATAGCTACGCCTGGGCGCCGATTTTGCAACACTTACCACGGTTTAAGGCTATTTATGTACATTTAGAGACCGAATTGGACAACGTTTCCTTCTACAAAGTTGTAGATCTATGTCCTAGATTCACATGGGAACTTGAATCGTCCTAATCCGAGGTCTGTGGAGAGATTTAAGAAGGATATACGATTGTTGCGCAGGAAAGCAGGGAAGCTGTCCAGACTTCGCACATCCGCGCCTAGACGCCAAAACACCCACGCCGGAGCACCGATACCTCCGACATTTGATTCCTTTTAGCCAAAAGTTCAGAATTTTAGGTGGAAGGGTATCATTTAAAGCCAAGAGGTCAGCACATGTGTTGAGGGGGTGCCTTAGTTGTATTTCTTGATTGGCATGCTTTATAGGAATTGTTTATTACATGCTTGATGGGTTTTTGGAGTTTAAAAAGGGGAAGAGAGTCTAAAAGGAGGGAACACAAGGGGGAGGGTAGCCGGCCATCATCCTTTCCCCATCAATCATTCATCATTTTCAATTCTTTACCAATCATCATTCTTTGAAGTTTGCTAGGAAGAGGAAGAAGGAAAAGAGCTAGAGATTTGAAGCCACAATCAAGGATCCATCTTCAATCACACTTGAGGGAGTTTTTAAATATTTTTCAATACATTTTATGCTCATGATTATGTGTATGACAACATTAGATTCTTTTAACCATTGATGATGAGCTAATTTTGTAGAACTAGGGCCATGTAAGGCCAAATTGTGATTTATACTTATAATAGAGGATTGTTGTGATTACTCTTGTATTGTTATGTGATGTGAATTTGTGTTTTTTTGCCTATCTTGCATATACTTGATCACTACATGTTAGAATCTTATGCCTAGGTTAATATTTCGGGAGAAAATTGACCTAGGGTGCAAGAAATTCACATCATGACCCGCAACTAATGAGGAATTGCCCTAGACATAGGTAAAGATTCCCGGGTGAAGTTATTCGATTCTAATCGAGTCAACTCTAGTACGTTAATGCATGTTTAGTGGTTAGATTTCCGGATAGGAATATTTGGGAAATCACGATCTAAGCATAGGAGTTTATACGCGAGACATCGGTTATTCTCTATCTTAGGAGTTTTCACCATAACAATATAAGAGTAATTCTCCAACAAGAACCTTTATAAGTCTATTTGATCAATTTGGACCCAGCATGTGCCTTAGTCTCTCTTTATAGTTTGTGTAAAATCAATTGTGTAATCTTGTATGCATTTTACCTCTAATTTACTTTAATTATATTTGTTCTTTATCATTACAAATCATAAACTAAAATTCAAGTCTCCGTGGTTCGACAACCCGGACTTTTCGTCCACACTTATTACTACACATGACTAGTGCACTTGCTATCATAGCACGTTAGTTATTAGCGTGTCAAGTTTTTGGCGCCGTTGCCGGGGACTTGTTTATTTTAGTTTTTCATTTTATTGCAAGTTTTTTTTAGTATTTATTTTGTTTCCGTTTCTCATTTCAGGACTAACTAGCAATGGCTGGTAACTTTCCAGATATTAACCTTCCAAAAAATAGAGAGTGGTTGCAAAATGTCATACAAGCTATGCAACCACCAGTGCCTCTTGCATCCATTCGTAGTAGTCAACCATGACGGGTTCACCCTATTCAGAGACCTGTGATTATTCCGGAATTCACCACACCAAATTTCCAAGTTTCGCCTCACCTACTCACCGTGGTTCAGAACAACCCATTTTATGGGGATCCAAGCGAATCACCATATGATCACTTGGAAAACTTTGAGAACATCCTCTCAACCATACAACTCCATCCAAGAGATTGCGACTCTCTTCGCTTTCGATTCTTCTATTTTTCCCTTAAGGATAAGGGAACCACTTGGTATAAGTCTCTTCTCCCACAATCCATCACGACTTGGGAAAAGCTTACGGATTTGTTTCTGGATAAATTCTTTCCACCATCAAAGGTAAATGAGCTCCGAAGTGAAATAAGGGGATTTAAGCAGAAAACGAATGAGTTATTGGCGAATGCATGGGCAAGGTACATGTTTATGCTTAGAAAATGCCCATCACATAATTACTCTCTATGAGATCTTGTGCAATATTTTTTACGACGGGGTTCGATCGAGGGTTAGGCATCGACTCAATGCTGGAGCTGGTCGTGATTTATTGGGACTAGATGATCAGACTGCGTGGAGAACACTTAAGCAATTGGCACAAGAGGACGAGTGGTACCCTGAGGATGATGATGAATAAATTTTCCCTAAAAAGGTTACGAGTGTTAAAGCGGCTGAGGAAATTGGCAATTTTGAGGAAGAATCGAAGGGGCAAGGAAATCATCAACAAGACCAAGTGAGAATTCCTACTCCAGAGGAACAACTTGATAACACCATTGGAGAGCTCCGCCTTATGATGAAAGATGTATGGCGGGAAATGAAGGAGATGAATCATCAACTCAAGCAACTATCGAGCGACATCTCTGAGAAAGCACTAATCAAAGATGTGAATCCACGCTATTACATATTTGAATAACTAATCAAAGAGAAAGAGTTGAATTACTCCCTATTACAAAGTGTGAATCCACGCTTTGATGATGAAATTGATGATGATTAGGATGATGAGGATGATCCTCTTCAAGCTTCCTTGGGTGGTGGCTGATATGTAAGGAGTCTAGGGTGTGTTTAGGGCATTTTCTAGGGTATATCTCGTCCAAATGACCTGATGGTCTATTTATAGGCGAATTCCGCTGCCTTGAACGCCGCGGCGTTGCTGGTCGAACGCCGCGGCGTTGAACCTTCTGCCATGAATCGCCGCGGCGTTGGACGGTGAACGCCGCGGCGTTCCCAAGTGGACGCCGCGGCGTTGCTTTGTTTCCAACTTGTATGTCTTGCCTCCGGCTCTCACCCTTTGCACCGAATGTTATCCAATTTTCACTGTTTTTGTCCTTTCTTCGATTGTGTCTCAAAAAGACCTGTAGTCACTTAACGCACAAATTAAAATCACTAATGGCATGAATCAAGCGATAAATGAACTTCAAAATGTAAAATCAGAGGGCTTAAAACGCGTGAAAACAACTCTTATCACATAGCACGTTAGTTATTAGCGTGTCAACGGCAACTAAAAAAAAATTGACCTTTTTTTCCAACCAGTTTTTGCAAGGCCGCCTGCAAAATTGTTTCCAAATTTGATATCCAAGTCTTTTACATTCTCAAACATGTCTTCACCAGTCAAGCACTTAGGAGCTCGACCTTCTTCTATCTTCCCATTGAAAGCTTTCTTCCATCGACGATATTGATGTTCCCGCTTCAGCAATCTTCGATGCCCTTGGAATGCATATTTTTGAGAGTGTGGCAATCGATATTGATCTATCTCTTGACACATATGGGGCATCAACATTGGCCATGTACACCATATTCCTCGAGATTAGCTCCTGCTGGAAAATCATTTATTGTTCCAAAGAACATGACTCTGAGATTGAAGCTTTCTTTTCTGAACCCCTCATATACTTCAGTACCGGTCTCCCACAACACCTTCAAATCCTCAATTAAAGGGACCAAGTTGACATCTATATCATTCCAGGTTGTTTCGGCCCGAAAATGAGTATAGGCATCATTTTATGCTCTCGCTTCATATATCGCGATGGGGGTAGGTTGTAGATCATCAAAATCTCCGGCCATGTACTATGTGAGCTACTTTGCAAGCCATGTGGGTTCATGCCATCTGTAGCCAATACAAAGCGTAGGTTTCTTGGTTCTTCCCCAAATCAGGGAAATCATTGTCAATCTTTTTCCATTGAGGAGAATCTTAGGGGTGTCTAATCTTGTCATCTTCAATCCCTTCTTCAAGCCTTCTATCAGCATACCATGTCAAGTCCTTGGCAAACTCTTAACTACTGTACATGCGCTTAAATCTAGGTATTATGGGCAAATACGACGCTGTTTTGATAGGAGCAGATCTATTCTTCTTGTACCGTGAGGTGCCACATTTCGAGCACGCCTTCAATGATGCATATTCATTTCTAAACAATATGCAATCATTGAGACAAGCATGTATCCTCTAATATCCCATGCCAGTTGAGGTTAACATCCGTTTAGCCTCACAAGTATGATTAGATAACACATTATCCTCGGGTAGCATGCTTTTTAATAGACTAAGTAAGTCTGTGAAACTCTTATCACTCCACCCATTGTTGGCCTTTAACTTGTAGAGGTTTAGTACTGCTTTCAATCTTGTGAATTTACTACCACTAGACAGTGGTATCTTGGAATCACTTATCAAATTGTCAAACATTTTGGGACAATTTTGCAAATCCTCCTCAATCACATTTGTCATCTCCTCAAAATGATCAATCTCATAATCATCCACGTCCAAATCCATTGATCGATATGTTGTACCACCCAAATCATCTGAGGTGGCAATGCTTTCACTGTGTCTTATCCAACGTGTGTAGCTTTTATCAATTTCATTACACACCGAATGATCTTCCAAGTCACGTGGACTAATTTTCTTTCCCAAACAACAACGTAAACACGGGCAAGTGAAACTATAATTTTAACATCAATTGATAGTTGAATTAATTAAATAATTTTAATTTTAATTTTTTTTCAATTATTCTAGAAAAAATTCGGTAGAGTAACGACGCAAAAAATTCTACGAAGTTCTCGACTTAATCTTTCCCCGGGTGGGTTGCAACCAACGAAATTCGGATCTTATGATCGGATAAAATCCAACTTTGATCCATTTTAATTCTGGTCTTTCAATCACAACAAAACCAAACAACAAAACTCGGATATTTCAACCAAAACAAACCCAAACAAATATATATGCAGAAAAACAAATAACAATGCCCAATATTCTAGAAAAAATTTGACAGAGTAACGACAAATTTTTTTTTAACAAGTTCTCGACTTAACCTTCCCCCAACCTAGCAACCAACAAAACCAATCCATCAATTCGTTCACAAAACCAATCAAACTTCCCAAAACCATGAATGCATTAAACGATGTCAACAAAACAATACAACGAAAATCCAATCATGATACTAGCGTAACCAATTAACACTAATCAACTATAACAAAAACCCACATTATATAACAAAAACCCATTAAACGCACATAACCAATTATTCAAACACTAACATAACCAATTAATTAACATAATCAACTATAACAAAAACCCACATTATATAAAAAAAACCCATTAAACCCACATAACCAATTATTCAAACACTAACATAAGCAATTAATTAACATAATCAACTATAACAAAAACCCACATTATATAACAAAAACCCATTAAACCCACATAACCAATTATTCAAACAGTAACATACCAATTAATTAACATAATCAACTATAACAAAAACCCACATTATATAACAAAAACCCATTAAACCCACATAACCAATTATTCAAACACTAACATAACCCATTAACATAATCAATTATAACAAAAATCCACATTATATAATTCACAAAAATTATAAATATATATATATATATGTATACCTATGGTTTAGGGTTTAGTCGAGAGAAAGTGGTGGAGGCGGTGGGGGTGGCCGAGAGAGAAGTCGAGAGAGAGAGAGAGAGAAATCTATGAAATAGTGGTGGTGGCAGCGGCGGTATGTGGTGGTAGTAGTGGTGGTGGTGGAGGCGGCGGCGGTGGTATATGGTGGTGGTGGTGGAATCGAGAGAGAAAGTAGAGAGAGAGACATAAACAAAAATAGAGGGGATGGCGGTGGTGGCGGTATGTGGTGGTGGTGGTCCAGAGTGAGAGTAGAGAGAGAGAGAGAGAGATAGAAAATGGGGAGAAATGGGGGGAAGAAGACGTGGGTTTTTTTTTTAATGGGGTGAACCGCCTATTACAGCAGTTCAGGTGTGAACCGCTGTAATAGGATCTATCCTATTACATCAGTTCACCCAAGAACCGCTGTAACAGGTCCCCCCATTTACCCTATTACAGTGGTTCATCCATGAACCGCTGTAATAGTCCCCTCCATTCAGCGGTTTTGCCAAAACCATTGTGAGAAATGCACTGTAATAATGTATTTTGTAGTGGTGTAGGTTTATTTTAAAGGATGTTTATTATGTTCCCAGATTAATTAAGAACCATATTTCTGTTTTCTTCTTAGACAAAGAAGGTTTTTCTTTTAATATAAATAATGGTATTTTTTCAATGTTTTATGGTTCTAAATTAATCATGAGAGCATGCATGTATAACAACCCTTATGTTTACCCGTATACTAACTCTCTTTCTGATCAAACAATAAACACAGGAAAGCATAAATCTGATGATGGACCTAGTGTACAAATCTGGCATGCTAAACTTTGTCATGCATCTAAGGATAGGATTCGCAAGTTGTCAAGTTTTCTCAAGCTTGATGAAGAAGAGGAGCTACCGACTTGTGAATCTTGTCTAAAAGGTAAAATGACAAAGTCACCATTTGGAGGTCAAATGGAACGTGCCAAGGATTTTCTTGAGTTAGTCCACACAGATGTGTGTGGACTCTCAATGTTAGTGCATTAGGGAACTATTCTTACTTCATAACCTTTACCGACGATTATTCTAGGTATGGTTATTTGTATCTTATTAAGTACAAATCTGAGGCCTTTGATAAGTTCAAAGAATTCAGAAATGAAGTAGAGAGAGAAACAGGTAAAAGTATTAAAACTCACTAATCTGATCGTGGAGGAGAATACTTATCCGGTGAGTTCTTGGATTACTTGAAAGAGAACGGGATTCTCACTCAATGGACACCGCTTGGAACGCCACATTTAAATGATGTGTCTGAGCAGAGAAATCGTACATTGATGGACATAGTTCGATCGATGATGTTGTCCACAAATTTACCGATATATTTCTGAGGCTATGCCCTAGAGACGGAAGCTCATCTATGGAATAGATTACCAAAAAAAAGTGTACCTGAAGTGCCTTATAAGATATGGCACGACAAACCACCCTCATACAAATACCTAAAAGTATGGGGATGTGCTGCTTATGTTAAGCAGCTAGTGGGAGATAAGATAGACTCAAGATCTACTTTTTGTAGGTACACTGTGTTCCTGAAGAAGCAACTCTCTAGTGGGAGCATAGATAGAGTGATGGAACTTGAGGAAACTCAAGAGAGACAAACACCGCTGGCAGTGAATGAGGAGCGAGATGAACCAAAAACTGTTAGTACATAAATTCCACCTCCAAGGAAATCTGAAAGGATCCCAAGATAGCCTGACAGCCTGAGAGGTACTATGGCTTTTCGCTAAAAAGCAAGAAGGAGAACCTCGTATTGGACGAAGATCCAATGACTTATGACAAGGAAATGTCTAATGAGGATTCGGGGAAATGGTCTGAAGCCATGGAATTTGAAATTGAATCCATGTACTCCAATAAGGTTTGGACCTTGGTAGACCCACCACCTGGCATTAAGGCCATTGGTTGCAAATGGGTATTAACACAAGTTAGGAGTAGATGGAGAGGTTACAACCTTTAAGGCTCGCTTGGTGGTGAAGGGTTCTACTCAAAGACAAGGAATTGACTATGAGGAGACCTTTTCGCCAGTCGCGATGACCAAGTCACTTAGGATTCTATTGGCTATATCTGCGTATCTCGATTATGAGATTTGGAAAATGGATGTGAAAACGGCTTTCCTCAATGGAAACAGTGATGAAGAAATTTATATGGAACAGCGGGAGGGCTTCACATCCAGTGGAAGTGAGCACAAGATGTGCAAGCTGCAAAGATCCATTTATGGCTTCAAGCAAGCTTCCTGAAGCTGGAATTTGAGATTTGATGAAGCTGTAAAGGAATACGGCTACATCAAGAATGGTTTTGAACCATGTGTGTACAAGAAAGTTAGTGGGAGAGCCATAAGTTTCTTGATACTCTACGTTGATGACATTCCTCTCATTGGAAATGATGTAGGAATGTTACAATCAACGAAGGGTTGGTTGTCGACCCAATTTTTTATGAAAGATACGGGAGAAGCATCTTACGTTCTTGGTATGAAGATATACCGAGAAAGGAAAAGTAAGTTGCTAGGACTCTCCCAATCTAAGTACATAGAACGAACCTTGAATAGATTCAGTATGGGAGATTCCAAAAGAAGATTTCTTCCAGCTGAGCATGGAATCCATCTCACTAAATCGATGTCTCCAAGGACACTCGAGGAAAGAGAGAGAATGTCAAGGATTCCATATGCTTCGACGATAGGTAGCATTATGTACACTATGCTATGTACTAGACCGGATGAGACTCTGCACTTAGCGAGGCAAGCCGCTTCTAGTAGAATCCAAGGGGCACCATTGCACTGTCGTGAAGATGATTCTAATGTAGTTGAGATGTACTCAGGATATTTTTCTAGTACACAGCGGAGAAAAATAGGAACTAGAATGCTACATGGATTCTAGTTTTCAGTTGGACTTAGACGATCTTAAATCGATATTCGAATATGTGTTTATACTCAATGGAGGAGCTGTAAGCTGGAGGAGCTCCAAGCAGAAGATGACAGGTGACTCCACCACGGAAGCTGAGTATATAACAGATGCTGAAGTGGCTAAGGAAGTTGTTTGGATGAGGAACTTTATCCATGAGTTGGAGGTAGTTCCCTCCATTGTTAATATGTACTGTGATAACAATGGAGCTATAGCTCTATCAAAGGAGCCTAGGTCTCACCAAAGATCCAAACATATTCAAAGACGATATCATCTCATCAGGGAGATAGTGGAAAGAGGAGACGTTCGAGTGGAACGGGTGGACTCGACGAAAAATGTAGCAGAGCACTTCACCAAGGCTCTGAGTCAAAGTGTACTAGAAAAATATTTGGAAATGATGGGACAAAAGTACAAGGGCAATTGGCTCAATGGCAAGAGGGAGATTGATAGTGTTAGGTGCCCGGCGAGCCAATTGTTTTGGGCTCAGCCATATTGAATGTAAACACTATGACAATCTTGTTTTAAATAGATTGAATCTTTTATTAAATGGTATGATTATTTATTGTTATAACTATTGATAGTATAGATAAAGATCCCATGGATTACATATGGTTGGGGGAGGCGGTCATGGAAAACAACATATGTAATGCTCTGAAAGACCGTAATCCTAAATATTGTTCCAAGTCATTGAGGTTGTGAGATGTGTGATATCACTGGCCTCGTCAAGACTTGTTCATACATGTAACTCTTTCGAGTGGTCAACGCATTCCATTGTCGATGCCTTGAATGGCAATACGTGTATGGAGATTCATACTGGATTATGGAATTGAACAGCCCCGCCCAAGGACTCCTATTTGGTGCTGTCGAACATCGAGTCCTTGAGTTTCGTAGTGTGAGATTAATCCTTAGACCTAAGATGTCATTTGGAAAGGGCACTACCCACTCTGCTTTGATATGCACGTGTACTCAAGGAAAGTCATATGGCGTGTATGTTGGGTATAGTCTGGTAGTTCAGTGACACAAATGGCAGTCGAAGAGGGATTCATCCAGGGTCACAAGTACACGGTATTTCCTATGCTGTTACGAGAATCTAAATGATCGTGAAAAGCTTTTGATCAAAGCGATTGTTTTCTGAGAGGCATTGGTGATCCCAGATCGGAAGACTGGATCATTAGATGTCATAACATAGTTATAGTTTCCAATAGACAAGGGTTCGTCCATCGCCATGCTCTAGACCATGGACGGGAAATTGATGAAGGATTCCACTCACATGACGATCGTAACTCGGATAGGTTATTTTCTTTTCATCGTTAACATCTAAGCAGTTGTGGCGATGTTGCTAAACATCGAACCATGACCAATAGGTGCTTTGGATTAATTTGGTGAAATTAATTCAAAGACTAGTTAATTATTTAGAATAATTAATCTAGCCTGTGGGGACTTATTGCTAGCTTGACAACGAGCCTGAGGGGTCACACACATAACTTAGTGTAGTACCTATTGGCTAATTAATTCTTTGTGAATTATGGTGGGATTAATTAATTGGATTTAATTAATCATAGGAAAAAGGAATTAATTTAACTAGTTTATTAATAGTCCTATAATTTAATATTAGGATATTAAATTGGGAATGACTAATTAATTAAGTAGGGGAAAGAAAATAAAATAATACATAAGTAAATATACATAGTGCACGTGTGGCAAGTGAATTGTGTATATGTGGATTTGGTGGAAAGATTTATCTTGCTCACCAAGTTTGTTAAATATATATATATATATTAATTAATATTCTATAAATATGTTTTTAGGATCTTTAATCTGTTAAGGTAACTAATTAATAAGATAGAATCCTATTAGATATATGTTAGGATATTACTAGATATGGTAATATCTAGTTAGTTGGAAAGAGTCCAACTAAACAAGGAGAGAGAGTAAAAGAAAAGGAAATATACATATATACGTATATGTATACACGCCTACTCCCTAAATTTTAGGGAAGTAGTAAGCGTGTAACACCTAGGGTTTTTTTACCCTAGGTGGACTCTATATATATGTGTATATTTCACCTCTTTTATTTGGTACAAACTAATGAATGAATGAAAAAAAGTGATTTTGAGTTAGTTTTTCAAAAGAAAAGTAAGTTTTGAGAAAAATAATTTTTCTATTATTCTCTCCCAATATTTTCTTTCACTTTAACTCTTCAAACTCATGTGTTGAGTGCGAAGAACACTTAAATAATTCCAAACCCTTTTTTCTAAAAAGCCAAGATTCGATATTCTCCTTGCTAGCACTGGTGGAGATAATTGAGGGTACAAGCTAGGGTATGGATACATCTCAGAGGCGCAACGCTTGGGGCGCTAGGGCAAGCCAATTCGAAGACTGTAGCAGGGAGTAGCTTAAAAAGACGTTGCTGCTTTAAGGTCTACAAGAGGTAAACACGTGTAAACTAATATCTAGGATAGTTTTAGAATCCGATGGTACCATGTCGACCTACCCCTAATTTTGGGGATTCCGCTTTATTTTTGAAATTATATGTATTTCACTGCGCCGGTATCCCCGGGGGTAGTAGCGCCGCTGCTGAGCGTAAGAAAAAAAAACTAAGAAAAGGGTGGCGGCACTGAACAGTATCGGTGCCGCAACAATTCAAGCCCAGCACCACACACACGGTGTTGGGCTGAGATCAGCACGCTTATGCGTGCTGGGCCTGGCCTAGTGCATGTGTGTGTGTGTGTGTGTAACTTGGGTTGCTGGGTCGGGCCTGGTTGCTGGGCTAACCCAGCGATTACTATAATATATTTAATATATTTATATATAAATATAAATATTAAAAGTTATTGGGTTTGACCCAATAGACAAATTAGATTTAATTGGTTAAATTGGATTTGATTTTGATAATAAAATTAGATTTAATTATGTCATAAATTGAATTAGGAATTTTATTTATGATCAAAGACAGTTAAATAAATAAGATTTATTTTAGGGTTGAGTTTATTTTTCAAAATAATTAAGAATAAGTTAGACTTATTTCTTATATAATAAATTGGATTTATTCTTTTAAATTGAAATTAAATTCCTCTTTTCATAGTTAAATTAGATTTAATTAAATATGAATTCCTTTTCGATTTTAAAAGTAAAAGCAAACATAATCTTAAATAGTTTTACTTACATGCTTTGATGTATGTTGTGGAGGATGCATCCATCGACTTAGGGTTTTACCATTTTTGTATTATCTAGGTTGTAATGGGCTGGATAATGCCCCCTAGTTTGTACTTTTATTTTCGGTAGTATAATGTATAGGGTGCTTCTGAGTTACGTAATTAGAGGTAGGACTTTCCTAGAGCTTGGAGCCCAGAGCATATCAAGATTAGATTTGATATAGGGCCCTATCCCCCTGATTGGTCTATTAGCTTAGATCAATCTAGAATGTCCATGGAATGCATGTTGATAGAATAACTAGGTTTTCTATTATTGCATGGTTTAGAATAATTCCACACATGCGCATAATAAATTAATGTGCAAAGTGAGACCTTAAATAAATTAAGAAATTCTCCCAAATTAAATATACTAAGTAAGAAAGGGATATTGGATATCCTGGCTTTCCATCAAACTTTGAGAGATAAAATTATGATTTGTGCATGACATCGTCCCAACCAACGGGGGTTATGCACTAATTCATAATTCAAATCTCTCTAAGTGCATTTCATGCCATTGGTCAAAGCAAATCTCATCCCATATACCATTACAGGTTGCAAGATGAGATTCAACTGTTAGATCGATAGGAGTTGATGAGAAAGTACTTAGATGGATCACCACCAATATTTCGCTATAGGCTGAGGTTAAGTGATCCATGAGCAAAAGTGAGATTGAACCATCAGTTGGATTGATTGGCGTGGCACGCCACTTAAAATTCCAATGAGCCATATATCGTTACAGATTGCAAATCATTGAAAATTTTGAACAACTCAATCACCCACTACGAAATATGTCTCACAAGATTTCCGTTCAATGCAGTGGCAGTGCAATGGTTCAAAAAATGTAGTGGGAGCCAAGTCAAAACTAAATTCCAAATTTTACTTACGTATAACACAATTATCTAACGAAATCTTGGTTTATTTTCTATAGTCATTTATATCTCTTTCAAAAATGGTTAATAACCCACTATCAGTTCTGCTTGAAAAGAATGTCCTCACTTGACCTAACTTTGCTGACTGGATCAGAAACCTAAGGATTGTTCTTAGCTTGGAGTCACTGGGCTATGTACTCGAGGCCAATCGTCCTCCTATCCCGGGGGATGATGGCTATGAGGATGCGCATGATAACTACAACATATGGATCAAAGATGATACTCGTGTTAAAGGTTACATGATCGGCTTCATAAGCAATGATTTGCAGCAATCCCATGAGAACATGGATGTTGCGAAGTCAATTTTGCTACATATCAAGGAGCTGTATAGAGAGCACAGTAGGACTGCTTGGTATGATATATCAAGAGAGCTCTTTGGAGCAAGAATGGGAGAAGGTAAAGATGTGGGATCCCACGTCTTAAAGATGATTTCCATGATCGAGAGATTGGAAGCTCTCGATTTCTCCATGGATTTCCAGCTTCAGTCAGATCTCATTCTTCAGTCACTTCAAAATGAAAGAGATGGAGTGCACATTGGCTGGGCTGATGAACAAGCTCTCAACTGCTCAGGGACAGATGAAGCCCAAGGGGAAGGAAGTTGCTTTAGCCGTCACCACTGGGGCATCTAAACCCTTTGGAAAAAGGAAAGGCAAAGGTAAAAAGCAATTGGGAGTGACAAAGACATCAAGTGACACAGGCAAAGTCAAGGGGAAAGGGTTCAAGGGAAGAGGTCCAAAGAAGACAGACATATGTCTTCACTGTCGTGAGATGGGACACTAGAATCGTGACTGTCCCAAGATGAAAGAGGAAATTGCTTTAGGTATAGAACTTAATGTTTTGGAAACAAATTGTTCTGTTACTAGTTTTTCTACTTCCTGGATTCTAGACTCTGGAGCTAGTGCTCACATATGTGTGTTTGAATCAGGAGCTGGAAAGAAGTAAGAAGTTGGAGCATGGAGAAGTGATGATCAATGTTGGTGGCGGTCATAGTGTAGTAGCCACACACATTGGAGCCACTTCCATTAGATTATTTTCTAGACATTTTTTTATTGTTAGACGATTGCCTTCTTTTGCCCAATGGGCTGAAAAATATTGTTTCTATTCCTGCTTTTGTCAGAAAAGGATATTTAATATCCTTTGCAAACAATTCTTGTGACATTTATTTTAGAAATGAATGCATTGGCAGTGCGCCTTTAATAAATGGTTTATACTATATTAATGCCCAAAATAATTGTAATGTCAATGCTGTAACAAGAAAATGCAGTTTGTATGATACAAACTTAAGACAGCTCTGGCACTTAAGATTAGGTTATGTCGGAGATCATAGACTACACGAGTTAGAAAAGAATGGAGTTATAGACTCATTGGGATCGGATCGCTATCCCACTTGTGAGTCTTACATTCAAGGGAAGATGACCAAATCTCCCTTCACAGGGAATTTTGAAAGAGCCTTTGAAGTCTTAAGTTTGATTCATATTGATGTGTGCGGTCCTTTTTGGAAATGTGGCCCGCGGATTTACCTATGACCATTCTAGGTATGGCTATGTGCATTTGATAAAGTACAAGTCTGAATCATTGGAGAAGTTCAATGAATTCAAGACTTTAGTCAAAAACCAAACCGGGCATCATATTAAGGCACTTCGGTCTGAACGCGGTGGTGAGTATATGAGTGCTGAATTTGACCAGTTCTTAAGGGAACATGGCATACTGTTACATCTAACTCTTGCAGCCACTCCACAATTAAATGGCGTAGCAGAATGAAGGAATCAAATAGTGTTAGTCATGGTTCGATCCATGCTCAACTACATAGATTTGCCCATTTCGTTGTGGGGGCATGCACTGCTTACAGTTGCTCACATTCTGAACAAATGTCCCTCCAAATCTGTTCCTAAAACACCGTATCAGACATAGCGTGGAAGGAAGCCTAATCTGAAACACATAAAGATATGGGGTTGCCTAGCTTATGCGAAAAATACTGAGGCAATTGGAGGCTAGGTCCTTAAAAAGACGATTCGTTAGATACCCCGAGAATCGCATGGGATACCTATTCTACTTTTATGTTGATCAAAGGATCATTGTTGCTTTACATGCAATCTTTCTCGAAGAAGAACTCATTCGAGAAGGCGGAGCTAGTAGAAGTATTGTTCTAGAATAACAGAATGAATCTTCTTTGGAAGACACTATTCAAGAGACCTAATCCAAACTGGAAATGACACAACCATCAATGCAAAGGTCAGCTATAGTATCTCAACCGCCTGAGAGATATGGTTATCTGCTACAAGAAGAGCATAATTTGTATGCAGTAGTGAAAGGAAACCATGGAGACGATCCCTCTAGCTATGACCAGGCAATGATGGACATGGATTCTGCAAAATGGTATGAAGCTATGAAACTAGAAATGGATTCAATGTATTTGAACCAAGTCTGGACTCTAACAGATCGACCCAAGGGTATTGTACCTATTGGATGCAAATGGATCTATAAGAGAAAGATTGGTCCGGATTGCAAGGTGGACACCTATAAGGCCAGGCTAGTGGCAAAAGGGTATAGTATTGTAGCTATGTTCAAATCCATTAGAATTCTATTTTCCATAGCTGCATACCTGGATTATGAAATCTAGCAAATGGATGTGAAGACCGCATTCTTAAATGCATTCCTCGAGGAGGAAATCTATATGGAACAGCCTAAGGGTTTCATATCGAGTGCAAATTCTCATAAGGTCTACAAATTGAATAGGTCCATTTATGACCTCAAGTAGGACTCTCGCAGTTGGAACCTTCGTTTTGATGAAGAAGTACGAAGGTATGGCTTCATCAAAAACGAGGATGAACCATGTGTCTATAAAAAGGTCAGTGGGAGCAAAATCACATTCCTGGTGCTATATGTAGATGATATTCTACTTATAGGGAATGATGAAGGTCTGCAAACTTCAGTTAAGACATGACTTTCAAGCATATTCTCCATGAAAGACTTGGGAAGAGCTACCTACATCCTAGAAATTTGCATCTACAGGAATAGATCGAATAAGATGATAGGACTCTCTCAAGCCTTCTACCTAGAGAAAGTCCTAAAGCGATTTAGGATGGAAAACTCTAAAAGTGGTCTTTTTCCCATGAGATATGGAATTCATCTCTCCAAAAAGATGAGTCGTCAAAGTGAGGAAGATTGAAAAGAGATGAGTGCAGTTCCTTATGCATCAGCAGTGGGAAGTCTCATGTAGGCAATGTTATGCACGAGACCAGATCTTGCCTATGTTGTGAGCATAGTAAGTAAGTTTCAAGCTAACCCGGGAAAAGAACATTTGATCGCCGTGAAAT
Organism: Buddleja alternifolia; assembly: GCA_019426215.1. Classification (NCBI taxonomy): domain Eukaryota; kingdom Viridiplantae; phylum Streptophyta; class Magnoliopsida; order Lamiales; family Scrophulariaceae; genus Buddleja; species Buddleja alternifolia. The sequence continues at coordinate 16,972,573 of CM033405.1, read as the reverse complement.
CTATCTTGAAGTACTTGAAAGGAACCAAAGATATGATTCTTGTATATGGGCATGGAGAAATGAAAGTGGATGGTTATATGGATTCTGATTTCCAATCAGATATCGATGACCGCAAATCCACTTCTGGGTTCATATTCACTCTAAACGGCAGGGCAGTGTCTTGAAAAAGTTCCGAGTAAAGCACAACTGCTGATCTGGCCACTGAAGCTGAATATGTGGCAGCCAAAGAAGCTGTTTTGATTAAGAAGTTCATGGCAGAACTTCAAGTTGTTCCTAGTGTGGAGCTACTGTTGCCACTTTGGTGTGACTACAATAGAGCCATCGCACAAGCTAGGGAACCAAGATCTCACAACAAATACAAATACATAGAGAGAAGATATCATATAATTCGAGAAATCGTTGGAAGAGGTGACATCGTCGTGCAAAAAATAACCTCAGCGGACAACGTGGCTGATCCACTCACTAAGTCATTGGTGCAGGCGGTGCTAGAAAGACATCTTGAGAAGTTGGGTATTAGATACCATAGCAATTGGCATTGAGTGCAAGTGGGAGATTGTTAGGTATATGTCCTAGATGCCAATGAGGACAAATAGATTGCATAGGGAATCTAATTATATTGTACAAACTTATATTTAATAAAGGCATTTATTCTTCTGTTCATATAAACTTAAGCCCACCTCACACGTCCAAGAAGCCCTAGGGAGTGGCCACAAGGAGTCCTAGGAGAGAATCCTACTTGTTGCTTAAGTCAAAAGAGTTATAAGGCAACTCCAACTGCAACAAGGTATTCTAACCCTAATTGCATAACACAAAAAAAAGGAAATCCTATCCCAATACCGTGCCCTAGTCGTCCACCACTATCAAGAGGAAGGATTTTGAAGATCTTTGGAAGGCTCGTTTCACGTGGATCTTTGAAGACAGGAATTCAAGGAGTTGTTGTTATGCAAATTCAAGAATACGAAATCGATAAGGTAATCATTTTCATTTAAATTTTTCAAAAACCTTTGAAAATCATCAAACCACGTTAAAGTGATTCAACTTTAGGAATCCTAAATTCTTCCGCTGTGTTTTCTGCTCTAGAGGATTCCTCACAATTTAGATGCTTGGCATCTAACCTAGAGATTGGGTTGAGAGGTTGCTGGAACTGAACTTAAGCACCAGAGAAAACAAAGAAAATTATATTGAGGAATATCATACAACTATGATAGATGTCAATAGAGTTCTTATAAATCTAGCTCGAGAAATCTTCCAGGTAGAACAAAGAGAAGCTGAAGCTAAGCGACAACAAAGACAATAAATATTTCTTAAATATTTTCATTATTTTTTTTTTGCTTACTTTTCAGTAAAATCATTGTATGCTTTTAAAAGTTTATATATGAATGAAAGATTGAACGCTGAAACATCTTGTTGAAGCTAATATAACTTTTAAGTAATTTCAACTAACTTTCTTTAAACGCTATCTTATAAATATCTTTTGGCTTTTGTCTAACTCTTAAATTATAAAAGAGTTAAGGCCTTGACATCACCAAAAAGGGGAAAATTGTTATGAAATTTCATGTTAGATGTTTTGATGATGACAAGATAGGATTTATGTTAGACTCCAAAAGAATGTAAGTTTAATCTTTCATAGAAAATATGTATAAGCGTTTGAAAGTTTATTAATTTGTTAGGTTTGAATTTTTCTCTTTAAAGATTTTAGACTAAGTATTGGATACCGAGTAGCTGATAGAATTCTAAGTGAGTCTATCAAAGATAAAGTTAAAGATCAGCGTCTGAAGTCAAATGAAGATGAAGATTGTCTTAAGCGTCTGTCAAACGCTAAGGACATTTTAGGAGTTATGAATCAGCGTCTAAGCGATCAAGAGATTAGATTCACCTGAAATAAATTCCAAAGTGAAGAAGGACTTAATTACAATCATCAACGGGCATTTATTTCCAACGGAAAATAAATTCAAATGCATTAAATGCTTGATAAGAGCATTAAGTATGATAAGGACTAATTGCATACGAAAAAACCACCATTGACTAGACTATCAGAGTTCAAAGAGTACCACATCCAATCAGTGCAGCAGAATTTCAGGAATGTCAGAAAAAGGAGTTACCCACTCGCCGAGTGATAGATACGCGCCAGCTTGTGTCCAATGGACAAATCCCGAGATATGTCTAAAAATAGTACTTTTTAGCAAACCATATGTACCAACAATTACACACGAAAAATACATCCAAACTTTGTTGAAATCCTTCCCAGAAAAGTTTCCAAACTCTATAGCCAAGACCTTTAAGCTTTTAATACATTCCAAAGACGGTCACAAATAGCTCAAACATCTTCCACAGAAGAACCCCTTACTATTATTGACATATTCCAAGTTGTTTGAATTTCAAAAAATGAAACAAACCCTTGTGACAAAACCCTCCAATCTCTTTCATCTGTAAGAGAAGCTTGTTGAAGGGATCTCAAGTGGAGATGAAGTCTGTGTGATCAAGGAGCTCAAAATCTTCTTTTTGTTTATTCATCATTTGTAGAAGTCCTCTGTGTGAAGACTTTGATCATCATTTAGTGAATTTCCTCCAAGTTCAAAGGAGAAGAAGGAAGTAGCTGGGATTAAATCACCCAGTGAACCTATCGTATCTTGTGCCGTTTATTTTACTATTTTATTGCTTTACTTATCATTTTCATATTATCTTTAAAAAGGCTTTAAAATCAGTCAAGCAACTAATCGGCAAAATCGAATGCTGAGCATCAAAATCATTTACGTTGTGCTAGCCCTGATTAAGTGATCTAAGCTTTACCCTACTTTGGTAATTGCTAAAATCACTAAGTCTAAGTTATCTTTGTTCTAGTGCTTAAACCTATTGATGTGCTTCCCGAGCGTTCAAAATATTTTAAGAGGTACGAAAATTTTAAAGGTCGAAGAAAACTTCAGGGTCTATTCAACCCCCCCCCCCCCCTTTCTAGACCCTCTCGTATGCCATTTGGGACCAACAGTCCCACTATACTACCAGACTATACAGAACATACACCGCTGTGTGATTATCTTGTAGTGCGCGCCGTATATCAACGTATAGTGGGTATTATCATTTCCAGACATGACACCTCATGTCAAAAGAATAACCTCACACTACGAAACTAAAGGACTCCAAGCTTGACAAAGAATTAATGAGGTGTCCTTACGGGGTCGTTCAATTCTATACTTCTTCAAAGTATGAATCTCCACATATGTACTTACCCAACGAGTCATTGTCTATGGAACAAGACACTCTCCCATTTGAGAATGACATATACAGAAAAGTCTTAGCGAGAGTGCTGCATAGTTATGTACCACTCCTTAGCTCTGTGTAATCCAAAGGTATCTTTATCTAGACTATATAAGCAATTACGATAAAGACAATACCTAATTATTATATATATTCATAAAACAAGACTGTCGTAGTGTTTACATTATTTTGAATGAGCTAAACATTGGCTCGTAGGGCACCTAACACTATCAATCTTCCACTTGCCCATGTACTTTAGTCCCATCTTCTCAAGATGTCCTTGAAATACTGCTTGGTCTAGACGTTTGGTGAATGGATCTGCTACATTTTTCGCTGAGTCAACTTGTTCTATTTGAATGTCGCCTCTATCCACTATTTCTCTAATCAGATGAAATCATCTAAGGATATACTTAGACCGATGGTGAGACCTCGGCTCCTTCGCAAGAGCTATAGCTCCATTGTTGTCACAGTACATCTATACGGGATTCACAATGGATGGAACTACTTTCAGCTCCTGGATGAAGTTTCGCATCCAAACAGCCTCCTTCCCTGCTTCAACAACTTTGATATACTCAGGTTCCATTGTAGAGTCAGCTGTAGTCTTCTGCTTGGAGCTTTTCCATCTTACTGCTCCTCCGTTGAGTATAAATACAAACCTTGAAATGGACTTCAGATCATCAACATCGGACTAGTTCATGTAGCACTCTAACACCGTATACCAAAAAGATATCTTTGGTATGCCTTAGGTACTTAAATATTGCGTTAACGGCGGTCGAGTGTTCTTGTCCAGGGTTGGACTTAAAACGCTTTGTCACACTCAGTGCATAAGCCACATCTGGCCTTGTACATAGCATAAAATACATTATGTTCCCTATAGTGGATGCATAGGGAATGTTTGACATGAATTCTCTTTCCTCTGGCGTCTTAGGGACATATAGTTGGAAAGCTTAATCCCATGTCAAACCAGAAGCAATCCTCTTTTAGAATCTCCCATCTTGAATCTTGTTAAGACTCTATCTATATACGTTGATTGGGAGAGTCCCTGCAACCTATTACCTCTGTCTCGGTATATTCTCATTCCAACAATAGGATGCTTCTCCCATATCTGTCATGGAAAATTGGGTTGATAACCACCCCTTAGTTGACTGCAACATTCCTACGTCATTTCCAATGAGCAGAATGTAGTCAACATAATGAAATAAGAAACATATTGCACTCCCACTGACATTTTGATACACACATGGTTCATAACCAGTCTTGATATATCCGTATCCTTTTATAGCCTCATCAAATCTTAAGTTCCAGCTACGAGAAGCCTGCTTAAGACCATAAGCTGATCTTTGCAGTTTGCACATTTTGTATTCACTCCCACTAGCTATAAAGCCCTCTGACTATTCCATGTAGATTTTTTTTTTCTATATTCCATTTAAAAAAGCCGTCTTTACATCCATCTGCCATATCTCATAGTCGAGATATGGCTAGAAGTATCCTAATGGACATAGTTGTTGCTGCGGGCAAAAATGTTTCACCATAATCGACTCCTTGTCTTTGAGTGTAAAATTTTGCCACCAAGCGAGCTTTGAAGGTTGCTACCTTCCAAATCTATTCCAATTTTATGTTTATATATCCACTTGCAGCCTATGTCCTTAATGTCTGGCGGTGGATCTACTAAGGTCCAAACCTTGTTGGAGTACATGAATTCGATTTCGGATTCCATGGATTTCAACCATTTGTTCAAGTCTTTCTCAGATGCTGCCTCCCCAAACGATTCCGGATCTTCATCCAATGAGAGGCCCTCCTCATTTTCCTTTAACAAGAGACCATAATATCTCTCAGGATGCCTTCAGATCATTGTAGATCTCCTTGGAGGTAGAACTTGTGTACTTTCAGGTTGTGGTTCAATTTGTCTTTCCTCTATTGCACGTGGGACTTGTGCCTCTTGAGTTTCCTTAAGGTCTATTACATTCTCACTTTTTTCATGAAGAATTCCTTCTCTAGAAAGACAACATTCCTCGAGACAATCACCTTTTGCTCTGAGGGGTAATAGAAGTAGTGTCTATAGGATTCCTTAGGCATCCTATGAATCTACACAAGACAGACCTTGAGTCTAACTTATCTCCCACTAGATACTTGACATGAGCATAGCACCCCATATCCTTGGATATTTATACGCGGGTGACTTACCACACCATATCTTGTATGGTATGTCAGGCACACTTTTAGGCGATAGCCTATTCAATAGAAAGGCAGTCGTTTCCAGAGCATATCTCCAAAAGTAAGTTGGTAAATCCATGGACATCATCATTGAACGAACTATATTCATCAATGTTCGACTTCTCCATTGAAACACGCCGTTTAATTGCGGCGTTCCAGGCGGCATCTACTGAGAGAGAATTCTGTTCTCTTTCAAACAATCCAAAAACTCACCAGACAAGTATTCTCTTCCTCGATCCGATTGAAGAGCCTTAATACTTCTTCCAGTTTGCTTCTCTACTTCCCTTCTAAATTCCTTAAACTTGTCAAAAGCTTCGGATTTATATTTCAGAAGATAAACGTGCCCATACTTAGAATAATTGCCAGTAAAGGTTATGAAGTATTCATAGTTTTCTAATGCACTCACACTAGGTAGTCCACACACATCAATATAGATCAGGTCCAAAAGACCTTTGGCTCGCTCCATTTGGCACCTAAATGTAACTTCGTCATTTCTCTTTCAGACAAGCTTCACAAGTTGGCAGTTCCTCTACTTCATCAAGCTCGAAGTAACTTAACTATTTATGAATTCTATCTTCTGAGGCATGACCTAGTCTTGCATGCCAAACTTGAGAGCTGGGTGAATTTTTAGATTTACATTTTACTTTGTTTATGTGTTGAACAGGAAGTGCAGTAGTGTGCAGATAAATATAAAGATTGTTTTCCATACATGCCTTAACAATCAATTCAGATTCCAACAGTCCCACTATACTACCAGACTATACAGAACATACACCGCTGTGTGATTATCTTGTAGTGCGCGCCGTATATCAACGTATAGTGGGTATTATCATTTCCAGACATGACACCTCATGTCAAAAGATTAACCTCACACTACGAAACTAAAGGACTCCAAGCTTGACAAAGAATTAATGAGGTGTCCTTACGGGGTCGTTCAATTCTATACTTCTTCAAAGTATGAATCTCCACATATGTACTAACCCAACGAGTCATTGTCTATGGAACAAGACACTCTGCCATTTGAGAATGACATATACAGACAAGTCTTAGCGAGAGTGCTGCATAGTTATGTACCACTCCTTAGCTCTGTGTAATCCAAAGGTATCTTTATCTAGACTATATAAGCAATTACGATAAAGACAATACCTAATTATTATATAAATTCATAAAACAAGACTGTCGTAGTGTTTACATTATTTTGAATGAGCTAAACATTGGCTCGTAGGGCACCTAACACTATCAATCTTCCACTTGCCCATGTACTTTAGTCCCATCTTCTCAAGATGTCCTTGAAATACTGCTTGGTCTAGACGTTTGGTGAATGGATCTGCTACATTTTTCGCTGAGTCAACTTGTTCTATTTGAATGTCGCCTCTATCCACTATTTCTCTAATCAGATGAAATCATCTAAGGATATACTTAGACCGATGGTGAGACCTCGGCTCCTTCGCAAGAGCTATAGCTCCATTGTTGTCACAGTACATCTATACGGGATTCACAATGGATGGAACTACTTTCAGCTCCTGGATGAAGTTTCGCATCCAAACAGCCTCCTTCCCTGCTTCAACAACTTTGATATACTCAGGTTCCATTGTAGAGTCAGCTGTAGTCTTCTGCTTGGAGCTTTTCCATCTTACTGCTCCTCCGTTGAGTATAAATACAAACCTTGAAATGGACTTCAGATCATCAACATTGGACTAGTTCATGTAGCACTCTAACACCGTATACCAAAAAGATATCTTTGGTATGCCTTAGGTACTTAAATATTGTGTTAACGGCGGTCCAGTGTTCTTGTCCAGGGTTGGACTTAAAACGCTTTGTCACACTCAGTGCATAAGCCACATCTGGCCTTGTACATAGCATAAAATACATTATGTTCCCTATAGTGGATGCATAGGGAATGTTTGACATGAATTCTCTTTCCTCTGGCGTCTTAGGGACATATAGTTGGAAAGCTTAATCCCATGTCAAACCAGAAGCAATCCTCTTTTAGAATCTCCCATCTTGAATCTTGTTAAGACTCTATCTATATACGTTGATTGGGAGAGTCCCTGCAACCTATTACCTCTGTCTCGGTATATTCTCATTCCAACAATAGGATGCTTCTCCCATATCTGTCATGGAAAATTGGGTTGATAACCACCCCTTAGTTGACTGCAACATTCCTACGTCATTTCCAATGAGCAGAATGTAGTCAACATAATGAAATAAGAAACATATTGCACTCCCACTGACATTTTGATACACACATGGTTCATAACCAGTCTTGATATATCCGTATCCTTTTATAGCCTCATCAAATCTTAAGTTCCAGCTACGAGAAGCCTGCTTAAGACCATAAGCTGATCTTTGCAGTTTGCACATTTTGTATTCACTCCCACTAGCTATAAAGCCCTCTGACTATTCCATGTAGATTTTTTTTTTCTATATTCCATTTAAAAAAGCCGTCTTTACATCCATCTGCCATATCTCATAGTCGAGATATGGCTAGAAGTATCCTAATGGACATAGTTGTTGCTGCGGGCAAAAATGTTTCACCATAATCGACTCCTTGTCTTTGAGTGTAAAATTTTGCCACCAAGCGAGCTTTGAAGGTTGCTACTTTCCAAATCTATTCCAATTTTATGTTTATATATCCACTTGCAGCCTATGTCCTTAATGTCTGGCGGTGGATCTACTAAGGTCCAAACCTTGTTGGAGTACATGAATTCGATTTCGGATTCCATGGATTTCAACCATTTGTTCAAGTCTTTCTCAGATGCTGCCTCCCCAAACGATTCCGGATCTTCATCCAATGAGAGGCCCTCCTCATTTTCCTTTAACAAGAGACCATAATATCTCTCAGGATGCCTTCAGATCATTGTAGATCTCCTTGGAGGTAGAACTTGTGTACTTTCAGGTTGTGGTTCAATTTGTCTTTCCTCTATTGCACGTGGGACTTGTGCCTCTTGAGTTTCCTTAAGGTCTATTACATTCTCACTTTTTTCATGAAGAATTCCTTCTCTAGAAAGACAACATTCCTCGAGACAATCACCTTTTGCTCTGAGGGGTAATAGAAGTAGTGTCTATAGGATTCCTTAGGCATCCTATGAATCTACACAAGACAGACCTTGAGTCTAACTTATCTCCCACTAGATACTTGACATGAGCATAGCACCCCATATCCTTGCATATTTATATGCGGGTGACTTACCACACCATATCTTGTATGGTATGTCAGGCACACTTTTAGGCGATAGCCTATTCAATAGAAAGGCAGTCGTTTCCAGAGCATATCTCCAAAAGTAAGTTGGTAAATCCATGGACATCATCATTGAACGAACTATATTCATCAATGTTCGACTTCTCCATTGAAACACGCCGTTTAATTGCGGCGTTCCAGGCGGCATCTACTGAGAGAGAATTCTGTTCTCTTTCAAACAATCCAAAAACTCACCAGACAAGTATTCTCTTCCTCGATCCGATTGAAGAGCCTTAATACTTCTTCCAGTTTGCTTCTCTACTTCCCTTCTAAATTCCTTAAACTTGTCAAAAGCTTCGGATTTATATTTCAGAAGATAAACGTGCCCATACTTAGAATAATTGCCAGTAAAGGTTATAAAGTATTCATAGTTTTCTAATGCACTCACACTAGGTAGTCCACACACATCTATATAGATCAAGTCCAAAAGACCTTTGGCTCGCTCCATTTGGCACCTAAATGTAACTTCGTCATTTCTCTTTCAGACAAGCTTCACAAGTTGGCAGTTCCTCTACTTCATCAAGCTCGAAGTACCTTAACTATTTATGAATTCTATCTTCTGAGGCATGACCTAGTCTTGCATGCCAAACTTGAGAGCTGGGTGAATTTTTAGATTTACATTTTACTTTGTTTATGTGTTAAACAGGAAGTGCAGTAGTGTGCAGATAAATATAAAGATTGTTTTCCATACATGCCTTAACAATCAATTCAGATTCCAACAGCATGGAACATCTTCCATTATTGATATTAAACGAATATCCTTGTTTGTCTAAAACAGACACAGAAATAAGGTTCTTAATTAATCCAGGAACATAATAAACATTTTTAAAAATAAATCTACTACGATCCTCTAGATCTAAAATGACGTTTCCAACAGCCTTAGCAGCAACAGATGCTCCATTGGCCATTCTTAAGACCATGCCCCCATCATCCAACTCTCTGTTTCTATTCAACACCTGCAAATCATTGCATAGGTGAGTACCACAACAGGTGTCAAACACCCAAGAAGCATGGTTAATTGATAAATTAACCTCAACAATAAACATACGTTCCCTGTAGTCAGTGGGAGGTCTAGAATAATCCTTGCTCTAGTGTCCAACAGCTGGGTGAAGAAGGCATTCCCTAATCAGTGGCTCATTTGGGAAAGCATGAGCATATATATGCTCTGACTCGAGCATGAGATCTCGGGCATTATCAATCACACCAAAGATATAGCAGTAGTCATCACACATGACACTCAAAACAAACTCTCATGCTTCTCTCTCGTATCTAAGACGAATCAAGTACTCCAAAGTACGAGAACGAGTAGCAGGTCTAGGGTAATTCGGAACATCATCTCTTAAGACATAGTTCAAACCCTTCATCTCATGACAGAAACCAAGAGATTGTCGCCAATCGGGAAAATCATTCCATTGAGTTTGTTCACTTTCATATGATCAGTTAGGGGTTCCATCAAATCCATAAAGTTTATTTAAATGAAAAACGAAAAACATAATTAGCATTCAGATATGAAATATATATGTACACATGCTATTTTGGACTTTTTAACATGCGTTTTCCTAGTATTTTTGAATTTTCATCACCCCATAAATGAAAAATTGGGAAACTAAAGTTTCCAGTAGGCTCGAGCTACCAAATGCCTCTCTAACTCATTCCACGACTCGTGAGGCAATGGTTGGTAACACTTGAACAGGCACGATGATTTGCCTCACATTTCATGTACGTCCTGATTATACGATGCTACCATACACTAATCCATGGTTAAGTCCGACACATCAAATTCTCACAACATACAGTAGCCAGGTGGTCTAATGACTCATGGTTAACTCCTTAGAGAAATTGAAACCCATGTGCTCTTCTAACATGACCTTCTTGTCATATAGAATACCTAGTTGTGAGATTAGTACCTTTGAACTTGACAGAGCATTCCACGACTCGTGAGATAATGTTATCAAGCCATCGGCTATTCCCTCTCACAGCTAATGATGGAAGGCAATGGACTTAGTTGGGTTCACCCAAGCCCCCAACTCATCCATTTCGGGACTTAATATTTGTTATGGGATTGTCTATATTTTATAATCAAGGTCTCACCAAATTCATTGATTTATCTTTCTTTTAGGTGATCGTGCAACGAGCATATCATACAAAAAAGACATAATAGATAAATAAATATGAGCATGATAAACAAAAGCGGTAAATATGATCCTAGTCAATCCAATTTTATAACTCTCTGGACCACAAAGGTGTTGACCAATCTAATCTAAAGACACAGGCCCTATACTAAGGTCTTCAAAGCTCCATGACAGCGATTGCCTCCTCTTCGTCTTCTTGATACAAAATACAATGAAAAGAAACTTCACTCTCTCACTACAAGAAATAAAACATGTCACGCATGCCTTAAGACAAAAAGACTAGACTATGGCTCGACCCAGATCACCACACAATCACATAATACATGCTCGCATCATGCAATAAAAAACTTTAAATTTGCGACTTTAATTAAGGATAATCGAATCAATTAATGGATCATAATTGACTAAATTTCCAAAGTACCAACTTCAGAAAACTCCATAAAAGGATCTCAACCCTTTTAATTAATCCAAAAATAATAATTTCAAAATTAATTTCGATAATTGATTAAACACCGATTTAAATTTTAAATCTAAAAAATAAGCGAGAACTTCAATTTTGAAAACATTTGAATTTCATAGGCATTATTTGAATTGTAAAAATAACTTATTTGATATTTTGAATAGGTTGATATAGTACCTTCGGATTTAATAAAATGGATAAAAACTAATTTAACGATTACCTAGTGAGGAATATCCGTAGGATGGATTATCTTTCAGTGCTTGAATTGGCACCTCCAAGTGTATCTACACCTTATCGTGCACCCTCGTCTTGTTCTGCCAGTGCTAGCAAAGAAGATGACGAATTTTGGCTTCTTGGGTGAAAGACAAAAGGACTTTTTATTTTGCTTTTTACTATGAAAAGCTAAGAGAGAGAAAGCCAACTCCTACACTCAAGAGGGAGTTGGCATGTGTTTGTGACTTGTTAGGGAAGAGATTTATTCTCTTCCCCTACTAGTCGAGGATGCCCACTAGGTCTCCAAGTGACCTAGTGGGCCTTGTCTCTTTTTCTCTCTTCTATGTATTTGGGCCTAAGTCAATTTAATATGTTACAAGTCCATTGACTTTATTATGTAGACTATGACCCAATTTATTAAATAAGTCCAACTTAATTAATCTTTTCTCATTTAATTAATTGGGATAAATGCAAAAAAAAAAAAAAAATCCTATGTTAATGCGAAATTGCAAAAAAACACCTATGTTAACGAAATAGGCTAAACACCACCATGTGTTGTTGAAAAGTCTGGAAAAAGTCACTTTTTGTAAAAAAGAAACAAGCGTTTTTTTTCATGTTTTTCACCTTTAATGACATACTTCTTTGTCATTTATTCACTATCCAAGCAAACAAAAGGTAAAATAGTGTTATTTCACCCAAAAACCACATATCTTTTTAACAAAAAGTGATTTTTTGCAGACTTTAGAATAACACATAGTGGTGTTTAGCCTATTTCGTTAACATAGGTGTTTTTTTGCAATTTCGCATTAACAGAGGTGGATTTTTTGCAATTATCCCTAATTAATTAGCCCACTAATTAATTTGTCTCCCACTTAATTTAATATTCCAATGAATTATGACTATAATTAATTAAGTCCACTTAATTAATTTAAATTTATTTTTTAAATTAATTAATTCCTTCATTAATTCTCATAGAATTAATAAGCTAATAGCTACTACACTAAGTTAAGTGTGTGACCCCTTATGCTCATTAACAAGCTAGCAAGAAGTTCTTTCCCATAAGCTAAATTAATTGTTCAAATAATTAATTTTAACATTGAACTAATTTCACCATATTAATCCAGGGCCCCTATTGGTCGTGGATTGATGTCTAGGAACGTCGCCACGACTTCCTAGATATTAATGATAGAAAGCAAAACCTATCCGATTACGATCTTCATGTGACTTGAATCCCTTTATATTTTTCCCGTCTATGGTATAGGGTATGTCTATGGTCGAAACACTAATAACCTTTGACTATGTTGTGACATCTAATGACCTAGTCTTCTAAGGAGGGATCACCAATCCCTCTTCTAAGACATATTGTTTGATCAAAGGCTTTTATCAATTATTTAGATTCTCGCAACAGCATAAGAAGTACCGGGTTTGATTCCCTGGATGAATTCCTATCAATGCAATCTATTCCGCTATACTACCAAACTATATAGAACATACACCGCCGTGTGACTATCCTGTAGTGTGCACCTTATATCAAAGTATAATGGGTAGTATCCTTTCCAGACATGACACCTCACGTCAAAGGATTAACCTCACACTACGAACCCGAGGGACTCCAAACTCGACACAAAACCAACGAGATGTCCTTATGGGGTCGTTTAATTCCATACTTCTCCAAAGTACGAATCTCTATATATGCACTGATCCGGTGTGTCATTGTCTATGGAACAAGTGTTGGGTTGGGTTCTATTCCCCGGGTGACTTGTGGCTCGTGGCAGCGGAATTTAAAAAATTAAACGTACAACCACCCGAAACAGGAATAATGGTGTGCTCGTTTATGCTATAGAGAAGGTTGCAAGAATTTTTACCTTTCGATTAAAATTCTCACAGCAACCAATTTGATCTTTTCAACCCTGTGGTGCAATTCCACACGATTCCTTGGAGGAAATCGCCCGTCAATTGTATCTCCAGTATTAGTGCTCCAAACGTCGCACCTCTAAGATGTATCCACACCTCGTTCAAGTCACCACCTACTTCGTTATTGGTGCTAGCAACGAAATAGATCTAAGTCTAAAACCTAAGCTTGATTAAGTGAAGGAATGGAAGATGTGAATCGTTAAGTTCAACACATGAGCAAACCGATGTCTTGTTGGAACAATGGAATGTGCGATTTTTGGCTTGAGGATGATAAGGAAAAACTCTCTTTTTTTTCCAGCTAGGGGTTCGAATTTTACCTCTTAGGAAACTTCTCCTTTTTAGTCTCGCACTCACATATATATAGAATAAGAACCCTAGAGTCCTTATTCAACTGCAAGACTTGGAGAAGAAGAAAACTCTCTCCTTCTTCACCTAGGTTTCGAAATCCCAGCTGCCAAGGCCCTAAAAATCGGCCATCACCCTTAATTGGAGTCCAAGAATTAATTCTTGACTCCATATTTAATTATGGGCTAAACCCATCAATTAAATATTCACATATAGTTAAAACCCGTTTAATTATATTTAGTTATTCCAATTGAATTATTTATTTAACTTGGACCAAGCCCAACTAAACAAAATACTTGGACTCTACTAGGTCCATTAATTTAATTAATTCTACAAGATTAATTAAAATAGTCGAATTAATTGAATCCCCTCAATTAATTCATATTCCATATTGGGAAAGGATTAGACTTTCCTAATATCCTCAAATTGATTAATCACATCATATAAACAGTGACTTTCACGAGTTAAGTGTGTGACCCCTTAGGCTCGTCTACTATCTAGTAGTAAGTATACTTTCCCAAAGTGCTAGTGTGCTTTCTTAAAATAGAAAGTACTAGATTCAATCATTCCTTTGATTCAATCAAGCCTCGAATTAATCACCATATAAATTCTCGACACTTACAAATCGTGGTTACTGTCTAGCAACGGGCCACGAAGACCTAGACAAAGACGAAGATAAAGATACGCCTTTCGTGATCTTGATCCTTGTATAAGTAAGATCCCTCCATCTAATCTCCTGATTGAATCTATAGCAGTGGCTAAGGTCGAAGCTCTATTAATTCAATAACTATGTTTCCCAAATACGGTGAGATCCACTTCGACTATCTAAACGAGGAAACCCTACGCCTCTTTAGATATCATACTTCAGCCGAAGATTCCTAAAGTTGACTCACTTTGTAAACATAGGAGATTCACTGACAAGTCTAATATCAGAGATAGATCTCATCTTGATTCTCACGTGCCTTCATACACAATTAGCCCATGTCTAATTTTGCCCATTTGTGATCATCTAAGTAATCATGTAACAAATCAAGACATGTTCATTTGTGTATAAGACATCTAATGGAATCTCAGGTTCTAAGGATTACTCTTATACTACAAGACCACTAGAAGTTCCAGATTCGACTGGGATTCCATTTAATGGAACTTCCATGGGGTTGTTCAGTATACCTATTCCCACAATAGGAACCCTCATATATGCATAGGCTTTCACCGTGCCAATATCTATGGAACGAGATACACTCTATCAAGAGTATGCATCATATAAGCAAGTCTTTAGGGTCTCATCGATATCCCTTCATCTCGACGAGCCCATTCACGACTTGGAACATATGTTTAAGGATCACAGCCTTGGAGACATATTCCATCATTGCCATTCCCGATGCGCAATGATGTCCCATAGCTATGTGTGATCCTTCGGGTCTTTATTCTAAGTTAAGACAAAGCTATATACATGAATAAAAAATGCCAAAAGATTAACTTTATTTATATGAAAAAGATCGTTCAGCTAGAGTTATTATTACATAGAATGACGCTCAAAATTGGTGCGTCGGGCATAAACTCTAACAACAAAACACTCTCCCATTTGAGAATGATATATACAGACAAGTCTTGGCGAGACTATAATATCCCTTATCTCATTATATCTATGACTTGGAATGGGGTTTAAAGATTACAACCCTTGAGACTGTTCCATAGTTACTACCACTCCTCTAGCTCTGTGTAATCCAAAGGGATCTTTATCAAGACTATATATGCAATTACGATAAAGACAATACCAAATTATTATATATATTCATAAAACAAGACTGTCATAGTACATTATTTTGAACGAGCCAAACATTAGCTCGTAGGGCACCTAACACTATCAAACCCGACCTTACGAGGCTTCATCTGAGCTGTCTATTTGCTATGCGTGTCGCTAATCCAGTGGAGACATCACATCTGTTAGAGTATCATCTACATAGCATGGAAAGTTTATAAATACAATCATTTATGGAGAGCACATGGCTGGAATCTAAGTAATCAACATACTACAAAGCTTGCATCATTTCATCAGTATTTGGTCTACAGACTCGAGAGTACAATCCTGTCATATAAATTGGGCTAAATTCATAACAAACATACGCCTTAAAACTTGATATATACTTAAATTTGGAACTACATTTAGACTTGATCTCATCAGAGGTACATAGGCAGTTTGGATAATCCTGAGTGCAGTCTACATACGAAATAGGAATACTTTTGGTTCGTATACAAGATCATACTGACTAAGGTAGTTCAACCTGTCCAATAAAAATAACAAGAATAAGGATCTAGCCGACCAAGCTATCATTAATGACGTCCATGAACCTATTTATATCTCAATAAATACATTCTCACATTATGTTGTTTCTATTTTGACTTTGCATTTATTTTAAGGCAAATATTTTTTGTTCTGAATTATATTTACTATTTTGATTTTCAAGTAGATACGTAGGCAACTTGACTTCTTAAGTCTAAGTCTATCATCATTTGTAACATGTACTTGTCAAAACCACATAGTTTATAACTTAACATTCAATATTCTTCTAGGATGAGCTGTTGTTAGCATCCGAAAGATGAAGAAACCATATGACCTGGTCAGAGTTCGAAATGTAGCATCATCATTCTCATTGGCTCATTTCCCACTCCAATATATGGTCTTAATTTTAGACCGAAATTCCGCATTCCTTTGGGTCCTGAAGTAAAATCTACATTCAGTCCAATTTTGTGGAATGTCCATTGAAATTTCAACCGAAACCCAAAAATTACATAGTTTTTTATCCAAACTCGAAATTTCCCAAATGGTATTAAATTATTTTGCAATATATCCACCGAATTTTAACCGAATAATCAAACTTAAACGTTACTGAGACCCAAAATTTACCGATAATATAAAATTATATATAATTGATTTAAATATTTTATATTTAATTATATAATATGTAAAAAATATTTTTTTTGAATATTCTTATTCTTTCATTGGAACATGAGGTAGGAAAGAGATGGATGATAACTATTTTTTTCCTTCTAAAAACTCCATGTACGTTTGATTAATATATTAACCAAATTGCATTGTTTTGCTTTAATGAAGTTTCTAAGATTTTGTCATTAATTTATTGCAAATCTTTCTCACTTTTATATCTCCGCAACAAATTTACTAATACCTCACATCATATAAACAATATTCTTAATATAAAAGATAGATCATTGTGTTAATTAAATATGATAAATTTTACTTTTGGTCTCATATATAGGACAGTGCTCATTTCAGATTTATTCTCATTGAAATTTCTGTTGCACTCTTGGTCCCGTAGAACTCACAAAGTTGCATTTTTGGTCCCAGACGTAAGAAAAATAGATGGATAAAGGCGAGTGTCATACACAACCGTTTTTTATATTTTCTGAGATAACGACACGTGTATGACACTAGCCTTTTTCATCCATTTTTCAGGACCAAATGTGCAACTTTTTGAGTCTTGTGGGACTAAAAGCACAACTGAAATTCGAATAGGACTAAATCTGAAGTGGGCGAAGTCCTAGGGGATCATAGATGAATTTTTTCCTAATTAAATATATCAAAAGTTTAATTTAAATTTTTTAATTATTTTTATAATTTTCATGATTTTTATAAAACCAAAAGCAAAATTTATACTGATTCCCATTTTTAGTACTAGCTTGCTCCAATGAACGATCCGTTTTTGTGAAGAAAATAGTTATGGGATTGCTTTTCTTTCATTACGTGTATGATGATGGTAAAAATCGTAAGAAAGTGGATGTCACGTGATTGACCTCGTGGGGTAAGGAAACAGATCCAACTCACAATAAATTAGGTTTGATGGTTGGTTAAGTTATAGACTGCACTCGGTTACTTTGAGCTAGCTATGTACCCAAGGTATGTGGGATCAAGTCATTGTGTAGTTCTTTTGTGGGGTTACTCTCAATAGCCAGTGAATTTATACTGAGGGAGTAGATAATCTGCATCTCCCAGCTCCTCTAAGGTATTTATAGGGAGCTGGTAGTAGACTATGGGTCATGGGTCTAATTTAATTAATAACCCATTAGGCATAACAAATACTAGCATTATTGTCTCTAGGACCACTAACATAACCCAATTATCTTTGGTGAATCTTCCATCCTTTTTGGGCTTATCTAGCGGGTTATCCACGGGTATATTTTGGTGTTCATCATAATATCCCCCCACTCCCTAATGTTTACTCCGATAGGTGAAATATTCGGGAGTAGGAAGTCGATACAGTCGATAATGCGAAATTTACCCACATTTTGTTTTTCCATTATTATATATATGTATCTATCTATATATATATATATATGCTTTTCGGCCCATTAAAATAGGCCGACATTGCCGCGAGGTAATGTTGACTCGCTGCAATTGTCTTTGCATGCCATGCAATGGCAATTAATTGCCCCGAGGCAATATTTGTTAATTGCTGCGAGGCAATTATCTTGCCTTGAGGCAAATTGCCTCAAGGCACCCCTTTATTTTTGAAGTTTGGGAGGAATTGATGTTTTTGGCTAAATTCTCGTTGGAAGTAATTTTTATTGTCGGAGCGAACTTAGAAATTCTTTCAATTTCAAATGAAGCGTTCAGCTCTTCATGACCGCCCAGAGGCATGTTATGACTTACTTGGAATATTTTATGGGGAAGTGGAGCTTAGCCTCTTCCAAAACTAAAAATTCTAAGACCTTTATCCCCAAATTCGAAGTTTCGTAGGAGACTTGATATTTTGAGATCTCAATCCGGGTATTTGTACTCCAGAGGAGATTTAGAATTTATTAGTTTGGCCTTTGCCCCGAAGTGGAGGGGCAAGGGTCATTGACTCATTGCGAGGGAGTAAGAGCTTTTTGCTACTAGGTGAGCGTGCAACGTCATTTACCTCGAGAGGGGGCAAAGTTCTAGGCTCTATGGCGAGTGGGCAAGGTATTTTTCCTCGAGGTAAGGGGAAAAAGTCCTTGGCCTCTACGGGGAATGGGCAAGCTCTTTTGCCTCGAGGTGAGGGGGCAAAGTCCTTGGCCTCTATGATCCTCACAGCTGTGCTCCGTTGCAGCGTGTAGCCCTGAGACTTTTTGCTGAGATTTTTGGCCTCCGGGAATTTCTCGCCTAGGTGTTGTGCGAACTAACTCGTATAGGTGGGTGATATTTGACCCCCTAGTCTAACCTCGTACGACATATTTTCATGTGAAACATATGTTGGGCCATTGTAAGATTCAAGTAAGTCTCTACTTCTTTCTTCGTGGCTTCATGAGCTCTAGCGGGGTATAACCTATGGCTTCATAAGCACTAGGTTGATTACTTAATTGAATTGTTGTGCCCCGCGACTTCTTGAGCACTAGGGGTGTGTTATGTACCGCTAGGATTCATGAGGACTAGTGGGGTGCTTTGTACCTCTAGCAGGGTACTTAGTCATTTTTAAAGCACCATTGGAGGCATTCAATGAATTTTAGGAGTGATAGACAGCTAGTGGTATGACGATAGCAAGCATCAGGCTATTTGGACTGTGGGGGTCACTTGATTCCGACCCTCAGAATGGTGGCCTCTCAGCGCGGTGCTGCAAGGCAACAAGCCTCCCTACCTCACAGCGGTCGCAAGGTAACTCGTGCCTCGAGGCGAATTCTTCCGGGGTGTTACCCAGGCTTATAACATCATGAATTTTTATCGATGGAGACTTATGGCTTTTTATATGCCTTATGTACATATCCATGCCCTTTATCTTACTGTCGCTTTTTGCTTGTATGACTATAAGCTAGTCGACATTAGCAGCATTCTTTCTTAGCACTTTTGTGAGCTACTCATTGGCCCCTAGTAAGCTTTGAGTAGGTCTTTTGTTTCTCTAACCCCATTGCTTCATGAGCTTCGTCGGGGTGTCAGCAGTGGTGGTACTTGTTAGCGTCGTGTGATGGCAATGGGTGCCCATGGTGGCATTACTGTGTTCATGGCACATTTCATTTTTCCTACCCCCATGATTAGATTTGATGGGTGGATAATTTTGACGGGTGGACTTAGCAACTCATAAAGTTCCCTATGGCTACTTAGTAACCGGTGCCATAGCTAGCTCTTTATTAGGCAGCTACTAGCCCGCAGTTGGTATTTTCTTGATAGTACTCAGTTCCCAGAATACTCATTGGGGAGTAGGTGTGTAAGTAATAAAAAAGTAGTTGGCATGTGGTGCCTTGGTTATTTGGCTTAGTTAGCTATTAATTTCACGCATTGGGAGCATGAAGTGATGTTGATTCTTTATGTAGTCACCTCTATTTAGCTATCTCCTTGGTGCTTGATAATAAAACTTGGAACAACAAGGGATTTTTGCATTATATTTTCGTAATCAGATGAATGACACGGTTCGTGATACCAGTAATCATTCTTTTAATGGGGCATGATTGCCTCTTATTTATTCTTACGGGTGACATGGTTCGTGTTACCAGAGGTCACTTGTTAATGGGCATGGATGCCTCTTAGTCTATTCACAATCTCAATCCATAACCTTAATGGGAGTGGGGAGACCTTTTGTAGGTCTTCAACCTCTCTCAATATTGTTGGAGGGATTATACGGAACGATCTCAATCCATAACCTTAATGGGAGTGGGGAGACCTTTTGTAGGTCCTCAACCTCTCTCGGTATTATGGAGGGATTATGGGGTCATCCATCTTCAGGAGAGTAATATATCGCTCTGAGGATTGTAGCGATGCCACCCATGTTGACCTTGAGTGGGGTCGCATGTGATGTTTATAAGGTCTCCAGTGGAAGCTTGATAGCTCTCAAGGGTCGTATTAAAGTTCATGTTCCTTCCCTTACGTGGGTGGAGCAATTACTCGTTTATAGCTATTGGATAATTTAATAGCATAACAATGGTGACACAATTATCTAAGTATACATTTGGCCGGTGGCCTAAATTTATCAAATGTCACCCACGATTTTCATGGCAACTCACAGAATAGCAGAAATAAACTAAGTATTTGAATTTTGAAATAGCCTCAGTCGGATGCAATGATTCCGAGGGGCTTTGGTTTTAGGTGTTGTTAAATCACCTATTGTTAATGTCATACTCTTTTGTATGACATGAAAAGCCTATTATTTAAAAAAGCCTAGCATATCTAGCTGTGTAAAAGTTAAGGTGCCTGAAGGAACTCATCAATCATATGACGAAAACTTATAAGATCCAACACTTAATAAAAATATGCGGGGGTGCACTTAGGCACCTCAGAACTTAAGTAAAGGTAGTCGGTGCTGGTGGCGTCCCCACTCAACGCTTGACTTGTTAGGATAAAAGATAGTTTTTGTTATTTGTTACATGATAAGGCCTAATAAGACTTGGCATCTTGTCAAGCTTAGGGGATATTTCCCATCGGGGTCATCTTGCTAGTGGTACCCACAGTGGTATCCACTGCCGTTGCGACCGTCACATTGGATTATTGTCCGCCAGCGGCAGTTGCTATCTCTAAAATATGCGTCATCTTCTTGGGGTGGCATTTCGTGGCATGTGTCTTTTCATAGACATTTGACAACTGGAATTTTCACCAAGTATGGACTGATTTGATCTTGCCCCCAAAGCAAGTTTTCTCCAGCGAAGTTAAGTTTATCATTACTTGTTCCCCCTTGTCGCTGTGATCCATGTTATGTTTCCTTTTAGGCTTCTTCAATGTGTTAGCATAGTACTCTTTTGCTATCTTATCGTCCCCAACGCTTCCTTTGTTCCTACGGGGGTTGGAGATTTTACTTTCACATGGAAGATGAATACGACATCTTGGTGCAAGTTTAAGCTCCGCCTCCCCAAAATGGCGTTGTAGGCGAAGGGGGCTTTGACCACAAAGAACTTCAGCATCTTCATGGGCGTTCCTGGCAATACACCCAACAGATATGGGTAGAGACACCCACCTTGTTCCTAATGCGTCCACATCTCAGCCGTGAATCCGGTGAGGGGGTGTTGATCGCTTGAAGCAGTTTGTTGTCCCCCCCCTAGTTGGGTGACAGGCACTATAAGAGGTGTGGCGCTTAGCTCCTGCATCGATCTCTCTCACACAACAACGGAGGANNGCAGTTTGGTACTTTCACATCAGTATGATTATTAGTACAAGTACAGTTTTATGAGTTTACGTGTCGGTTCGCCATTAAGAGGTTTACACTCAGATGGGATGTATAACATAAGGTGTCGTGAGTGAAATTTCATCTCGTACTTATTGGGTTTCGGTACCGCTGCCCGGATGGCTTGGTGCTAACTATATCCTAGAAATCCTCCCAATGGCAATCAAGCGAGGCCCTAGAAGAGTCGCGCCTATGTACAGATTATATAATAAAGAGTTTACTTATGGAAGGGGATTTTGTTAATTTCACTTGGCGTGGACATATCAAAAAGGATAATTATTGGTTATAGAATATATGTATTAGGTGTAATCAAATTTATTTTATGCAATCAATATTAATCGTATGGTCTTAGTACTTCAGAATTACTAAAGTTACTCTAATAAAAAAGAATAGTCTTTAATTAATTACCATTGGATTGGACTGTGCATACTAATAAATACTTCACACTAGTTTGGAGTAAGAAAAAAGGCCCAATACAACCTATCCCTACGGGCTCAGATCGGCCGCCCCCCTCTTTCTCCTTAGTCAAGGATTAGTGGTTTATTTCAAACACTAGGTGTTTAACTAAAACAATAAATCAAGTTAATTTTTCATCTTAGAGAGTGAAAAAGAATAAAACACAAATCCTTCTCCTTCCACATAAACCCTACGGCGCCCAACACAATCTGAGGTATAGGAAGTCGAGCTTCAAGATTGAAGGTCATCTTTTGCGTGATTATCTAGAGGAAGGAATGATCCGTTGCTTCTCATCAAAAGGCTAGGTTTTTTGTTTTTCATCGAAAAAAGGTAATAAGAATAGCACATATTCTTGATATTTTTTGTGATTACGAAATTATCAAAAACCTGAATTGAATCTGAGCTATGTGAATCGATTAAATATTTTATTCGCTGGTTCAATTCACAACAATGATATCATAACCAAATTCATGGTTTTTGATAATTTCTTCATGTCTACAAGCGTTTATGTTATTTGATAAATATGAATACATGATGTAAATATTTATATGTTAGACGAATAAAAATATGAGTTTTTATGTTTTTTCGTATTGTATGCAAAAAAGTAAAAATTGGGTGTTATGATTTAATTTTTGCATGTTTAATCAATTGGGTTTTTGATGATTAAATTATTCGATGGAAAAAGGCGAGGCGAAACCATGGTGGGATCGTTGGAAAATAGCCATCGGGCAGCGCAAGGTGCGCCACCCGTCATCGCACCTACACAGGCACGACCTGGCCACGCTGTGCAACACGGCCTGGCCGTGTCAGGCAGCATAGCTTGGCCGCACTGCTATGCAACGGCGCTACCCCAATAGCGTCAGGCTAGGCCCGATGTGCAATATTATAATTTACATTCGGGCCAGACCCGGACCTTGGAAAATTAATCACGCAAGTTTAAAATTAATTTTTTAACTTGGGGCTTGGCCCGTTTAATCCATTAGATGCATTTGGAACCTAATGGATTATTTTAAAAATAAAATTGGGCTCAAGACCAATTAGCATTTTTTAAATTATTTTTTGTGTGGATTAATTTTAAAATTAAAAGCCCCATAAAATCTTTTTCAATTTTAAAATTGTATTTTAATTGAAAATTAAATTAGATTTAATTTTTAGTACTGTATTTAAAATTGGATTTTAGTTAAGACTAAATTAGATTTAATTTTAATTAGTTTGTTTGGAAAATTATATTTTTCTAAGGCATAAATCGGATTTATTAGCCACTTAAATTTAAGGGACAATTGCATATCATACCCCTGTGAAATATGAAACCTGAACACATCCCCCTGTGTTGAATAAATAGCGTGAAATAACCCTATGTTATATTTAATTTGCAAAAGTCCCCCAAACTTGCTTCAAATACACTGTGCGTGTAATCCACCTTCCGCGAATTTAATACGGATTGGGGGTTTCGTGCAGGATTTTGGAAATCATAGGGTCATTTTAGGCTATTTTTTTAACACAGGGGGGATGTGTGCAGATTTTGTATTTCACAGGGGTATAAAATTTAATTTTCCCTAAAATTAATCATCAAATTTTCCCTAAAATTAATCATCAAATTTAGTCCTTGGTGTTTAAATTGGATTTAGATAACCAAATAAGGGTTGTTGGACTTGCTTTATTTTATGGATTAGGTTAAATAGGGTTGGTTTCTTTTTATTATCTGGGTTGTATTGGGCTGGAGTTTGAGCCCCCCAGTTTGTATCTTTGTTTTTATTTAGATCAATTGTATAGACATGTACCATTGTAATAAAAATATTAGATAGGTCCAATAAAGGAGGAAGACGGGTGGCAAGCTTGGAGTGGAGTCAAGAATCTCTTTTGTAATAGATTAGAACTCCTCCCCGATTGACTCATTGGCTCGAGACAATCTAGATGAAAGTCTATACTTGCGTGTGTTGTTAGAAATTGCTAGGCGTTTTTCTTATGCATTTCCATAAATGATGCTTAATAAATTAATATGAAAAGTGAGACCCAAATCATAATAACTATCGAAGTTATTAATTCTCCCTATATCAAATAATACTACGTAAGTAAAGGGTATTTAATATCCTAGCTCTCCATCAAACTTAAGAATCAAATGGCTGCATCTTGTATATGGCATCATCCCGGTATTAGGATGTCATACATAAAGTTGATATGCTTGATCCTCTTTAGTGCTTTAGATGCCTTCGATCGAAGCGAATTTCGCCCCATATATCGAAAAAGGTTGCAAGGCGAGATTAAATTATTAGGCTGATATGAGTTGATGGAAATAGACTTAAATGAATCACCACCTATATATCGAAAAAAGGTTGCGGTTAAGTGATTCATGAACCAAAGGGATTGAATCATTAAATGGTTTAACTGGCACTAGGCGCCATCTCAATTTCTAAATGGGCCATATATCGAAAAAGGTTGCAACCCATATGGACATTGAGGACCTCAATCACTCACTATGAAACCAATCCAACGAGCTCAAGAAGAAATCGCTGGAGCACATTTTGGAGCAAGATGGTCCATCTTTACCTGGGGTTAATGAACGAAAGTCTGCTCTAAAAGTATACAAGAGTAGGATTTCTGATGCCCAAAAGGTCACTGACTATATATTGCATTCCATGAGCAATGAATTGAGACATATTCATTTTGACATCGATAGTCCAAGGTCAATGATGCTTCACTTGGAGGAAATGTTCGGGGAACGAGAAAAATTAACTCTGTATTACTTATCGGAAAAACTTTTCCAAACTAGAATGACAGAAAGTGATGAAGTTGCAAGTGATGTTTTGAATATGATGTCCATGATAGGAAGACTTCGATCTCTAGGAAGCTACATGAATTTTCGTCTACAAGTAGATCTCATTCTTCAATCTCTCCTTAAGCCTTTCTCTGCTTTTGTCACTAGCTTTGAGACAGATGAGCTGGGAAGATCCTTAATGGATCTTAAAGATAGGCTTGTTTACATACAAGCCCAATTGAGAAAGGAATGGAATAATGATGCACCACCTCCAACTGGGCTACTTGGAGTAAGGAAAGCTTCTGAAAACTATGAGCAAAGAAACAAACGCTCAAGAGTTGAAAAGACATGCATCCACTGCAAGGAAGTCGATGAATGAAGCATGACTGTCCTAAACCAAGAACTGAAAGCAAATCAGGTATAGAACTTTTTATTTTTGAAACTAATTGTTCTATGACTATTTTCTCTACTTCATGGATTCTAGATTCAGGAGATAGTGCTCACATCTGTGTTTTGAACCAAGATCTAGAAACGAGTAGAAAGCTAGGAGAAAGAGAAGTGATGATCCATGTGAGAAGTGGGCAGAGTGTCGCGGCTACACATGTTGGAAGCACTTCTATTACATTAATGTCTGAACATTCTATTACTTTAGATAATTGCCTTGTTTCGCCCAATGGGATTAAGAACATAGTTTCTATTCCTGTATTGGTCAGGAAAGGATACTTGTTTACTTTTAATGAAAATGGTTGTGATATTTATTTCAGAAATAAAAACCTTGGCTCAGCATCTTTAGTTAATGGATTGTATTATATTAACGTTCAAAACCATTGCATGGTTAACACTATGACTAATAAGCGTAGTATGAATGGTACTAACCAAAGAATTATGTGGCATCTTAGACTTGGACATGCTGGTGAATTCAAGGTTCATGAGTCGGAGAAACAAGGGCTTATAGGTCCTCTTGGATCTGATCTATATCCAACATGTGAATCTTGTCTAAAAGGAACAATGACTAGGTCACCCTTAACCGGACATTTTGAAAGATCCAAGGAAGTTTTGGGTTGAGTTCATACAGACATTTGTGGGCCCCTCAAGGATGAGGCCTACGGAGGTTTTCAGCATTTAATTACGTTCACTGACGACCATAGTAGATATGGACTCATGTATTTAATGAAGCATAAGTCTGAAGTTATTGAATAGTTCAAGGAGTTCAAGACAATGACTGAGAAACAAACTGGGGCACAACATTAAGGCACTACGATCAAATCGTGATGGTGAATATATGAGTGCTGAGTTTGATGAGTTCTTAAAAGAACACGACATAGTATTACAACTTACTCCTCCAGCAACCCAACAATTAAACGGAGTAGCTAAGCGCAAAAATTGTACTCTATTTGATATGACAAAATCTATGCTTAGCTACACCGATTTACTTGTTTCATTGTGGAGGCATGCTTTGCTTACCGCAGTACACATATTGAATAAGTACCCCTTAAAATTTGTTCCTGAAACACCGTATGAGTTGTAGTGTGGAAGAAAACCTAATCTTAAGTACATAAGAGTGTGGGGTTGCCCCGCATATCTTAAGAAGACTAAGGTAGAGAAACTAGAGGAAAGATCCCTCAAGGGTCGATTCATAGGTTTTCCCACTAAGTCCATGGGATCCTTGTTTTACCGACCAAACGATCATCGGATAATCGTAGCCTTACAAGCATTCTTTCTTGAAGACGAGTTCATTAGAGAAGGATGTGCAGGTAGGAAATTGGTCCTACTAGAAGAACCAAATGAATCGCCTTCGAAGACACCTATTCAAGTACAAAGAACTGACCCTAAAACTCAAAAGACACAATCGTCGCTATGTCACTCTAGTAGATTATCTCAATCAACTGAGATATATGGTTACCTTCATGAACAACAATCTTTGTTTACTATAGGAAATGGAAGCCATGGAGATGATCCCTCTAACTACGAGCAAACAACAACTGATATTGATTGCACAAAATGGTTGGAAGCCATGAATGCAAAGATGGATTTGATGTATTCGAACGAAGTTTGAACTCTTAGTGATCTCCTTGAGGGTGTATGACTGATAGGGAGTAAATGGATCTATAAGAGAAAGATTGGTCTGGATGGCAAGGTAGACACCTATAAGGCCAGACTTGTCGCGAAGGGTTATAGTAAAAAAGAGGGCATTGACTATGAGGAAACCTTTTTGCTTGGAGCAATCCCGCTCGCCATCGCAGCGAACCTAGCCTATGAAATCTGGCAAATGGATGTGAAAACCGCATTTTTAAATGGATACCTAGAGGAGGACATTTATATGCAGCAGCCCAGAGGTTTTATATCCGATGCAGATACTCATA
Organism: Buddleja alternifolia; assembly: GCA_019426215.1. Lineage (NCBI taxonomy): Eukaryota > Viridiplantae > Streptophyta > Magnoliopsida > Lamiales > Scrophulariaceae > Buddleja > Buddleja alternifolia. The sequence goes on along the minus strand of CM033405.1, from coordinate 16,945,102 downwards.
AGGTTTGCAAGCTTAACAAGTCCATTTATGTACTTAAGCAAGCGTCTCGCAGCTGGAATCAACAGTTCGATCAAGAAGTGAAATCTTATGGATTCATTAAGAATGAAGATAAGTTGTGTGTCTATAAATTGTCCAGTGGGAGCAAGTTGACATTCCTAGTGTTATATGTAGATAACATATTACTAATGGGAATGAAATAGGCTCATTGACATCTGTCAAGGAATGGCTTTCAAGACATTTTTCATGAAAGACTTAGGAGAAGCAACCTACATCCTTGGGATTCGCATCTACCGGGATTGGGGGAATCAGATGTTAGGTCTCTCCCAAGCACACTACCTCGAGCAAGTCCTTAAGAGATATGAAATGAGTAACTCTAAGGGAGGACTTCTGCCCATGGGACATGGATTACATCTCTCTAAGTCTATGTGTTCAAGATTGGATGAGGACAGACTAAAGATGAGTAAAATCCCATATGCATCAGCAATGAGAAGTCTCATGTATGCAATGTTATTGCACGAGACCTGACATAGCCTACGATGTGAGTGTACTTAGTCGGTTTCAAGCTAACCCTGGTGAGCAGCATTGGATGGTTGTGAAGACTATCCTTAAGTATCTTAGAAGAACGAATGATATGATTCTAAAATATGGAAATGAAGATATGAGAGTGGATGGATATTCTGACTTAGACTTTCAGTCTGATATGGATGATTGAAATTTATGTCAGGGTTTATATTCATACAATATAAATCAAAGACCCTTTTAAATCTAATTCCTCAATGGCATAGAGGGCATAACACCTAACAATCTCCCACTTGCACTCAATGCCAATTTCTATTGTATTTGAGTCCCATCTTCTCAAGATGTTTCTCTAGCACCGCCGATGATAGAGGCTTAGTGAGTGGTTCAGCTACGTTATCCACTAAGGCTACTTTCTGCATGGCGATGTCGCCTCTTCCAATGATTTCTCGTATTATGTGATACCTTCTCTCTATGTGTTTAGATTTGTTATGAGACCTTGGTTCTTTAGCTAGTACTATTGCTCCATTGTTGTCACACAATGGTGGCAACAACATTTCCATGCTAGGATCTACTTGACGTTCAACCATGAACTTCTTTATCCAAACAACTTCGTTAGCTGCCTCATGTATAAACCCTCACTACTACAGAAATGACCTATTACAGCAGTTTTAAAAAAACCGCTGAACGGAGGGGCCTATTACAGCGGTTCTTTTAAGAACCGCTGTAACAGGTCTCAGGACCTATTACAGCAGTTCTTCAAAGAACCGCTGTTATAGGTCCATTACTTAAAAAAAAATTAATGGACCTATTATAGCGGTTCTTTGAAGAACCGCTGTAATAGGCCAAAACGAAAAAATTTGAAACACTTTTATCTTCCCGCTTCTCTCTTTCACTCTCAAAATTTGTTATGAATTTCATGTTAGATGTTTTGATGATGACAATTAGGATTTTGTGTTAGACCCCAAAATATGTAAGTTTGATTTTAGTAGAAAATTTGTATAAGCCTTGAAGCGTTGGTTTTTGTAATAGGCTTATTAGGCTTTGTTTTATTTTGCTTTAGATTGTTAGGCTAAGTAGTCTTAGGCTGAGCATCTGATAATTTCTGAGTGAGTTTATCAGTGGTAAAGTTCGAAGACTCAAGCGCCTGATTTCTGAAAGAAGATAAAAGTCTCCAAGCGTCCAATTGACCAGCTACATCAAGCGTTTCCTTATGGGACAGAAGTAATGTCACCTGAATTTATTTCTAAGTCCAAAAGGAGTTTAATGCAAATATTCCCGACGCATTAAATACCAACGGATATTTGATTCAAATGCATTAAATGCTGATAAGAGCATTAAATGTGATAAGCACTTTCAGACGTACGGAGAAGCCACCCTATTGGACTGTCAACTATCTCAGACTGCAGCACCAACTTTTGTGCAGCAGATTTTCAGGAAAAAGGACAAAAGTTGTTCACTCGCGGAAGTGAGAGACATGCGTCTGTGCATGTGTCAAACGAACACTTTCTCCAAGAATGCCTATAAATAGAACTTCAACAACAAGCCAAACAGAGAACAATTAATCTTCAAGTCGAATTGCTGTTGCATTGAAGTCTCTTTCCCTAAACTCTCAGAAAAGCCAGAATATTCAAGAAAACATTCCCTTTGCTTTTCTTCAATCCTGAGACAGTCAACAAATATCTCAAACATTCTTTTCGAAGAAACCACTTTCCTACTGAGATATTTTCAAGTTGTTTGAACTTTATCAAAATCAAACAAACCGATTTAGAAAAACCCATCCAAGCCTCGCGATCTGTGTGAAGTCGAAGTTGGATACTTGCAGCATTTCTGGGTGAAAGAAGCAAGGAGATTGAAGTGATTTGGAGCAGAAATCTGTGTGATCAAGGAGCTCAAGTCATCGACATCTATCTCTCCCTATTGTGTAGAAGATTCTGTGTGATTCTTTGAGAATCACTTTAGTGGATTGCCTCCAAGTGTCAAAGGAGAAGAAGGACGTAGTTGGGATTACATCACCCAACGAACCTTACAAATATTGTGTTATTTACTTTTCAGTCAATCATATCATATCATTGCATAAATTGACTAAGTAAAATACAATCAAACGCTAAACAACTAAAAAACCTCTGGTGACGCTAAAGCTTTCAAAGGAAGACTAGAAAAATCATTCCGCTGTGCTAACACTGATTAAAGAACTGAACGCTTAAACCCACTCGGTTAAAAAATTCAAATCTTGAAGTCTAAGTTAACTCTCTAAAAACAGTCTTCATCAGACGCTTAACCTAAGCGTCTATATTTCTAAGAAAACGCGCAGTCAAGCGTTCCCTTTTTAAGCGTCCAAAACCAGTTTAATACGAAATCTTTTTGAAGTCGAAAAAGACTTCAGGGTCTATTCAACCCCCCCTTCTAGACCCTTTCGTATGCCACTTGGGACCAACAAAATTTAAAACCCATTTCAGATTTTCTCTCTCTCTCTACTCTCGGTCTCTCTCTCTCTCGATCCCCCCCCAAAAGCTCGGCACCACCGCCGCTACCGCCACCACTTACCAGCGCCGCCACCACCACTTATCGACGCCGCCGCCACCACTACCACGATTGCAAGCTTCTTCTCTTTCTCTCTCTTTCCCTCTATATATATATGTATATGTATATTTGTATATGTGTGGGTGTGTGTATATTTGCGTATATGTTGGTGGGTGTATGTATATTTGTGTATATGTGGATGGGTGTGTGTATATTTGTGTATATGTGGATGGGTGTCTGTATATTTGTGTATATGTGGATGGGTGTATGTATATTTGTGTATATGTTGATGGGTGTATGTATATTTGTGTATGTGTGGATGGGTGTATGTATATTTGTGTATGTGTGGATGGGTGTATGTATATTTGTGTATATGTTGATGGGTGTATGTATATTTGTATATTTACGAAAATATTTCTCGGTTGAAATGTTGCGGTATCGGAATGACACGAAATTCGCACGGTCATAGAGAAATGGTATTCTAAACAAAACGAAAGACTTTGATCCCGGGATTTTAGCCATTCGGGGTCGTTTAAGGCCTCCAATTTGCCTTTTTTTAAGAAAATAGGGTATTTTTGTAATAAAATGCAAATTTGAGGTCTTAAACGATCTCAGATGGCTAAAATCCCGAGAGCGCAAGAAAATTCTTGCGTTTTGTTCAGATTGCCCTTTCGCTATGACCGTACGAATTTCGTGTCATTCCGATATGGTAACATTTCAACCGCGAAAATAAAATAAAATAAAAAACACTCCTGGATAAAAAAAAATTAATTTTTTTTTAATAGCGGTTATTTGTATAACCGCTGTAATAGGTGTCCATTACAGCGGTTTTTAACCGCTGTAATTGGCCAAAAAAACCCGCTGTAATAGGCCATTTCTGTAGTAGTGCCTGACGTACATAAGTGGATAAACTCTGAGGCAGCTATGTATCCAAACAACTTCTTTTTCCAAGACACTACTCCACCATTCAAAGTGAATATAAACCCTGACGTAAATTTCAATCATCCACATCAGACGGAAAGTCTAAGTCAGAATATCCATCAACTTTCATACCATCTTTTCCATATAATAGAAGCCTATCCTTCGTTCTTCTAAGATACTTAAGGATAGTCTTCACAGCCATCCAATGCTGCTCACCAGGGTTAGATTGAAATCAACTAACTACACTCACAGCGTAGACTATGTCAGGTATCGTGCATAACATTACATACATGAGAATTCCCACTGCTGATGCAAATGGGATTTTACTCATCTTTAGTCTGTCCTCATCCAGTTTTGGACACATAGACTTGGAGAGATGTAATCCATGTCCCATGGACAGAAGTCCTCCCTTAGAGTTACTCATTTCATATCTCTTGAGGACTTTCTCGAGATAGAGCGCTAGGGAGAGACCTAACATCTGATTTGCCCTATCTCGGTAGATGCGAATCCCAAGGATGTAGGTTACTTCTCCTAAGTCTTTCATTAAAAATGTGCTTGAAAGCCATTCCTTAACATATGGCAATGGGCCTACGTCTTTCCCCATTAGTAATATGTCATCTAATAATATAACACTAGGAATGTCAACTTGCTCCCACTGGACAATTATAGACACACGGCTCATCTTCATTCTTAATTAATCCATAAAATTTTGCTTCTTGATCGAACCGTTGATTCCAGCTGGGAGATGCCTACTTAAGTCCACAAATAGACTTGTTAAGCTTGCAAACCTTATGAGAATCCTGAATCTGCATCGAATATAAAAACTTTGGGCTCCTACATATAAATGTCCTCCTCGAGGTATCCATTTAAACATGCGGTTTTCACATCCATTTGCCAGATTTCATAGTCTAGGTTCGCTGCGATGGTGACCAGGATTCGGATGGACTTGATCATTGTTACGGGCGAAAAAGTTTCCTTATAGTCAATGCCCTCTTTTCGACTATAACCTTTCGCGACAAGTCTGGCCTTATAGGTGTCTACGTTGCCATCCGGACCAATCTTTCTCTTATAGATCCATTTGCACCCTATCGGCCGTACAGCCTCAGGTAAATCAGTAAGAGTCTAGACTTGGTTCAAATATATCGAATCCATCTCTGCATTCATGGCTTCCAACTATTTTGCGGAATCAATATCAGTCGCTGCTTGCTCGTAGCTAGACGGATCATCTCCATGGCTTCCATTCCCTACAACAAACAAATATTGTTGTTCATGAAGGTAACCATATCTCTCAGGCGGTCGAGATACTCTACTAGAATGATGCAGCGACGGTTGTGTCTTTTGAGTTTCAGGGTCAGTTCTTTGTACTTGAATAGGTGTCTCCGAAGGGGATTCCTTTGGTTCTTCTAGTAGAACCAGTTTCCTACCTGCACATCCTTCTCTAACGAACTCGTTTTCAAGAAAGGATGCTTGCAAGGACACGAGTATCCGATGATCATTTGGTAGGTAAAACAGGTATCCCACAGAGTCAGTGGGAAAACCTATGAATCAACCCTTGAGGTATCTTTCCTCTAGTTTCTCTACCTTAGTTTTCTTAACATATGCAGGGCAACCCCACACTCTTATGTACTTAAGATTAGGTTTCCTTCCACACCACAACTTATACAGTGTTTTGGGAACAATTTCGAGGGACACTTAGTTAATGTCTGTACTGTTGTAAGCAAAGCATGCCCCCACAATGAAACAGGTGAATCGGTGTAGCTAAGCATAAATCTTGTCATATCCAATAGAGTAAGATTTCTGCGCTCAGCTACTCCGTTTAATTGTGGGGTCGCTGTAGGAGTAAGTTGTAACACTATGTCGTGTTCTTTTAAGAACTCATCAAACTCAACACTCATATATTCGCCACCAAGATCTGATTGCAGTGCCTTAAAACGGTGCCCGGTTTGCTTTTTAGTCATAGTCTTGAACTCCTTGAACCATTCAATAGCTTCAGACTTATGCTTCATTAAATACACAAGTTCATATCTACTATGGCTGTCAGTGAATGTAATGAAATACTGAAAACCTCAGTAGGCCTCATCCTTGAAGGGCCCACAAACGTCTGTATGAACTTAACCCAAAACTTCCTTGGATCTTTCAAAATGTCCTGTGAGGGGTGACCCAGTCATTTCCCTTTTAGACATGATTCACATGTTAGATATGGATCAAATCCAAGAGGACCTATAAGCCCTCGTTTCTCCAACTCATGAACCTTGAATTCACCAGCATGTTCAAGTCTAAGATGCCACATAAGTCTTTGGTTAGTACCATTCATACTACACTTCTTAGTCATAGTGTTAACCATGCAATGGTTTTGAAAATTCATATAATACAATCCATTAACTAAAGATGCCGAGCTAATGTTTTAATTTCTAAAATAAATATCACAACCATTGTCGTTAAAAGTAAACAAGCATCCTTTCCTGACCAATAAAGGAATAGAAACTATGTTCTTAAGTCCATTGGGCAAAACGAGACAATTATCTAAAGTAATAGAATGTTCAGACATTAATGTAATACAAGTGCTTCCAACGTGTGTAGCAGCGACACTATGCCCATTTCCCACATTGATCATCACTTCTCTTTCTCCTAGATTTCTACTCATTTCGAGATGCTGGGTTCAAAACACAGATGTGAGCACTAGCTCCCGAATCTAGAATTCGTGAAGTAGAGAAAATAGTCATAGAACAATTAGTTTCAGAAACAAAAAGTTCTATACCTGTTTTTTCAGCTTTCAAATTAGGACAGTCTTGCTTCTAGTGCCCAAGCTCCTTGCAATGGAGGCAGATGCCCATTTTCTTCAGGGTCCTACCCTTAAACTTCTTGACCTTTTTGGCTTTGTCATTGCTCGATGATTTGGAGACTCCTAGCTGTTTCTTACCTATTTTCTTTTTCTGATTTCTTTTAGAATCAGTAGAAATGACTAGAGTAGTTTCTTTCATCTTTGGCTCCAACTGTGATTGAGCATTGATCAGCACGTTCATAAGCCCAGCTAGTGTGCATTCAATGTCATTCATGTTGAAATTCACAATGAATTGCGAAAATAATTTTGGGAGCGACTGGAGAATGGGATCAGTTTGAAGGCGGAAGTCAATGGTGAAATCAAGAGCTTCAAGTCTCTCAAATATAGAGATCATTTTGAGGGTGTGACCCCCAACCTTCTCTCCTTCTTTCATTCTAGTTCCAAAGAGTTCCCTCGATATCTCCTATCGAGCAGTCCGACTATGTTCTCCATAGAGTTCCCTCAAGTGCAGCAAGATTCCCGCAGATGTCTTGATTTTCTCATGAGATCGTTGGAGATCATAGCTCATCGAACCCAGTATCTAACCTCTAACTTTGACGTCGTCCTTACCCCATGTTTCATACGTAAGACGGTCCTCGAAGTTATTGGTATCTGGGTGGAGGCCTCTCTTCATCAAGCATATATTCTAAGCCTCAAGAATAATGACTATCCTTAGATTTCTTTGCCAACCGACAAAATTATGTCCAGTGAGGACATTTTTCTCAAGCAGAATGTTGACTGGGTTAACCATTATAGAGAGTAATTATCAAACTGCAGAAAATACCAAGATTATCAATTAGATGCTTTATATTGTTTAAAACAAGTAATAATAAAGGACTTGTACAATTACTTGTCTCCCACTATTTTTCTCAATTATTGTACTCCCACTGCAATAATCGGAAACCTCGTTGTATTGGTTTCATAGTGAGTGATTTAGGTCCTCAATGTCTATGGGTTGCAAACATTTTTGATATATAGCCCATATATGTTGCTACCATTGCAAACATTTTCGATATATAGCCCTTCGTTCTTCTAAGATACTTAAGGATAGTCTTCACAGCCATCCAATGCTACTCACCAAGGTTAGATTGAAGTCAACTAACTACACTCACAGCGTAGGCTATGTCAGGTATCGTGCATAACATTACATAGATGAGAATTCCCACTACTGATGCATTTGGGATTTTACTCATCTTTAATCTGTCCACATCCAATTTTGGACACATAGACTTAGAGAGATGTAATCCATGTCCCATGGGCAGAAGTCCTCCCTTAGAGTTACTCATTTCATATCTCTTGAGGACTTTCTCGAGGTATAGCGCTAGGGAGAGACCTAACATCCGATTTGCCCTATCCCGGTAGATGCGAATCCCAAGGATGTAGGTTACTTCTCCTAAGTCTTTTATTAAAAATGTGCTTGAAAGCCATTCCTTAACAGATGTCAATGAGCCTACGTCTTTCCCCATTAGCAATATATCATCTAGCAATATAACACTAGGAATGTCAACTTGCTCCCACTGGACAATTATAGACAACCATATCTTGTTTATATATGACCCCCTAATACCGGGATAGTTCCATATACAAGATGTAGCCATCTCATTCTGAAGTTAGATGGAGAGCTAGGATGTCAAATACCCTTTACTTACTTAGCATTATTTGATATAGGGAGAATTAATAACTTCGATAGTTATTATGATTTGGTCTCACTTTACACATTAATTTATTAAGCACTATTTATGGAAATGCATATGAAAAACACCTAGCAATTTCTAACAACACACACACATATGTGCTTTCTTCTAGATTGTCTCTATCCAACGAGTCAATCGGCGAGGGGTTCTAATCTATTACAAAAGAGATTCTTGACTCTGCTCCAAGCTTGTCACCGTCTTTTCCTTTTTGGACCTATCTAATATTATTATTACAATGGTACATGCCTATACAATTGATCTAAATAAAAATAATGATACAAACTGGGGGGCTCAAACTCCGACCCAATACAACCCAGATAATAAAAAGAAACCAACCCTAAGCCCATACGAGGTGTCACCATCACACAAGGATAAAATGAGCATATAATCAAAATAAACACATATGTGATTATTATTAAATCTTATTTAATATTTAATTAAATCCAATTTAATTAATATTCAAGAATAAATCCAATTTATTTTTGAATTTCAATGTTAATGGACCAAGCCCAAACATTTTACTTTAATCCAATTAAAGTGGACTTTATCAAATAGAGCCCAATTATGGGTGAAATAATTTAAAAGCGAAATTAAACTCTAATCTAAATCAAATTCCAAATTGACTTGGGTTAACCTTATTTAACATAATCCACAAAATAAAGCAAGGCCGACAAGCCTTATTTGGTTATCTAAGGATTAAATTTGATGATTAATTTTAAGCGGCTAATAAATCCAATTTATGCAAACAAATCTAATTTTCCAAAAAAACTAATTAAAACTTAATCTAATTTAATTCTTAAAATCCAATTTTAAAATTGAAAAAGATTTAATGGGGCTTTTAATTTTAAAATTAATCCACAAAAACAATAATTTTCAAAAAGTTAATCGGGCTTGAGCCCAATTTTATTTTCCAAAATCACCCATTAGGTTTCAAATACATCTAATGGACTAAACGGGCCTAGCCCCAATGTGAAAAATAAATTTTAAACTTGTAGATTTAATTTTCCAAGGTCCGGGCCGGCCTGACTAAAATTAAAATTAAACGTCAGGTCAAGCCCGAAGCACGGCGCTGCCCTAACAGGGGCAGCACCGTGCCCTTCACCACACGACGCCAAGACACAACAGTGCAGCCTGACGCGACCAGGTCGCGTCGCACAGCGTGGCCAGGCCGCGCCTGTGCAAGCGAGGTCACGGCGCCGCCTGTCGGGTGGCGCAGCATGCGCTGCATGACGATTATTTTTTGGCGACCCCACCATGGTCTCGTCTCGCCTTTTTCAATCGAATAATTTAATCATCAAAGCCCGAATGGTTTAAACATGCAAAAATTAAATCATAACATCCATTTTTTACGTTTGCATACAATACGGAAAAACAAAAAAAGTCATATTTATATTCGTCTAACATATAAATATTCACATCATGCATTTGTTGGAAATTATACGAATAAAACGCAGCGGAAAGTAAATTTAATTCCCAAAGCCCGAATCATATCTAATCCTCATGTTTAATTGTGTATAGAACAATTACCGTTCTCGCGTATGTTGATTTCTGAACGTGATCCTTTTCTCCAACGCCGAATTTGCCAACGTCTCTAATTCGTCACGCCAGAATCAAAAATGAAAAACTCTTCCTTTCTTCCTTGTCAAAGACGGCTAGAGAGAGAGAGAGAGAGATGGGAGACTTTTTCTTGGAGACAAAGTTATGTAACTTGTCTTGTGTTATTTTTCACCTTGTGATATATTTATATCATTATGAAACAATAACACTAGCATGCAAGAGCCCTATTTGGGCATCTATTTGGCCGCCCCTTAGTGGGCTCGAAAGCCTTCGGGCTTTCATCTTGCTTGCTAATTAATTATTCAGATAATTTATTTATCCAATAAATAAATTAATAATCCAATTAATTCAATTTCTCCAAGAAATTAATTAACTCATAAATTTAATTAATTAATTAAATTATCTAATAATTAATTAATTAATTATGGCATCCAATGCCGTGAATTTTTCTCAAGTCTTTTTCTCATGTTTTTCCTTTTGCACTTCCTTTAAGCGCAACTCTTTAGGTTCGTCTCAAAAGGCAATTGGGAGGAATCCAAAGGGGTGTGAGTGACACCTAGCCAGTCTCGTGGCTCACACCGTAACCCAATTGAGAACGAATGAATAGGATCATTCCAAACCTTTACGCTGTGAATACCGTACATGCTATTGTAGCAAGTGCACTAGTCGTGTGTAGTAATAAGTGGACTAAAAGTCCGGGTTGTCGAACCACGGAGACTTGAATTTTAGTTTATGATTTTAACGAAAAAAAGAACATGTTGGTCCCACAATGACATACGAAAGGGTCTAGAAGGGGGGGGGGGTTGAATAGACCCTGAAGTCTTTTTCGACTTCACAAAATTTTCGTATCACTTTAGAAATTTGAACGCTTGAGAAGAGATAACTTATATTTAATGATTTCAACGATTACCAAAGTAGGGTAACGTTTCAATCACTTCATCAGGGTTAGCACAGCGGAAATGTTTTTATAGCTTAGCGTTCGTTTTAACCAATTAGTCGCTTTGCAATTTTACTTGTCTTTTTCAGAATAATATGAAATGAATAATATAAGACAATAAAATAAATGACACAATAATATTTGTAAGGTTCGTTGGGTGGTGTAATCCCAACTACGTCCTTCTTCTCCTTTTCACTCGGAGGAAATCCACTAAAATGATTCTCAAAGAATCACACAGAATCTTCTACAAATTAGGGAGAGAGGTGAAGACGATCTCGAGCTCCTTGATCACACAGATTTCAGCTCCAATAAAGATCTTCTCCAAGATGGCCTTGAGCTCCTTGATCACTCAGACTTCAGCTCCAATAAAGACCTTTCTTCAACAAGCTTCTCTTACTCAAAAATATTGCTTGTGGAAGTCAACAATCTTTCTCACTCAGATGAAAGGTGTTGAGGGTTTATTGTAACAGGTTTGTTTGATGTTGGGAAGTTCAAACAACTTAGGATATCTCAATAATAGTGTGGGGTTCTTCTTGGAAGATGTTTGAGATATCGGGTGACTGTCTGGAATGTATTTGATAAGCTTGAAGGATTTTGGCTATGGGGTTTGCAAGCTTTTCTCTCAAATTATTTCTCAGCTCTCTTTCACATTTACGTCTTTTTTTTTCACACTCTGACAGAGATAGCTGAAGGGTACTATTTATAGAGAATTTTGGGATTTGTCCATTGGACACAAGTCAGGCACGTGTACCTCACGCGGAGCTTCAAATAGTCCCTTTTCTGACATTCCTTAATTTCTGCTTATTCCTATTGGACAGGAGCAAGTTTGAATTCTGAAAAGCTGACAGTCTAGTCAACAAAGGTGGCTTGTCCACAAGTCATACTGTCTGTTTACATTTAATGCATTTATCAAGCATTTAATGCATTTTGAATTTATTTCCCGTTGGAAATAAATATCCGTTGGTGATTGCATTTCAGTCTTTGATAACTTGGGTTTTATCTTCAGGAAAATCTGAACGTTGTTTGCTTGAATAGTGATCGCTTGAACAGTAACACTATTCACTTGAATAGTGGTCGCTTGAATAGTAAGCGTTTAAATAGTGAGCGCTTGAATAGTGGTCGCTTGAATAGTGGTCGCTTGAACAGTAACACTATTCCGAAGACGTTTGACTACTGTTCATTTGAATAGTGGGCGCTTGAATAGTAAGCGTTTGAATAGTGATCGCTTGAACAGTAACACTATTCCGAAGACGCTTGACTACTGTTCACTTGAATAGTATCGCTTGAATAGTGATCGCTTGAACAGTAACACTATTCTGAAGACGCTTGACTACTGTTCACTTGAATAGTAGCGCTTGAACAGATTCCTGAAATAATTCCTTAGCGTTTGACAGACGCTCAAAGCAAATCTTTATCTTCTCTTGACTTCAGACGCTGATCTTCAACTTCATCCTTGATAGACTCACTCAGAATTCTATCAGTGACTTGGTATTAAATACTTAGTCTAAAATCTATAAAGATAAAAATTACAAGCCTAACAAACTAACAAACTTTCAAATGCTTATACAAGTTTTCTATGAAAGTATAAACTTACATTCTTTTGGGGTCTAACATGAAATCCTATCTTGTCATCATCAAAACATCTAACATGAAATTCCTAACAGAACAAATATAATTAAAGTAAATTATAGGTAAAATGCATACAATAAGAACAAGATTACACAATTGATTTTACACAAAGTATAAAGGGAGACTAAGGCACATGCTAGGTTCAAATTGATCAATTATACTTATAAAGATTCTAGTTGAAGGATTACGCTTATATTATTATGGTGAGAACTCCGAGGGTAGAGAATAACCGATGTCTCGCGTATAAACTCCTATGCTTAGATCGTGATTTCCCAAATATTCCTATCCAGAAATCTAACCACTAAACATGCATTAACGTACTAGAGTTCACTCGATTTGAATCGAACAACTTCACCCGGGAATCTTTACCTATGTCTAGGGCAATTCCTCATTAGTTACGGGAAAAAACTTGACACGCTAAAAGCTAACGTGCTATGATAGCAAGTGCACTTGACGTGTGTAGTAATAAGTGGACAAAAAGTCCGGGTTGTCGAACCACAAGGACTTGAATTCTAGTTAATGATTTTCGATAAAAGAAAAGACAATTAAAGTAAAGTGCTAGAAAAAGATTAAACAAACGAAGAACTAAAGAGAAACGTACTATAGATTAAATCTCACGTATGATAAAATGACTAAGGCACATGCTACAACCGAATCTACTCGTCAATATATATGAGCTACTCCTCAAATTATTAGACTCCTATTGCTTTGGTGGAAATTCCTTAGATAATTATTACCCGATGTCTCGGCACATAATAATCCTATGATTAATTGATGGTTCTCTAAATATGTCTATCCGAGAATCTAATCAATAACCACGCATTAACGTTCTAGAGTTTCCCCGGATAAATCGGGCTAACTGCACCCGGAAATCTTTACCTATGTCTAGGGGCAATTCCACATTAGTTTCGGATGATGAGTTGATTCCATTGAACCCTAATCTATCTTCTCTCGAATGACTAGACTAGGCAAGATAGCAAGCATATGGTGATCAAGCACATGATTGTAATAAAAGCTCAAAATCAACTCACAAAGCAATATGAGAATTAATACGAAAATTCACTTCACATATATTGATTCATAAATTGGCTTTCACATGGCCTTAGTTCTCTAATATTAGCCTCTCATCAAGGCCTTAAGAAAATCTAATACAAACATATACATACTCATGGAAATAAACATGTAAATGCAAGTAATTAAAACTCCCTCAATTGATTGATGATGGATCCTTGCTTTTGAACTTCAATCCTTAACTCCTCTCTCTTGTTCCCCTCCAAAAGTGATGAAGAATGGTGATAAATGATGATGGGTGAAGAGTAATGGCCAACTGCCTCCTCCTCCAAGATGTATCACGTCCAAAGTGAAGAAAAATGCCTTAAGAAGACCAGAAATTCTGAGCTCCCTAGTGTGTGTCTCCCCTAGTGTGTCCTCCACTACTCTAAAGTGAGTAGTATAAAATTTCATAAAGTAGATCTACTAATAAACATACTTATGACATCCCCTCCATACATGTGATGACCTCTTGACTTTAAATGTTCCATTCCCCCATCAAATGATGATCTTTTGGCTGAAAGGAATCAAAACTCGGGTGTGGTCACGCGCCTAGGCGTGGGCATTACGGCGCTTGGGCGCCGCTGACAGAATGCTGAAATTAAATGCAATGTGTCCTGCGCAGCAATCGTATTTCATTCATCACTTTCTCCACGAAACTCCGATTTGGATGATTCAAGTCCTCATTTGAAGCTAACACATAGTTCTACAACATTGTAGAAGGAAACTTCATCCAATTCGGTCTCTAAACATACGGAAATAGCACTCGAACGTGGAAAGTGGTGCAGATACGACGCCTAGGCGTGGACAGGACGGCGCCTAGGCGTGGACAACAGAATGTTGACGTTATTTGCATCTTGTCCGGAGTCTGGGCGTGGACGACAATAGCAAATTGGCCTGAACTTGTTTTATACGTCGTTTTTCGCCTCGTTTCTTCGTATGCTCAAATTTATCACCTGTAATCACTTAACAACCCGCTAAAACGCAAATGTGGCATGATTTTGTCAATAAATGAATCCATAGCATAAGTCCCATAGGCTTAAAAACACGTAAAAATGCCTCTTATCAACACCCCCACACTTATCAATTGATCGTCCTCGAGCAATAAGAGTTTTAAGATAAGGAAACATCATCAATCAAAGAGAGAAACAAAAAGAAAACTACCTAACTCACTTTTGTGGAGTAAACGGTTGCATTTAGCGAATGCAACAAGCCTTTGAACCTTTGAGTTACCTCAAAGGACGAGTTATAGTCTCGTGAGGGTTTGCAGACGATATACCCACAAAATCGAAAGATTTTCAACCCCGATCACTCAACGTAAATTACAATGATTAATAGCACACAATGGTACGAATTCACCTGTTTAAGCTCAAGTTACATATATATACACGTCACCCAATTGCTCATGTTACGCCTTAACATCGAAAAGATCATCCTAAGGGTGTAGTGTAATAAATCTCAAGTATTATAATCGAGTGGCATTCTTACCACTTTTCAAGCATTAACCCCATATTTATCAACTTTTGATTATTCACATGGTACGAGAATTGAATACAACTTCATAGCCAATTAAAAAAATTATTGCTTCATTCCACTTTAGACTTTAACTTATGCACTTTCAACTCGAAACATTAGAGGCTAGACCATGTGCAATGTTCGATCCTCTTAGGCTTTCTATGACACCCGTGTAACGAGCTTTAGGCCAATAACTCCTAAACCAGACGGCTTTCGGGTATCAAATGTAGAGACATTCCTAAGGGCTTAATCGCTCGAGTGTCAAAGGCCACAAAATCAAACTAGGTCCTTATTTACTTAACACTTGTATTGGCTTGAGCTCTAGATCAAATTAGCTTAATAGTACAGTATTCTAGGCATGGTGCTCTTTGCCCCCAGTATCTATTAAGACTGACTTTTTCAGTCATACCAATGTTCAACCTCTTTTTATTATTATTAAGCACACGAAGTTAACGTTCTCAACTCATAACACATGTGAAAATTCTAAGTTGATATTTTCGGGATCAAGCCTTTAAGTGTTTCAAAATGGTTGCCCACTCAACTCCTCTATCCTCGATTTATGTGCATATGTGAATCATCTTAAGGTCAATCTAATCTAGTTAGGATCTCACAAACAAGGAATTGCGTGTATAGCCATTAAAAACCAAATTGATAGAGAATGCGTACCATATATTCACGTTAACCATGCTCAATTCATCAAGTGACGGGTTGAAATTCTATCCAAAATAAATAAATAAATAAATAAATAATTCACAAAATGCACAAGCTCACATGTAGATGTGTGCCATCCCCCAAACTTGGACTGAGTTATCTAAAACACTCCCCCCAACTTAACATGAACATTGGCCCCAATGTTCGAAAGAAAATAAGGGTAAAGTACACATCACCATAGGGGAGCTAAAAAGCAAACCCGAGTCCACTTAAGGCAATCGAGTCCAAGGATGGCAATCACTGTGTCGATCACTACATAGGTAAAAAAAAATGCTAGCCATACAAAGCATCAAACATTGGATAGAATAGAAGAAAACAAAACGAGACGAACAAAAACGAGAAACATGCATGGAAAGAAAACATCAAGCATCCAAACATAAAACATAAAATATCCAACAACCCAACAAAAGATAACCAAAAACAAAACGAAACATGCATGGAAATAAAACAAGATAAGCCTAATCTGTAGTGCCAAAACGGTCAATGTAGTCCTCATCCGTTCCGCCGAGATCATCCAAATCAATCAACGGGCTACCCTCATCATTATGAGCCTCATCATCACCTCCTACAGGAACGAGAGCACCTGACTCGTGCAAATCTGCGGGCTGCTGAGGCGGGGGGTGCGGGTAAGGTGGAGGAGTAGAATAATCAAACGGCCCCCGACCGACAAACTCATTATGCTCGACAAGAAGCTGACGGAAATAAGCACAAGTGTCGGACATGACCACCCTCATCTCATCTCGCAACTCATCCCTCAATTCATCCTTTAATTGTCTAATGGCGGCGGCATCCATAGGTGGAAACTGTGGGGAACTAGTAGACCGGGATGAAGACGGGCGAGGCCTCTTGGAAGTAGCTGGTGGTGGAGGAGCCTGGGGGTCGTCATCTACCACGGCGAGATAAGAACCAGGGAGCTCAGTACGCTCCATAGGAAATGTGGGAACCTTAGCTGCTTTGCATAAAACTGTGATCAGTGACGGGAGAATGATGGGATTCTTCCGAGTGGGACCTTCGCCCTTTTGCTTAGCCAATTCTTTGTTAATCAACGGCCCTAACTCATTCTTCAACTTCCTAAAGTGGTCCGTCAAAGACTTGTGGATCACCCGGGCAAAGTCCACAGCTTTCTTGGACATAATAGCATAGATGAGGGTGGCCCGTTCCTTGTTTGCCTCTGACCGATTGGTACTCGGTATTAAATTGAATCGGATGAAGTCGAGCCAGAAAGCAGCCTCGGGAAGTAGAGCCCTACGGGGGACATGAGCTTCTCCGGGTACCCACTCCCACCCCTCTCGGGCAATAACCCGCAAAATATCCGACAGGCTAACCCGGAGGCGCCCTGCATTGTAAAGAGTGGTGAACTCGCATGTCTGAGGGGTGGGGGTGCCTATGCTCTCCCTAATCTGTCTCAACTCATAATCGACATGTTTGCCCCGTACCAAAAGGGTAGTCCCCAGCCATCCTCGCGTCTCAATCTCATCATAAACCCCGGAGCTGAAGAATTCCAGGACCCAAGGAAGACAGATGGCCTCGGGCTTTTGACAGAAAAACTGTAAGTGATGGAACTGTATCAATTCGTGCACAGAGGGCTGTCCCGGGTGGTCAAATAGTGCTCCTTAATAAGGGTGCGGGGGGTGCTCAAACTCTGACACATAATTTGGACTTTGGAGTTTTCGAAACGGGTATTATCGGGAGTCTCGAGCTCATTAGAGGAACCCTCACCCATTTTTTTCTTACCCTTGGACGGTTTGTTGGTAGTTCTCGTCATTTGCAACAACAATGGTTAAAATTATCTCAATTTCTCAACTACTCAAATCAACCCGAATGCAACCAACCCAACACAACAATCGTCAACGCCCAACAACACACCAAAATCAGAGAGCAACCCACAATCTAGCAACAATCCACGATCAACAGATTCCTCAATTTTAAGCAACAATCCACAGATTTAACAACAATATAGCATCCAATTCAACAACAACAACCCCCAAATTCGACTACAACCCACAAATTGATAACAACCCATGGATTTAACAACAATAGAGCACCAAATTCAACAACAACCACCCCCAAATTCGATAACAACCCACAAATCCAATAAAAATCCTCAAATGCAACAAAAAACACAATCGGACGAAATCCCCAATTAATCCTCAAAATATAACGTAAGGCACCTACTCGTCGGCTATGAATTGGAAATGGAAGAAGGGTAAAGCCAAAACTCACCTTTTATCCCCAAAATTATCGCACCGAGTCGATGTGAAAGAGGAGCCACTTGTGCAGCGAGTTATGTTGATGGAAAGTGGCGGTGAAACACGGTGGAAATGGCCAGAAATGGTGAGAGTGTCGCCGGAAATCACGTGGGAGAGGAGTTGTGAAGATTTTGTGAGAATTTTGACCGTTTTGACCCACAGATATGTTTAAATCAGAAACGGGCGCCTAGGCGCGCGTGTTTGGGCGCCTAGGCGCGCGGCACAACGTACCTGGATTTTTGAGTGACACTTTCCGCGCCTAGGCGGGAGTTTTTCGGCGCTTGGGCGGCCCTTTCAGCAATGGGCGCCTAGGCGTGCGTCGATAGGCGCCTAGGCGGGCTCTTCAGAAATATTATGTAAAGAATTTCATTTCCTGTTTCAAAAGGGGAAAGACAAAACACTTAAAACACAAACTAACAAAGATTTAAGACTAGAAAATAAAGCAACAAACGGGATAATAAGAGAAAAATAAAAGGAAACGGAAAGAAAACATGGGTTGCCTCCCAAGAAGCGCTAGTTTAGAGTCATTAGCTCGACTGAAAGCGAAGAATCACGAAGGGTCCGCGAGGATGAAGGACTCTTTGTCTCTCGGTCCATCCATCCCTAAGTAAGGTTTTAGACGTTGAGCGTTGACCAAGAAAGTATGTCCTTTATCTGTTGTAAGCTCGACGGCGCCGGATGGATAGACATGGGAAATCAAAAATGGGCCCGACCATCGAGACTTAAGCTTCCCGGGGAAGAGTCGGAGTCGAGAGTTATATAGCAACACCCGCTCTCCCTTGTGGAATTCCCGGGGGAGAATATGTTTGTCATGCCACATTTTGGTCCGCTCCTTATAGAGTTTCGCGTTCTCATAGGCAAGATGACGCCATTCTTCTGTGTTGTAACAAACGTTGTGTACCTACACGTTGAGAGTCAAAATTTAGAAACTTAATGGCCCAATAAGCACAATGCTCAAGTTCAACGGGCAAGTGACATGTTTTGCCAAAAACAAGACGATACGGGGACATGCCAATTGGGGTTTTATAGGCGGTCCGATGAGCCCAAAGAGCATCATCCAATTTAAGGGACCAATCCTTTCTTGATGCGTTGACAGTTTTTTCTAAAATACGCTTAATCTCCCTATTCGAGACCTCCACTTGGCCACTAGTTTGTGGGTGGTATGGGGTCGAAATTTTATGCTTCACCCCGTACTTGGTCAATAAAAGTTCAAACTGCTTGTTGCAGAAGTGGGTGCCCCCGTCACTAATGATGGCTCGGGGAGTTCCAAATCGAGTAAAAATATGCTTCTTCAGAAAACGAGTGACAACCCGAGCATCATTAGTAGGCAAGGCCACGGCTTCCACCCATTTGGAGACATAGTCTACCGCAACAAGGATATATTTATTTGAACAAGAACTGGGGAAAGGGCCCATGAAATCCACACCCCATACATCAAACAACTCACACTCTAACATGCTATTTAAGGGCGTTTCATGATGTTTAGAGATGTTCCCCATTCGTTGACAGCGATCACAAGATTTGACATAATGATGTGCATCTTTAACAAGAGTAGGCCAGAAGAAACCTGATTGGAGGATCTTAGCTACCGTTTTGGAAGGCCCAAAATGGCCACCCACCGCCATATCATGACAATGAGATAGGATAGCATGCACGTCCGTTTCGGGTATGCAACGTCGAATTAAGCCATCTGCACAAACTTTGAATAAAAAGGGTTCGTCCCAAAGATATTGCTTCACATCAAATAGAAATTTCTTCTTTTGATGAAAAGTGATATCCGGGGGAAGACGGCCCGTAACAATGTAATTGGCAAAGTTAGCATACCAAGGTGAAATTTTGTCAGAAATAGCAAGGAGGTGTTCATCCGGGAATTCCTCACGAATTGGTATCTCATCTAACGGATCATTCACTAGCTCTAATCGTGAGAGGTGGTCGGCTACTACATTTTCGGTGCCTTTCTTGTCTTTTATCTCTAAATCAAATTCTTGGAGTAACAAAATCCACCTAAGAAGTCTTGGTTTAGCATCTTTCTTGGCAAGCAAATATTTTAAAGCCGAATGATCGGTGTAAACTATCACTTTGTTTAGCACGAGGTAAGAGTGGAATTTATCGAATGCAAAGACTATGGCTAGTAATTCTTTTTCCGTGGTGGCATAATTCAATTGTGCATCGTTAAGAGTTTTACTAGCATAGTAAATGGTTCGAAATACCTTCTCCTTCCTTTGGCCAAGGACCGCTCCAACCGCGGTGTCACTCGCATCACACATCAACTCGAATGGTAAGCTCCAATCGGGGGGTGACATGATAGGGGCGGAAACTAAGCGTTCCTTCAAATCAAGAAAGGCCTGCATACAAGAAGAATTGAAATCAAAAGGTGCATCTTTGACAAGCAAATTAGACAACGGTTTCGCAATTTTAGAGAAATTCAAGATGAATCGCCTATAGAAACCGGCATGCCCGAGAAAACTCCTAACAGCTTTTACCGAAGTGGGCGGGGGAAGTTTTTCAATGACCTCAATCTTGGCTTGGTCCACTTCGATCCCTTTTTGAGAGATCTTGTGGCCAAGCACAATCCCCTCCCGGACCATTAAATGACATTTTTCCCAATTCAAAACAAGGTTGGTTTCCTCACAACGTTTAAGCACAACATTTAAATGAGCAAGACAAATATCAAAAGTTGTTCCGAATACAGAAAAGTCATCCATAAAAATTTCAAGGAAATCTTCAACCATATCATGAAAAATAGCCATCATGCATCTTTGAAAAGTGGCCGGGGCATTACACAAGCCAAATGGCATCCTTCTATAAGCAAATGTGCCATAAGGACAAGTGAAAGTGGTTTTCTCTTGGTCCTCGGGATCTATGGCAATTTGATTATAGCCGGAGTAACCATCTAGAAAACAATAGAAATCATGCCCGGCTAATCGTTCAAGCATTTGGTCAATAAAGGGGAGGGGGAAATGATCCTTACGGGTGGCATCATTCAACTTACGGTAATCTATACACACACGCCACCCACTAATTATACGAGTTGGGATTAGCTCATTATTCGCATTCTCAATTACCGTTATCCCCCCTTTCTTAGGCACCACTTGGGTAGGGCTCACCCACGCACTATCAGAAATAGGATAGATTATACCTGAGTCGAGCAGTTTAATCACTTCCTTCTTTACTACCTCTTGGATTTGTGGGTTTGACCTCCTTTGGGGTTGGCGTGTAGGCTTGGTGGAGTCCTCCATAAGTATTTTGTGCATACATATCGCTGGACTAATGCCTTTGATGTCCGCAAGTTTCCACCCAAAAGCCCGTTTGTGAGATCTCAACACCGTCATTAATTGCTCTTCTTGTGATCCTGAAAGAGATGAGGAAATGATCAATGGGAGTGTTTCGTCGTCGTTCAAGTACACATATTTAAGGTGGGAGGGGAGGGGTTTGAGTTCGAGAGAGGGGGGTTCTTCAATAGATGGGCGAGGTGCTCCTGACAATGATCTATCAACTTTGATGAATCCTCCCGAATGAGAGGAAGATTTGTACTCCAAGCTTAGAACCCTTTCCACTAGATCATCTTTCTCCGAGTCCACTTGCATGGATTTCATAAGATCCTGTTCGAGAGAATTTTCAATTGTATTGTCCTGTAAATACTCAACAATCAACTGGTCAAATGTATCAATTCGATAACACGAGTCATGATCAATAGGATGTTTAAGGACTTTGTAAACATCAAAGGTAACTTTGTCATCGCCCACATTCAAGGTAAGCTTACCATTAGCAATGTCAATCACCGCCTTACCCGTGGCTAGGAATGGTCTCCCTAGGATTAATGGTACCTCCACATCTTCTTCCATGTCGAGTACCACGAAATCAACGGGAAAATAAAACTTGTCGACTTGGACAAGAACGTCTTCGATTATCCCCTTGGGCCTCTTGATTGATCGGTCGGCTAGTTGAAGGCTCATTGAGGTCGGCTTGGGATTTCCAAGGCCTAGCTTTTTAAATAGTGAGTATGGAAGAAGATTGATGCTGGCCCCCGAGTCACATAACACCTTCTTGAACGATAAGGACCCAATCGTGCACGGGATTGTGAGGCTCCCGGGATCTTGGAGCTTAATTGGCAATTTATTGAGCAATACGGCGGAGCATTCTTCCGTGAGGCACACCGTCTCATTCTCCTCTCACTTCTGCTTGTTGGAGAGTATGTCCTTGAAGAACTTCACATAATTCGGCATTTGGAGAATGGCATCAATAAACGGAATATTAATTCTCACTTCCCGAAGGATTGCCAAAATTCGAAGAAAGCTCGGATCCATCTCTTTTTTCTTCTTTTTGTGAGCATTTGGGAAGGGGAGACGAACTTTGATAGAGGGAGAAAGCGTTGGATTAGACGGATGAAAACCCACTGAAACAGTAGGCGGCGCCTGGGCGCGTATATTGGCGCCTAGGCGCGGATCTGTAGGCGACTGGGCGTGCATGTCGGGGCGCTCGGGCGCGGAAAACAGAGAATTTTGTCCAGAGCAGGGGAGATCTGGCGCCTGGGCGTGCATCTCGGGGCGCTCGGGCGCGGATGTATTGGCAATGTCACTCTCTAATTGTTTTCCACTTCTCAAGGTTATGGCATTGCATTGAGCCTTCGGGTTCTTTTTCGTGTCACTTGGGAGAGTCCCCGGGGCTCTACCGTTAACCGCATTAGACAGTTGCCCCACTTGTGTTCGCAAATCCTTCATCTCCATACACATATCCTTTATCATACCCCGAAGTTCGTTGAAAGATGTATCGGACTTTTTCATGTGAGCATCTAGTTTCTCATCGATTGTGGGAGGTCGCATTTGCACTTGACCTTGACCTTGTCCATTGAAATTGCCTTGCCTCGGGGGTGGATTATTGAAAGGTGGCCGTGGAGCTTGATAGATCCCCGGTTGATAGATCCCCGGTTGTGCGTTCTGTGCGGGGTTGGGCCTTTTTGGAAAATTCTCGGGTATATGAAAGTTCACCCGAGGTTGATTTTGATTCCCCACATAATTAACGTTGCCAACCTCCGGTTCCAAGACTACTACTCCCTCAACTACTTCCTCAATACAAGCAACCTTTTTAGAGGATGAGGCCTCTTCATCGTCGGGGTAAAGCTCGTCTTCTCGGGTCAACTGTTCGACTTTGTCCCATACACTTTGACAGTCTAACCCAAGGAGATCTCCTCCCGCACACGCATTGAGTCTATGCCGAATACGTGACCTAACCCCATCATAGAAATGGAGTACTTGTTCATTCAACCCAAAATTATGATCGGGACATTTACGGAGCATGCCCTTATATCTAGCCCAAGCCTCGGCTAAAGACTCATTGCTCCTTTGCCTAAACCCTTTTATATTACTCCGGAGCTCATTGATTTTGGAGGGTGGAAAGAATTTATTTAAAAAGGCATCGACCAACTCACCCCATGTTGTAATAGATTGTGGAGGTAAGGATTTGTACCATGTTGTCGCCCTATCCTTCAATGAGAAATGGAAAACTCTTAGACGAATTGCATCAAGATCCCGTGGGTGAAATTGAATGGTCACAAGAGCATCGTCTATAGTCTCTAAATGAGTGTGAGGTGATTCGTCCGGTTCTCCATAGAAAGGTTCTCCTTGCACCATATTAAAAATGTGAGCCGGAATGTGGTAGTTTGGTGTGAAGAAATTAGGCAAGACTACGGGCCCCGGAATGGTATGGACCCTAGGTGGTAAGCTACCCCGAACCGACGGGAGTTGTGGAGGAGGTACCGCTTGCATGGCTTGTAGAACACCTTGTAACCACTCCCTAGTTTCCGGTGAGTTCATGTCCAGGAAATTTCCATTCGGGTTTTGGTTGAGATTATTAGCCATTTCTCTTGCTCGCCTACTAGTCTGAAGAACTCGTTCATTTTCGGGCTCCAACTCGTATAGAGGCTTGTTTGAGGAGCGGGTCATGCACCTCAAGAACCTAACAATTAAATACAAGAACAAAATTAGACTAAACACAAAAATAAAAGAGAATCAAGAAATAAACGAAAACTAAGAATTATAAAAAATGTAAACGAAAATCAAAAACTAAAATAAACAAGTCCCCGACAACGGCGCCAAAAACTTGACACGCTAAAAGCTAACGTGCTATGATAGCAAGTGCACTAGACGTGTGTAGTAATAAGTGGACAAAAAGTCCGGGTTGTTGAACCACAAGGACTTGAATTCTAGTTAATGATTTTCGATAAAAGAAAGGACAATTAAAGTAAAGTGCAAGAAAAAGATTAAACAAACGAAGAACTAAAGAGAAACGTACTATAGATTAAATCTCACGTATGATAAAATGACTAGGGCACATGCTACAACCGAATCTACTCGTCAATATATATGAGCTACTCCTCAAATTATTAGACTCCTATTGCTTTGGTGGAAATTCCTTAGATAATTATTACCCGATGTCTCGGCACATAATAATCCTATGATTAATTGATGGTTCTCTAAATATGTCTATCCGAGAATCTAATCAATAACCACGCATTAACGTTCTAGAGTTTCCCCGGGATAAATCGGGCTAACTGCACCCGGAAATCTTTACCTATGTCTAGGGGCAATACCACATTAGTTTCGAATGATGAGTTGATTCCATTGAACCCTAATCTATCTTCTCTCGAATGACTAGACTAGGCAAGATAGCAAGCATATGGTGATCAAGCACATGATTGTAATAAAAGCTCAAAATCAACTCACAAAGCAATATGAGAATTAATACGAAAATTCACTTCACATATATTGATTCATAAATTGGCTTTCACATGGCCTTAGTTCTCTAATATTAGCCTCTCATCAAGGCCTTAAGAAAATCTAATACAAACATATACATACTCATGGAAATAAACATGTAAATGCAAGTAATTAAAACTCCCTCAATTGATTGATGATGGATCCTTGCTTTTGAACTTCAATCCTTAACTCCTCCCTCTTGTTCCCCTCCAAAAGTGATGAAGAATGGTGATGGATGATGATAGGTGAAGAGTAATGGCCAGCTGCCTCCTCCTCCAAGACGTATCACGTCCAAAGTGAAGAAAAATGCCTTAAGAAGACCAGAAATTCTGAGCTCCCTAGTGTGTGTCTCCCCTAGTGTGTCCTCCACTACTCTAAAGTGAGTAGTATAAAATTCCATAAAGTAGATCTACTAAAAAACATACTTATGACATCCCCTCCATACATGTGATGACCTCTTGGCTTTAAATGTTCCATTCCCCCATCAAATGATGATCTTTTGGCTGAAAGGAATCATAACTCGGGTGTGGTCACGCCTAGGCGTGGGCATTACGGCGCTTGGGCGCCGCTGACAGAATGCTGAAATTAAATGCAATGTGTCCTGCGCAGTAATCGTATTTCATTCATAACTTTCTCCACGAAACTCTGATATGGATGATTCAAGTCCTCATTTGAAGCTAACACATAGTTCTACAACATTGTAGAAGGGAACTTCATCCAATTCGGTCTCTAAACATACGGAAATAGCGCTCGAACGTGGAACATGGTGCAGATACGGCGCCTAGGCGTGAACAGGACGGCGCCTAGGCGTGGACAGCAGAATGTTGACGTTATTTGCATCTTGTCCGGCGCCTGGGCGTGGTAATACTGGCGCCTGGGCGTGGACGACAGAAGCAAATTGGCCTGAACTTGTTTTATACGTCGTTTTTCGCCTCGTTTCTCCGTATGCTCAAATTTATCACCTGTAATCACTTAACACCCCGCAAAAACGCAAATGTGGCATGATTTTGTCAATAAATGAATCCATAGCATAAGTCCCATAGGCTTAAAAACACGTAAAAATGCCTCTTATCAGGTCATGATGTTAATTTCTTGCACCCTAAGTCAATTTTCTCCCGAAATATTAACCTAAGCATAAGATTCTAACATATAGTGATCAAGTATATGCATGATAGGCAAAAACACAAATTCACATCACATAACAATATAAGAACGACCTCAACAATCATCTATTATAAGCATATATCACAATTTGGCCTTACATGGCCCTAGTCTTATGAATTTAGTTCATAATGGATAATATGAAAAACATAAATGAATTAATACACATGTTCATAGACATAATTGCAATGAAAAGCTATAAAAACTCCCTCAAAAGTGAATAATGATGGAACTTCAATTGAATCTTCCTTCTCCAATGATGATGATGAATCAAGAATCCTTCTCTCTCCCCTCTTTTCTTCTCTATGGATCGGTCACTTCCTCCCCCTCTTCTTCAAGAATCTGAAATTGATAGTGAATGATGAAGAGTATGGGTTCCCCCTCCTTTTATAGCCAAAATTCCACTAAAGTATGCACTAAGAATTCCCATTAAAGTTCCCCAATGAGAATTCCACCTAAGGTGATGCTTAAAGTATGGATTTTAAGATTCCAACCAGCTAAAAAATGCTGAACTTTCGGCCCTTAAGAATTCCACCAAGCATAACCATGTGAAAACTTCAACAAAACACATGCATGCTGCCATTTTCTTGCTTTCCGGCGCAGTCTTAGTATTTTCCTCATAACATTCTCCACAGATCTCCAAATTGGATGATTCAAGTCGCCATGTGCAGATAAAACATAGATCTACAACTTTCCAGAAGGACATTGTGTCCAATTCGGTCGCTATGTATACCTAAATTACGTTTCAACATGGAGGTTGTTTCTGATTTGGCACCCATAAAGTAAATCTACCAAGAAACACACTCATGACAACCCCTCAACACATGTGCTGAATTATGGCCAAAAGTGATTCTCACCCATCATATAATGCTGGAATTTAGGTTGAAAAGGAGTAACATTTGGACTACCCACGCCTAGGCATGACTAGGAGGGCGCTGGGGCGTATCCTGGCACATGTACTTCTCTGTTCGGCGCAACAATTGTATTTCCTTCATAACTCTCTCCACAGACCTCCGATTTAGATAATTCAAGTTGCCAAGTGAAGCTACCACAGAGATAAACAACTTTATTGAAGGCGACGTCCTCAAATTCGAACTCGAAATATGCATAAGTTCTGTATTTGCGTGCGTTATTCCTCTATTGTAGTGATTTTCCACCTTTACTCGATAAGCACACAAATTAAACGCAAATGTGGTATAAATCATGCATAAACCAATATAAATCCAATAAATATGAGGCTCTAAAACATGTAAATTCACACCCTATCAACACCCCCAAACTTACCCATTGATCGTCCTCGAGCAATGAGAGCTATAAGACAAGATCAACATCATTCGAAGGGAGAAAACAAAACAACTAACTAACTCACTTTCATGGAGTAAACGATTGCACTTAGCGGGTGCAACAAGCCTTTAAACCTTTGAGTTACCTCAAAGGACGAGTTATAGTCTCGTGAGGGTTTGCATACGATATACCCACAAAATCTAGCAAATTTTCAATCCAAACCGAATCAACACATCTCAATATGATCAACAAGAATGAATGGCATAAAATCAACCTTTTAAAGTTCACAAATATATATATACATATCAACTACTTTTGCTCATTTGACTCCAATACTTGAAACGACTCCCTAGGGTATAGTGAAAAATAAATCTAGGGTATTATAGTCGAGAGGCATCCTTACCAAATTTTGGACATTAATCCCATATCTATCAACTTTTGATCAAACACAAGGCACAAGAATTATAGAAAATCTCATAGCCATTTAAATTTCATTATCTCAAATATTCAACATTCAATTCATATGGAATTTCCATTAAACTTCATTAAGGCTAGATCATGTGCAATGTTTTATTCCATTAGGCTTTCTATGACACCCATGTAACAAGTTTTAGACCAATGACTCCCAAACTAGATAGTTTTGGGGCATTAAGTGTAGAGACACTCCTAAGGATTTAATCACTCGAGTATCGAAGGCCACGAAATAAAACTAGATCTTTAAACAATTCACTTCTTTTGGCTTGAGCATAGCTCAAATTAGCATAATAGTACAGTATATAGGCATGAAACTTTTCACCTCCGGCACGTATTAGCCTGACCACTTTTGGTCATACCAAAATTCAACCTTTTCAATTCATTGTTAGCATATAAACTTACTACTCAACTTATAACCTTATGAGAAATCTAAGTTAATATTTCTGGGAATAATTCCTTAAGTGTCTCAAGATGGTTATCCTCTCAACTCCTCTACCTTCGATTTAAGTGCATTGTGAATCATCTAAAGAATCAATTCTAGTCTAAGGTCTCCACGAGCAATTTCAAAGATATATATATATATATTCCATTAAATTCAGATTATTTCACGAATTCATGCCATTTTTCCAAGTCAATCAATTTCAATGCATCAATTGGAAGGACTAAAAATTTTTCATGCTTGATTTTCTCAACAAAGAAGCATATAAACATGATATCAAACAAACTTTCCCCAAATTCAAGTTAAAAATTAGGATTGCATTTTCAATATTCAAAATAGATACTCTTCTACCCCCAAACTTAAATCCAACATTGTCCCCAATGTTGTTACAACATGCATACACAAAGGTAAAAGAACACTTACAACCAAGGATATTGAAAAACATCCTTAAACGTCCAATACATAATCCTATAGCTTCTCCTCCTCTCGAGTAAAATGAGCATGGTCCAAATTTGCATCATATCTAACACTTCAACTTTTCAAACCATCAAGCATAAGAAAACATACATGCCAAAAGTACATGTTTGAACACAACATAAAGAAACAAATTAAACAAAACAAAAACAAAATCAAAAAGAAAAACAAACTTACAAACTTGGGTTGCCTCCCAAGAAGCATTAGTTTCGAGTCGGTAACTCGACTTTGTGCTCTTTGAGGTTCAAATAGGTGGTCCATTTAACACGACCAAATTCTTGTCATGCCTCCTTTTAGCTCCATGGTCTATTTGCTTCCACTCATATTGCGGGATTTTGCAATAAGCCCTTTGTATTGGATGAGTCTTTTCAATCTTACGAGCACGGCGATGGGGTGGAATGTATTTCATGCATAAATCTTCTTTTCCCTCTTTGTTGTGTTTATCATAGGGAATCTCATCCTCCAACTCGAGTGTGCCCTTAGCCTTGCCATTTGCACATTTCTCATCAAGAGAAGGGTTAATAACATCGATATTGGAACAAGTAAGATCATCCATAGATGGTTTCCTGTTATTTGAAGCATCAAACATCACTTTTACATCTCCTACCCTCAATGATAACTTACCTTTTCCCATGTCGATCTTGGCATTGCTAGTGACTAGGAAAGGTCTTCCTAGAATCAAGGGCATCTCAACATCTTCCTCCATATCAAGGACCACAAAGTCAACCCGGAAAAAGAATTTGTCAACTTGTACAATAACATCTTCTATTATCCCCTTTGGTCTCTTAATTGATCCATCGGCGAGTTGGAGGCTCATTGATGTCGGTTTGGGATTTCCAAGGCCCAGCTTTTTGAAGAGAGAATACGGGAGGAGATTGATACTTGCTCCCGTATCGCAGATAACCTTTTCAAAAGTAAGAGGGCCAATGGTGCACGGAATGGTGAGCCTCACCGGGTCCTCACAAAGAGTCGCCACAATCCTACGGAAAATCGGATCCATATCCTTCTTTTTCATTTTTTGTGCATTTGGAAATGGAAGACGAACCTCGATGGGATGATGCGTTGGATTTGAAGGGCCAGCTGTGGAGGATACAGAATGTGGCGCTTGGGCGTGACAATCGGCGCCTTGTCGCAGCGACAAGGGCGCCTGGGTGTGGATGGATGGGCGCTCGGGCGCATCAGTGCGAACATTATCACCTTTTACCTGTTCGCCACTTCTCAAGGTAATTGCATAGCATTGCTCTTTCGGGTTCTTTTCCGTGTCACTTGGTAAAGTTCCCGGGGCTCTCTCGCTGATTGTCTTTGCCATTTGACCCATTTGTGTCTTCAAATCCTTCATATCCATCATTAAATCCTTCATCATAGTACGGAGTTCGTTGATTGCTGAATCTGATTTCTTTATTTCCTCATCAAGACGTTCATCGGTTGTAGGAGGCCTAACTTGCCTTTGTACATGAGGATTACCTTGCCTTTGAGCTTGATTGTTGATGAATGGAGGCCTTGGTGCTTGATAGATATCGATATGGGCGTTTTGTGCCGGATTGGGCCTCCTTGGAAAATTTTCGGGCACATGGAAGTTCAATTGAGGTTGATTGGCATTTCCAACATAGTTTACATTGCCAACCATTGTTTCCAAAACGACTTCTTTTTCCAACTCTTGAACACGAGCAATTTTTTTAGTGGGTGTGATCTCTTCATCATCGGGATAGAGCTCATTTTCCCGGGCTAATTGCTCAATCTTGTCCCACACACTTTGGCAATCGAGCCCAAGGAGATCACCACCGGCGCCGGCATTGAGCCTATTTCGGATGCGCGAACGGACTCCATCATGGAATCGTAATACTTGCTCGCTCAATCTTAGGTTGTGATCCGGACATTTTCGGAGCATGTTTTTATATCTAGCCCATGCCTCGGCTAAGGACTCATTATTCCCCTGTTTAAACTCCTTAATGTTGCTCCTTAGCTCATTGATTTTGGAGGGTGGAAAGAATTTGCTCAAAAAGGCATCGACCAAATGTCCCCATGTTGTGATGGATTGGGGTGGTAGAGATTTGTACCACATGGTCGCCCTTTCCTTTAATGAGAAGTGGAAGACTCTTAGACGAATTGCATCGAGATTCCGTGGATGAAATTAGGTAGTCATGAGAGTATCGTCTAAAGTCTCCAAATGATCATGAGGTGATTCATGGGGCTCTCCATAGAAGGGTTCGCTTTGCACCATACTAAAAATGTGTGATGGAATGTGATAATTTGGTGCATAGAAATTAGGAAAGACCACGGGCCCCGGTATGGTGTGGACCCTTGAAGGTAGACTTTTCCGGACCGATGGAAGTCTTTGAGGAGGTGCCGGTTGCATAGCTTGGAATAGATTTTGCAACCATTCCCTGTTTTCCGGCAGATTTATGTCGGGAAAATTCCCATTTGGATTTAGATTGTCGGCCATTTCTCGAGCTCGTCTACTAGATCGAAGAACACGCTCTATCTCCGGCTCAAAATTGTATAGAGGCTCGTTAGAAGAGCGGGTCATGCACCACAAATTATACCTAACAATTAAACACAAGAACAAAATTAGAATAATAAAATAAAAGAAAGGTTACAAATAAACGAAAAACTAAGAATTATGAAAATTTAAATGAAAAATCAAAAACTAAAATGAACAAGTCCCCGGCAACGGCGCCAAAAACTTGACATGCTAAAAGCTAACGTGCTATTGTAGCAAGTGCACTAGTCGTGTGTAGTAATAAGTGGACTAAAAGTCCGGGTTGTCGAACCACGGAGACTTGAATTTTAGTTTATGATTTTAACGAAAAAAAGAACAAATATAATTAAAGTAAATTATAGGTAAAATGCATACAATAAGAACAAGATTACACAATTGATTTTACACAAAGTATAAAGGGGGACTAAGGCACATGCTAGGTTCAAATTGATCAATTATACTTATAAAGATTCTAGTTGAAGGATTACGCTTATATTGTTATGGTGAGAACTCCGAGGTTAGAGAATAACCGATGTCTCGCGTATAAACTCCTATGCTTAGATCGTGATTTCCCAATATTCGTATCCAGAAATCTAACCACTAAACATGCATTAACGTACTAGAGTTCACTCGATTTGAATCGAACAACTTCACCCGGGAATCTTTACCTATGTCTAGGGCAATTCCTCATTAGTTACGGGTCATGATGTGAATTTCTTGCACCCTAAGTCAATTTTCTCCCGAAATATTAACCTAGGCATAAGATTCTAACATATAGTGATCAAGTATATGCATGATAGGCAAAAACACAAATTCACATCACATAACAATATAAGAACAACCTCAACAATCATCTATTATAAGCATATATCACAATTTGGCCTTACATAGCCCTAATCTTATGAATTTAGTTCATAATGGATAATATGAAAAACATAAATGAATTAATACACATGTTCATAGACATAATTGAAATGAAAAGCTATAAAAACTCCCTCAAAAGTGAATAATGATGGAACTTCAAGTGAATCTTCCTTCTCCAATGATGATGATGAATCAAGAATCCTTCTCTCTCCCCTCTTGTGTTCTCTATGGATCGGTCACTTCCTCCCCCTCTTCTCCAAGAATCTGAAATTGATAGTGAATGATGAAGAGTATGGGTTCCCCCTCCTTTTATAGCCAAAATTCCACTAAAGTATGCATTAAGAATTCCCATTAAAGTTCCCCAATGAGAATTCCACCTAAGGTGATGCTTAAAGTATGGCTTTTAAGATTCCAACCAGCTAAAAAATGCTGAACTTTCGGCCCTTAAGAATTCCACCAAGCATAACCATGTGAAAACTTCAACAACACGCATGCATGCTGCTATTTTCTTGCTTTCCAGCGCAGTCTTAGTATTTTCCTCATAACATTCTCCACAGATCTCGAAATTGGATGATTCAAGTCGCCATGTGCCGATAAAACATAGATCTACAACTTTCCAGAAGGACATTTTGTCTAATTCGGTCGCTAAGTATATCTAAATTACGTTTCAACATGGAGGTTGTTTCTGATTTGGCGCCCATAAAGTAAATCTACCAAGAAACACACTCATGACAACCCCTCAACACATGTGCTGAATTATGGCCAAAAGTGATTCTCACCCATCATATAATGCTGGAATTTAGGCTGAAAAGGAGTAACATTTGGACTACCCATGCCTAGGCATGACTAGCAGGGCGTTGGGGCGTATCCTGGCACATGTACTTCTCTGTTCGGCGCAACAATGGTATTTCCTTCATAACTCTCTCCACAGACCTCCGATTTGGATAATTCAAGTTGCCAAGTGAAGCTACCACAGAGATAAACAACTTTGTTGAAGGAGACGTCCTCAAATTCGAACTCGAAATATGCATAAATTCTGTTTTGGCGTGCGTTATTCCTCTATTGTAGTGATTTTCCACCTTTACTCGATAAGCACACAAATTAAATGCAAATGTGGTATAAATCATGCATAAACCAATATAAATCCAATAAATATGAGGCTCTTAAACATGTAAATTCACACCCTATCACCCACAGCAGACGCATAGGGTATAATGTTCATTTCTTTTCTATCTTCCTCACTTTGAGGACACATAGATTTCGAAAGATGTATCCCATGTCTCATTGGTAGGAACCCTTTCTTAGAATCTTCCATGTTATACCTTTTTAGGACCTTTTCTAAGTAAAGGGCTTGAGAAAGTCCTATCATTCTTTTGGTTCGATCTCTATAGATCCGAATCCCTAGAATATAGGTCGCTTCTCCCAAGTCTTTCATGGACAATGTACTCGAAAGCCACTTCTTGGTTGTGGTGAGCATTCCTATGTCATTCCCAATGAGTAATATGTCATCTACATATAACACTAGGAATGTCAACTTGCTCCCACTGACCTTCTTGTAAACACAGGGCTCGTCTTCGTTTTTGATGAAGTCAAATCCTTTGACAACCTCATCAAAACGTAGATTCCAGCTACGAGACGCTTGTTTGAGTCCATAAATGGATCTCTCAAGTTTACACACCTTATGAATATGCTCCTCGGATTCAAAACCTTTAGGCTGTTCCATATAGGTATCCTCTTCTAGGAATCCATTTAGGAAAGCAGTTTTGATATCCATTTTCCATATTTCATAATCTAGGTGTGCTGCTATTGCAAGTAGAATCCTTATTGATTTGATCATAGCCACTGGCGAGAAGGTTTCTTGGTAGTCAATCCCTTCCTTTTGACTATACCCTTTCGCCACTAGCCATAGCTTTGTAGGTGTCTACTTTGCCATCAACACCAATTTTTCTCTTGTAGATCCATTTACACCCGATTGGTTTTACCCCTTCAGGTTGGTCTACAAGTTTCCAGACTTGGTTTGCATGCATCGAATCGATCTCAGTTTGCGTAGCTTCACGCCATCTAGCAGCATCCACATCCACCATCGCTTGATCAAAAGTGGAGAGATCATCTCCATGATCCTCCTCTAACACAGAATGGAGATCCAACTCCCTCTGCATTAGATATCCGTACCTCTCAGGCGGTTAAGATACTATATTCGATCGTCGTGGTTGTGGTTGTGTTATAGAAGGTTCGGTTCTCACTCTCTGTGTAGATGTATCCAGTGGGGTTTCATTTTGTTTTCCCAGAACAATCTTTCTACCCGCTCCTCTTTCTTGAATAAACTCATCTTCAAGAAAGTGGGCTTGTAAGTCTACAATTATCCTTTGGTCATTGTGCAGGTAAAAGAGGTATCCCATAGAATCTTCAGGATATCCAATGAAACGTCCCTTTAAGGACCCAGCCTCCAACTTGTCCACTTTAGTATTTTTGACATAAGCCGGACATCCCCAAATCTTTATGTGGTTAAGATTTGGTTTCCTATTTCTCCACATTTCATAGGGAGTTAAAGGAATGGACTTGGACGGACATCTATTTAAAATGTGTGCAGCTGTAAGCAGCGTGTGACCCCATAGTGAAATGGGTTAATCAGTGTAGCTAAGCATGGAGCAAACCATGTCCAACAAGGTTCGATTCCTTCGCTCTGCTACTCCATTCAACTGTGGAGTCGCTGGAGGTGTGAGTTGCAATACCATTCCATTCTCTCTGAGGTATAAGTCAAACTCTTCGCTCATATATTCTCCTCCTCGATCAGATCGAAGAGTTTTTATACGTTGATTTGTTTGTTTTTCCACTAAAGCCTTGAATTTTTTGAACTTGTCAATGGATTCAGACTTATGCTTCATCAGGTACACTAGACCATATCAAGAATGGTCGTCAGTGAAGGTGATAAAGTAAAGGAAACCTCCTCTGGCCATTTCTCCAAATGGACCACAAACGTCAGTATGCACGAAACCTAAGATTTGTGAGGCCCTTTCAAAGCTCCCTGTGAAGGGCGATCTAGCCATCTTGCCTTTGAGACAAGATTCACAAGTAGGATAGGGATCCAATCCCAGTGGGCCAATTAGCCCATCTTTTTCCATTTTGCAAATCTTTTGTTCGCCAGCATGGCCTAGTCGAAGGTGCCATATCAATCGTTGGTTTATTTCAAACCTACTACGTTTTCTTTGTATAGTATTCACTGCATACTCATTCTGGACACTAAGGTAATACAATCCATTTATCAAAGAAGCAAAGCCTACAAATTTATTACCATAATAAATGTTGCATCGTTCATCAATAAAACTGAAAGTGTAACCATTCTTAACTAAAACGGGAATAGAAATAATGTTTTTAAGCCCATTAGGAAAAACCAAAACATTATCCAGTAATAGTACATGTCCAGATTTTAAAAACAACGAGGTAGATCCTATTGCAGTAGCCGCGACGCTTTGCCCGCTGCTTACTCTGATCTTCACCTCATCGTTGTCCAGCTTCCTTCCTCGCAACAGATCCTGATTCATACAACACATGTGAGCACTCGCTCCAGAGTCAAGAATCCAAGATGTAGAGAAGACGGTCATAGAACAATAAGTTTCATGAACATAAAGTTCCATTCCTTGTGCGTCAGGCCCCATATTCGGACAGTTCCTTCTCTAGTGGCCCAGCTCACTGCAGTGTAGGCATCTGTTTGTCTTTTGTGGGCCCTTTCGCTTGCGTATCACAGGATCTTTCCCTTTTCCTTTATCGACACCACCCTGAGCTCCAAGCTCGCCAGCCTGCTCCTTGGTTTTTCTCATCTTATTCTTCGCCCGTTTGCGCCCAGAAGTGATAACCAAAGCAGTCACTTTTCCCTTTAGCTTCAATTGAGATTGTGCAGTGTTTAATTTGCTCATTAGCCCAGCTAAGTTGCATTCAATCTTGTTGCAATTGAAGTTCATGACAAATTGGGAAAAAGAGTCAGGAAGGGACTGCAAGATAAGATCGGTCTGAAGTTGCGAGTTCATTGTAAAATCGAGAGCTTCCAATCCCTCGATCCTCGATATCATTTTGAGGACATGATCCCCAACCTTCTCCCCTTCTCTCATTTTGGCTCCGAAGAGCTCTTCAGATATTTCATATCTAGCAGTCCTACTTTGCTCACCATAGAGCTCGACCAAGTGCGCCAAGATAGCCCTCGCTGTGGTCATCTTGTCGTGGGACCTCTATAGCTCATTCGTTATAGAGCCAAGAATGTACCCATGCACTCGGACGTCGTCCTTTACCCATTTTTCATGAGCTTGGACTTCTTCTTCATTGGCACATGTTCTGGCAGGTGGAGCAGGGATATCAGTGTCCAACACGTATCCTAGAGACTCCATATTGAGAACTATTCTCAAATTCCTTAGCCAATCCACGTAGTTGGGTCCGGTAAGGATATTCTTTTCGAGTAATACAGAAAGTGGGTTGATTGTCATTTTTGAAAAACGAGAGAGATAAAACAAATAACTGCAAAAAATAAACCAGACTTAATTAGAATATTGGACTAAACTAAGACCAAGTTTAAAATCAAGGACTTCGACTTATAACTTGGCTCCCACTACATTTTTCGAAATTCCACACTCCCACTGTGAAATGACGGAAGCAATCGTTGATGAAAACTTCGTGGTGGGAATTGAGTTCTTTAATTAATAAAATGGATGGCAACCCTTTAACGATATTTGGTCCATTACTTAATTAAAGTGATGTCAAACATAAATCTATCAAATAGACGATTCAATCATATTTATCCCATAATCCACAAATACCGCAACCCTTTAACGATTTATTGGTAAAGTGGACTATCTAAGTTCATTCCCACTAACTCCTCATAATCTAACATTTGAATTTCACCTTGCAACCCTTTAACGATATTTGGGGTGAAATATGTCTCGATTAAGGCATCCAATGTACTTAATAAAATTCTAGAATTAAATCTTAATGTATGACCCCCACTTACTGGGAAGATTCCACATATGGATTCAATCCTTGATCTTATTAAGTTTAGTGGAGGGAAAGGATGCCTAGCACCCCTTACTAACTTAGTATTATTTTTGTTTGGGAGAATTTATGTTCAAAACATTTATTTCGTCTCACTTTGCACATTTACCAATTTACATAGCGCATATCGATAACACACATACTTCATACAACTAATGAACATGCATCGAAAGCAATAATACAACACACAAGTCTATGGGCTTTTATCTAGAGGGCCCAAGCCAATGGGCCATCATAAAATTGAAAAAGAAAAGCCTAGCTAATCTTCGTGAGCTCTAAGCTCCTCTTCTTTTGCATGATCTCCATCTTGAAAGGCCTCTTCTATTTCTATTTATTACAAGAGGTAATTTAAAACCTATACATAAATTTAGAAATAAAATAAAATGGGCTCAAACCGGCCCTTACAACCCATCAAAAGAAGTACATAATCAAAAGACACAACTTAAGCCCATAGACATATGTCACCATCACATAATAAATGCTCGCGATAAATAAAGCACTTATGTTGGTGATTAATAAAAATTAATTAGTCCAACTTAATTAATTTCCACAATAAAATTCCAAATTTTATTGATTCATATGAAAATAATCCTATTTATGAGAATTCTTTATTTAAAAAATTAACTTAATAAATAAAATTCTCCAAGAGTTTATGAATTAATTATTTCATTCACAAAAAGATCAATAAAATCTATATTGGGCTTAATTTTATCAAAATTAAATTACCAACCATTGGCACATTCAAAATTAATTAATTAGGCCCAATAACTAATTTATTGAATTATCCACAACTTTAATCAAAACAATTTAGGCCCCTTTTCAATTAAATCCGAGTCATCATCCTTTTGACCCACCCGGATAACTAAAATAGCCCAAACACCTATTCAATTAAAATTTGGACCTTAGGAAAATATAACCCGACCTATTAGGGCCCGAGTCACGAAAGCCCGGGTCCCGAAACAGGTCTGTGCGCTGGGCGCATGGCACGGTGTATGTCGTGCGCCCAGCGCACTGTTTAATCATGCTTGGCCGGACGCCCAGCGTCCAGCCAGCCCCTCCTACCGGCTCCGTGAAGCAGCACGGCATTGGGGCCCCACCCAGTGTGCGCAGTGCGCACGCTGTGTGCGCAATGGGAGGCCGAAAAGGCCTCCTATTGCGCGCACATCGCGCGTAGTCTTCTTTGCGTCGCGCTCGTCTCGGGGTTATGCTTCTCCGATTCTCATAACATTTATATGCCCAGATTCGCAACTCATTAAACTACAACTTTCATGAAGAAACTGCAGCGAGATTCAGAATATTTTCATATGAAAAACACGTTCAAAGCAGGCCTCAAAAATGCGAAAAAAACAGTCAATCACATAAGCAATTAAACACAGAATTCAAAGATTGGCTCTGATACCACTGTTGACAATTATACGAATAAAACGCAGCTGAAAGTAAATTTAATTCCCAAACCCCGAATCATCTCTAATCCTCGTGTTTAATTGTGTATAGAAAAATTACCGTTCTCGCGTATGTTGATTTCTGAACGTAATCCTTTTCTCTAACACCGAATTTGCCAATGTCTCTAATTCGTCACGCCGAAATAAAAAACGAAAAACTCTTCCTTGTCAAAGACGGCTAGGGAGAGAGAGAGAGGTGGGAGACTTTTTCTTGGAGAGAAAGTTATGCTAGTTGCCTTGTGTTATTTTTCACATTGTGATATATTTATATCATTATGAAACAATAACACTAGCATGCAAGAGCCCTATTTGGGTGTCTATTCGGCCGCCCCTTAGTGGGCTCGGAAGCCTTCGGACTTTCGTCTTGCTTGCTAATTAATTAATCGGATAATGTATTTATCCAATAAATAAATTGATAATCCAATTAATTCAATTCCTAACTAATTTATAATTCAATTTCTCCAAGAAATTAATTAACTCATTAATTTAATTAATTAATTAAATTATCCAATAATTCATTAATTAATTACGGCATCCAATGCCGTGAATTTCTTTCAAGTCTTTTTCCCATGTTTTTCCTTTTGCACTTCCTTTAAGCGCGACTCTTTAGGTTCGTCTCAAAAGGCAATTGGGAGGAATCCAAAGGGGTGTGAGTGGCACCTAGCCAGTCTCGTGGCTCACAACGTAACCCAATTGAGAACGAATGAATAGGATCATTCCAAACCTTTACACTGTGAATACCGTATGTGTATAAACCTTTTATTCTTCTATCCCAGTCAAGTGAGAGTCATGGTTTAAAGTCAAACTCATATAACTTGACCGTATGCCTAAGCTCATAATAAGTCGAGGTATTTAAATGCTTTGGCCAAAGACTTTCATCCTCACTTATTCATGATCGCATAAGATATTTTACTCATTCACTTATGAGAGAATAAATTTCATATTGCAAATCAGTTAACAATGCTACTTGCCCATCAAGTCGCACTTCGAGGTCAATTCCACCAACAGGTGATTTGAATCTAACAACTCTAATGACAGACTTGATGTCACAAGTACATCTTCAACTCGATTTCTCAGGTCAGAGGTTCACACGTACCTATCACTGCTTATCAATTTCATCATTGACTGTCAATGAGTGAATGACCCATGTGATGAACTGATGCGAGTCGTGTTCGAACATATCAGTCCAACTGACACGTCTATGATATAAGTTCCCACTACCATTTCCATAGTGTACGACTGACACTTTCTCTGTCGAAACTTACATCATACAAGTCTTTATTCACTATTGATGCCCAATCAATATTTCTTAGACTTGCAAACCCTTTTAGATGTCAAGGGTCAAACCATTCTAGTGCCATTCCTCCAATCCCATAGGAGGTAGAAGGTTCGCCTTGTCATCAAGGACTTTACGTTGTTTATTCACATTTTATAAATGCCCATAAGAAAACAACAATCAACTGCCTTATATTAATAGAAAAACCATAGTTTAGTTACAATCTTTATGCCCTATAAATCTATCCTCTTTATGGCATTCAAGGGCATATACTCTAACAGCATTAATATTTATTGTTGGTCCCAAGTGGCATACGAAAGGGCCTAAAAGGGGAGGGGGGGTGAATAGACCATGAAGTCTTTTTCGACTTCACAAAGTTTCGTACTAAAATAGTTTAGATGCTTGAAAATGTAAACACTTGGCTAAGCGTTTACTAGAAGACCCTTTTGATAAAGTTAACTTAGACTCAAGATTTGAATACTATTACCACTCAGGTTTAAGCGTTCAGTCCTTTGATCAGGGTTAGCACAGCAGAAAGATTTTACAAGTCTTCTCTTTGAAAGGTTTTAGCGTCACAAAGTTTTCCTTAGTTGCTTTTCTTTAAAATGTTTTGAGCGCTTAGTCAAGTGCGTAAGACATATTTGAAAGCTTAGCGTTCTCTTTTGGAAATAGTCACTTAACTGTTTTAATGCCTTTTTTTAAAGATATGATATGCAAATATAAAGTAAAGCAATAAAGCAGTAAGTGACACAAAATATTGCAAGGTTCACTGGGTGGTGTAATCTCAGCTACGTCCTTCTTCTCCTTTGCACTCGGAGGCAATCCACTAGATTGATTTTCGAAGAGTCACACGGGAGACTTCTACAAAATAGGGAACAATGGAAGAGATGGATGTGGATGACTTGAGCTCCTTGGTCACACAGATTTCTGCTACAAGCCACTTCAATCCTCTTCTTTTGGAAAGACGATCTCGAGCTCCTTGATCACACAGATTTTAGCTCCAATAAAGATCTTCTCCAAGATGGCCTTGAGCTCCTTGATCACACAGACTTCAGCTCCAATAAAGACCTTTCTTCAACAAGCTTCTCTTACTAAAAAATACTCCTTGTGGAAGTCAACAATCTTTCTCACTCAGATGAAAGGTGTTGAGGGTTTATTGTAACAGGTTTGTTTGATCTTGGGAAGTTCAAACAACTTGGGATATCTCAATAATAGTCTAGGGTTCTTCTTAGAAGATGTTTGAGATATCGGGTGACTATCTGGAATGTATTTGAGAAGCTTGAAGGATTTTGGCCATGGGGTTTGCAAGCTTTTCTCTCAAATTATTTCTCAGCTCTTTTTCACATTTATGTCTTTTTTACATGTGCACGCACAGAGATAGCTGAAGGGTACTATTTATAGAAAATCTCGGGATTTGTCCGTTGGACACAAGTCAGGCGCGTGTACCTCACGCAGAGCTTCAAATAGTCCCTTTTCTGACATTCCTTAATTTCTGCTGATTCCGATTGGATAGGAGCAAGTTTGAACTTTGAAAAGCTGACAATCTAGTCAAAAGGTGGCTTGTCCACAAGTTCTATTGTCTTGTCACATTTAATGCATTTTGAATTTATTTCCGTTCGGAAATAAATGACCGTTGATGATTGGATGACTTGAGGATGTATTTCAGGTGCATCGCATGGGTGAATGAGCGCTTGGATCAACACTCCTTGAACAGTCCTTTAGCATTAGCTAGGCGCTGAGAACATTCTCTTGAACGCTCGATTCATAACTCATGAAATAGTCTTTAAGCGTTTGACAGACGCTTAAGACAAATCTTCATCTTCACTTGACTTCAGACGCTGATCTTCAACTTCATTCTAATAGACTCACCTAGAATTCTATTTGCGACTCGGTATCTAATACTTAGTCTAAAATCTACAAAGATAAAAATTACAAGTCTAACAAACTAATAAACTTTCAAACACTTATACAAATATTTTATTAAAGTATAAACTTACATTCTTCTGGGGTCTAACCTAAAGTCCTATCTTGTCATCATCAAAACATCTAACATGAAATTCCTAACAATTTTCCCTTTTTTGATGATGTCAACACTTTAACTCTTATAACTCTTTTATAGATGAAGAGTTCAAAGAAAAGCCCAAAATTAGATAAGTTAGCGTTTAGAAAGTTAAATCAGTTAGCTAAATTTAGATTAGCTTCAACAAGGTGTTTTAGCGATAAATCATTCATTCATATATATGGAATTGAAAGCGTAATGATTTATACTGAAAACTCATACCTTGTCTTCTTTCTCTTCCCCCTTACTTCCCCCTTAAACTGCTTTTCTTATCTTTTCCCCCTTCTTGGCATCATCAAGGGGAGGCTGCAGGATCTGCTTTAAGCGTTTGGTTGTGGGGAAAGTACTGCTGGCAAGCGACTCAAGGAGATTGTCTTTTGAGCGCTTCGGGAGGAGGACAAGTTGGTGTGGGGATAATCTTTCGGCCACTTCTATTGACCGCTCGGCGTCCACAGTCTCATCCATGTCTGGACGGACAGTGGGAAAAAGAAATTTTTCCTAGCGATTTTCACAGTCGCTTCCACGTTTAGAAGGACAGTGAAAAATCTCTAGCGATTTCCACCACGGCTGATACCACTAGTAGATATCATTAGTTGATATCACTCATTGATAAATCAACATCCCAACTAAGTCTGCCTCTAGTTTTCTTTTTAAAAATTTATGCACGATTTGAATAAAAGTTTCTATTAAGTGTTGAAGGAAATGTGTTCAACGCTTAATACCACTTGTTGAATTTATGTGATACCGCTTGAAATAATATCACTTGTTGGAAGATTTATGTTGACGCTT
Source organism: Buddleja alternifolia (assembly GCA_019426215.1). Lineage (NCBI taxonomy): Eukaryota > Viridiplantae > Streptophyta > Magnoliopsida > Lamiales > Scrophulariaceae > Buddleja > Buddleja alternifolia. The sequence continues at coordinate 16,902,446 of CM033405.1, read as the reverse complement.
GAAATTAAAACCTTTTGATGTTTTAGCGTTCAACATATCATGCACAAATAAATCCATTTCTTGAATTTCTTGACCAATAAATCCATTTCCTTTTCCTCACTTGATTCTGTCACGTCCACCTCACTGACTGATTTCCCTTGATATTGGTTGTAGCGATTAATGCTCCGGAATCAGTCGCTGACTTCTCCCAATTCAAATTCAAAAGCCCTTAGCTCCGAGAACACATATTCTGGCGTAATAAAGTCTAACATTTGTGATTCTCTCATTGCTACAGTCTTTATCAAATATTTGCTTGGAAGACCCCTAAAAATCTTTTTGACCATTTCTTTGTTGGTCAACTTCTTATGCAAAGACGCCAACTCTGTAATAAGCGAAGTAAATCTCGCATCCAATTGATCTAGCGTCTCGCTTGGCATCATCTAAAACTGCTCAAATCTTTGCATGGCTATGGAGAGCTTGTTCTCTCACATCTGTGCTGAACCTTCACATATTATGGTGAACTTATCCCAAATTTGCTTAGACGTAGAGCACGATTTGACCTTATTGAATAAGTTATCATTGTCACCAATGGCTGTATAGAGAGCGTTCCGTCCAACATTATCCAAATTTGCTCTTTGACGCTCATCAGCTGACCACTCATGCTTTGCTTTCTCAACATAACCATCTGGAGTCGCTTCAGTCGCTCCAGGCGCTGTAGTGATGACTTCAAGTATTCGAATAGGTCCATCTGAAATGATATCACACATTTCATCATCACAAGCACAAAGATAAGCAAATGATTTGACCTTCCACGAGTCATAATTTGACTCGGTCAACTTAGGTACTCTTGAAAATGCCATGAAAATTTTTAAAGCAGCTAAAATTTTTAAAAAGGGATCTCAACAAGTAGTTATATTTCAAAATTTAAAATTTCAACTTCAACCGCTCTGATACCACTTGTTGGTCCCAAGTGGCATACGAAAGGGTCTAGAAGGAGAGGAGGGGTTGAATAGACCCTGAAGTTTTTTTCGACTTCACAAAGTTTCGTACTAAAATAGTTTGGACGCTTGGCTAAGAGTTTACTAGAAGACTCTTTTGATAAAGTTAACTTAGACTCAAGATTTGAATACTATAACCACTCAGGTTTAAGCGTTCAGTCCTTTGATCAGGGTTAGAACAGCGGAATGATTTTACAAGTCTTCCCTTTGAAAGGTTTTAGCGTCACAAAGTTTTCCTTATTTGTTTTTCTTTAAAACGTTTTGAGCGCTTAGAGTGCTTAGCGCTTAGTCAAGCGCTTAAGACTGATTTGAAAGCTTTGCGTTCTCTTTTGAAAATAGTCGCTTAACTGTTTTAATGCCTTTCCTTAAAGATATGATATGCAAATATAAAGTAAAGCAATAAAGCAGTAAGTGACACAAAATATTGTAAGGTTCACTGGGTGGTGTAATCCCAGCTACGTCCTTCTTCTCCTTTGCACTCGAAGGCAATCCACGAGATTGATTCTCGAAGAGTCACACAGAGACTTCTACAAAATAAGGAACAATGGAAGAGATGGATGTGGATGACTTGAGCTCCTTGATCACACAGATTTCTGCTACAAGCCACTTCAATCCTCTGCTTCTGGAAAGACGATCTCGAGCTTCTTGATCCCATAGATTTTAGCTCCAATAAAGATCTTCTCCAAGATGGCCTTGTGCTCCATGATTACACAGACTTCAACTCCAATAAAGACCTTTCTTCAACAAGCTTCTCTTACTAAAAAATACTGCTTGTGGAAGTCAACAATCTTTCTCACTCAGATGAAAAGTGTTGAGGGTTTATTGTAACTGGTTTGTTTGATGTTGGGAAGTTCAAACAACTTGGGATATCTCAATAATAGTGTAGGGTTCTTCTTGGAAGAAGTTTGAGATATCGGGTGACTGTCTGGAATGTATTTGAGAAGCTTGAAGGATTTTGGCCATAGGGCTTGCAAGCTTTTCTCTCAAATTATTTCTCAGCTCTCTTTCACATTTACGTATTTTTTTACATGTGCACGCACAGAGATAGCTGAAGGGTACTATTTATAGAAAATCTCGGGATTTGTCCGTTGGACACAAGTCAGGCGCGTGTACCTCACGCAGAGCTTCAAATAGTCCCTATCCTGACATTCCTTAATTTATGCTGATTCGGATTGGACTGGAGCAGGTTTGAACTTTGAAAAGTTGACAGTCTAGTCAAAAGGTGGCTTGTCCACAAGTCATATTGTCTTGTCACATTTAGTGCATTTTAAATTTATTTCCGTTGGAAATAAATGACCGCTGATGATTGGATGACTTGAGGATGTATTTCATGTGGATCGCTTGAGTGAATGAGCGCTTGGATCAACACTCCTTGAACAGTCCTTTAGCGTTAGCTAGGCGCTGAGAACATTCTCTTGAACACTTGATTCATAACACCTGAAATAGTCTTTAAGCGTTTGACAGACGCTTAAGACAAATCTTCATCTTCACTTGACTTCAGACGCTGATCTTCTACTTCATCTCTAATAGACTCACTTAGAATTCTATTAGCGACTCGGTATCTAATACTTAGTCTAAATTCTACAACGATAAAAATTACAAGTCTAACAAACTAATAAACTTTCAAACACTAATACATATATTCTATGAAAGTATAAACTTACATTCTTCTGGGGTCTAACATAAAGTCCTATCTTGTCATCATCAAAACATCTAACATGAAATTCCTATCAATTTCCCCCTTTTTGATGATGTCAAGACCCTAACTCTTATAACTCTTTTATAGATGAAGAGTTCAAAGAAAAGCCCTAAATAAGATAAGTTAGCGTTTAGAAAGTTAAATCAGTTAGCTAAATTTAGATTAGCTTCTACAAGGTGTTTTAGCGATAAATCATTCATTCATATATATGGAATTGAAAGCGTAATGATTTATACTCAAAACTCATACCTTGTCTTCTTTCTCTTCCCCCTTACTTCCCCCTAAAACTGCTTTTCTTATCTTTTCCCCCTTCTTGGCATCATCAAGGGAAGGCTGCAGGATTTGCTTTAAGCATTTGGTTGTGGGGAAACTATTGCTGGCAAGCGACTCAAGGAGATTGTCTTTTGAGCGCTTTGGGAGGAGGACAAGTTGGTGTGGGGATAATCTTTCGGCCACTTCTATCGACCGCTCAGCGTCCACAGTCTCATCCATGTCTGGACGGACAGTGAGAAAAAGAAATTTTTCCTAGCGATTTTCACAGTCGCTTCCACGTCTAGAAGGACAGTGAAAAATGTCTAGCGATTTCCACCACGGGTGATACCACTAGTAGATATCTTTTGTCGATGTCACTCGTTGATAAATCAACATCCCAACTAAGTCTGCCTCTAGTTTTCTTTTGAAAAATTTATGCATGATTTTTATAAAAGTTTCTATTAAGTGTTGAAGGAAATGTTTTCAACGCTTAATACCACTTGTTGAATTTATGTGATACCACTTGAAATAATATCACTTGTTGGAAGATTTATGTTGACGCTTGAAATTAAAACCTTTTTATGTTTTAGCGTTCAACATATCATGCACAAATAACAATAAGCGTTGATGATCTATGCATATGAAAATTATTTTTGATCATCGACGCTTACACATGTGTACAAGTACAATTTTAAAGTTTCCCCTAAATTTGATAACTTGTAACACTTTTGAAAAACGCTTTTAGAAAATATAATAAAGTGAATTCCCTCTACATTATATGTCTAATGAAAATATGATGCATCATGCTTAAGCGTTTAAATTAATCACACCTTCAGGAATGAGGAGCAGGATTTCTCTTTTCATATCTAAGAAATTTCTTGAATTGCTTGACCAATAAATCCATTTCCTTTTCCTCACTTGATCCTGTCACGTCCACCTCACTGACTGATTTTCCCTTGATAATGGTTGTAGCGATTAATGCTCCGGAATCAGTCGCTGACTTCTCCCAATTCAAATTCAAAAGCCCTTCGCTCCGAGAACACATATTCTGGCGTAATAAAGTCCAAGATTTGTGATTCTCTCATTGCTACAGTCTTTATCAAATATTTTCTTGGAAGACTCCTAAAAATCTTTTTGACCATTTCTTTGTTGGTCCACTTCTTATGCAAAGACACCAACTCTGTAATAAGCGACGTAAATCTCACATCCAATTGATCTAGCATCTCGCTTGGCATCATCTTAAACTGCTCAAATCTTTGCATGGCTATGGAGAGCTTGTTCTCTCTCATCTGTGCTGAACCTTCACATATTATGGCTAACTTATCCCAAATTTGCTTAGTCGTAGAGCACGACTTGACCTTATTGAATAAGTTATCATTGTCACCAATGGCTGTATGAAGAGCTGTGATACCCCTATTTTCGAGCCTTGTGGTCCCTTTCATATTATTCGAACGCTCAAGCAGATATCAATACATGGGAGTTGTAACACTCTCTATTCTCAGCTCCTTATTCCGTAGAGACGAAGGTAAGAATTATAATTACCGTTAATTAGATTTTTGTAATTTCTTCCATTTTTATGTTTCGGGCTCCACACAATATTTTACTCTTTCGCCATATAACGAATCTTACGCTCGAACTATATGTTCAATAGGCTAGTAGCATTTACACATCTTTGTTGAATAGTTGATGCATCATATCATTTTATGTATAATTTCACCTTCATCATTATATGTTGTGAATATTTTAACATATCCATATCTACATATATAAATATAAACACATGTAAACACACGCATACCTATATATATACATATATATATATATATATATCCTCCCATGCACAAATAATGAGAAGGAGACCAATAGGTGGCAAACTAATAAAATTCCAGCATGCTTGCTTTCAAACGTGCCACATTGTAGTTAGGTAAAGAGCATTCAACCATTCCTTGTAGTTAGGCAAAGAGCATTCAGCTATTTATACACTCCCTTCATCACCTTCATTCTGGAAATTCCCCTCAAAAGAACAGCTCTTTAGTTCTCTCAAAAGACAAGAAGTTGAGTAAAGAAATTCAGCAATTCCCGTGTAGAAATCCCAGCCCTGTCAGTTTTGTTCTTCTCAAGCTTTGAGGTAGCAAATGACCTCCGAATTCAGACTTCTTTAGCTCAAATTAATCCTAAGAGGACGAGTAAGAAATATATAAAGTCATAGTTTTCAAATTGACTCTTTAAAGTTCCATAAACCACCACCGAATCACTACTACAGGTGCTGTATTTGCAATACCTGAAACTTCACCTCATGTTCTTGTAGTCAGAGACCATGGTTCCGGTTGTTTGATCATGCATGCAATCCCACCATTGGAAAGCTCTTTTAGTCTAGATGATGTCACTGGTGAGTTTTTCTGGTTTTGGTTAAGGAAATAAGCAAGAATTGTCAATCAAATAACCACTGGCACTGCATCATTTTCAGCCCAGAATCTGTCTCCCATTTTGTTTTCGCCTGAAATGTTGCTTATGATGGTTCAATTACTTATCCAAGACCACCTGTAGAATCCTTGTTAAGTGTATATAAGTTTACTTGAGTATTTTGTTGAAGAACTCTTGGTTAAATGTCCAGAAATCACCATGGAAATATCATTGCCAGTAACAAGCCTCCAATTTCAGAAATGTTCATTCGATTGTGTTGCCCATAAAACATCATTACCCTATTTTGATTGTACATGCAATACCACCAATAGAAATCTTATTGAGTCTAGATGCTTGTAAAGCTAAGTTTCTCTGAAATTCAGTTTATAGACAGTCAAGAAACAGTACCTCAAGATCACCACCAGTGCCCTGTTTCGATTTCCAGAAACGGCCACCCACTTTGTTTTGACCAAAAATGGAATTACCCATGTCCGATTGCACATGAAAGACTACCATTGGAAAGCCATGTTAGTGTAGATAACTATAGGTAGAGGATTTGACAAATTCGAGGCTGAAATGGGTTTGGAAATTGGAGTTGTCTACAAGATGGCAAGATGTGCGTGATATTGGCAGTTTTGGGAGATCAACCTTAAAGGCCCGATTCACCCTTTTCTCTAGTGGAATTGAGATGAAACTTATATGGTGATAAAGATGATATTGTTATGAATCTGTGGATATGAGTTTCATGTTGGTATAATGGTAAATGGATGGACAAAGAATGGTAACGATGAGGACGACGGATGCGCACAGTGTCGTTATCTCTTGCCTTTGTGTTCGTGGCTTAGAAGTAAAGTGTGACAGAAATTTTATGGTATATTGCTAGATGAATAAGCGTTGGGTAAGATAGATTTCCTTCACTATTGATTATTCTATATTAACCTTATCGTATTTGGTTATTATCAATCGAGTTGATATTATGATCATATAGATGAGTGCAGCTACTTGGAATAGGAATTGCACGTACGAGATAGGTGGAGCATCACTCGAGTTCTCGACTTAAGCTTGGTATTCGATTGGACGAGGTGAGTTGCCTCTCAAAATTATAGTTATATGTCTTTCAAAACTGGAAGGAATACGTCATATATATATATATATATATATGTACTTTCAACATGCTTTGAATACTTGACATGAAAATGGGTTTCAACACTTTCGAATCAAATTCAGAACTCATTTTACAATCACCAATTCTTGGCACCAACTATTACCTGCATGAATGTTTTCAAACACGTATCTTGCAAAAGTAATTTTCAGGCATGTTTTGTGAAAATGAATTCGAGGAAAACATTCTTTTAAGGAAATTCTGAAAAACTATTTGTCGATTAAATATTTCATCGTGAGCTAAAATGCTTCATTGCATCATTCGTGACATACGTGATTGCATACTTATTTCAGATGCATAATTTATACAAGAATGATTTCGAAATAAACATCGGTTTTATGATTTTTGTGAAATTACTCCATCATTGGTCTTGTATCGTGATCATTTGTCGTGATGGTGTTCTTGTGACGTCTTGCATCTGACGTGGTTGTGTTGGGCCCAAGGTCGGGCGATGGATAGGGCAGGGTTCGGCCGGTCAAGCATGGGCTTGTGGTCTTAAATAGTTCCCGCTATTCACGTCCAGATCCATGCACCTAGGACGGAGTGCTCTGAAGGTGCATGGGTCATTTATCGTGTGGCATACTCCGGATATGACCAAATCGGGTATCGCGAGCCTACGTGGGGAGGTATACGGTGATGGCTTTTAAGCCGCGTGTTCAGGGGCGATAAGGAAGAAGCAACGGGACCCAAAGTGCTATGGGTAAATCATCGGACGCGATGGTATTTCTAACATGGCCCCCTACTGGTTAAGCGTGACATGTACATGTTACTTAAACATGTCTTGTACGTTATACTTGCATTGAACTACATGCTTTTTTTTTAAATGCATGTTTTGAAACTTAAATATCATGCCACCAATTGTTCCAGCTTTATCATGAACGTAATTTTTTCCAAGCATGTTTTCAATAATATTTGACAAAACCTCATCATGCATATACTAAGACCTTTGTCTCATACTAGCTATTGCTTAATTGTTACTATGATCACAAATTGCTTTTCTTATTTAGGATTTCAATGATCCTTTGAAAATCAACAAAAACTATTATTAGTTTTCCCTCACTAATTTATCATTTAGGTCTAAAAACTATTTTAAGCAACTTGCACACAAGCACTGGCACTCACTAAGCCTTTGCTTACGTATTTTGTTTCATTCCTTCCTTCCAGCTGTAGGTGAGTTGAGCAGTGAGACTAGTTTGGAGGATAACAAGAATAGACATGGACGATCCAAGGATATTAAGTTACTTCGTGATGTGGATGATAGTTTCAGGAGTAGGACCCTAAGATACATTGATAAAATTGGGTCCATGTTTTGAATTGGAACTACAGCTACGATAGACTCATGTATTCAAGTTAGGTCTTTTATGACCAAATTTTGGGGCGTGACAAGAGCGTTCTGTCCAACATTATCCAAATTTGCTCTTTGACGCTCATCAGCTGATCACTCATGCTTTGGTTTCTCAACATAACCATCTGGAGTCGCTTCAGTCGCTCCAGGCGCTCTAGTGATGACATCGAGTATTCGAATCGGTCCATCTGAAATGAGATCACACATTTCATCATCATAAGCACAAAGATAAGCAAATTCTTTGACTTTCCATGAGTCATAATTTGACTCGGTCAACTTAGGCACTCTTGAAAATGCCATGAAAATTTTTAAAGCAACTAAAATTTTTAAAAAGGGATCTGAACAAGCATTTAAGCTTCGAAATATAAAATTTCAACTTCAATCTCTCTGATACCACTTGTTGGTCCCAAGTGGCATACGAAAGGGTCTAGAAGGGGAGGGGGGTTGAATAGACCCTGAAGTCTTTTTCGACTTCACAAAGTTTCATACTAAAATAGTTTGGACGCTTGAAAATGTAAACGCTTGGCTAAGCGTTTACTAGAAGACTCTTTTGATAAAGTTAACTTAGACTCAATAATACTATAACCACTCAGGTTTAAACGTTCAGTCCTTTGATCAGGGTTAGCACAGCGGAATGATTTTACAAATCTTCTCTTTGAAAGGTTTTAGCGTCACAAAATTTTCCTTAGTTGTTTTTCTTTAAAACGGTTTGAGCGCTTAGAGTGCTTAGCGCTTAGTCAAGCGCTCAAGACTGATTTGAAAGCTTAGCGTTCTCTTTTGGAAATAGACGCTTAACTGTTTTAATGCCTTTTTTTAAAGATATGATATGCAAATATAAAGTAAAGCAATAAAGCAGTAAGTGACACAAAATATTGTAAGGTTCACTGGGTGGTGTAATCCCAGCTACGTCCTTCTTCTCCTTTGCACTCGGAGGCAATCCACTAGATTGATTCTCGAAGAGTCACACAGAGACTTCTACAAAATAGGGAACAATGGAAGAGATGGATGTCGATGACTTGAGCTCCTTGGTCACATAGATTTCTGCTACAAGCCACTTCAATCCTCTGCTTCTGGAAAGACGATCTTGAGCTTCTTGATCCCATAGATTTCAGCTCCAATAAAGATCTTCTCCAAGATGGCCTTGTGCTCCTTGATTACACAGACTTCAGCTCCAATAAAGACCTTTCTTCAACAAGCTTCTCTTACTCAAAAATACTGCTTGTGGAAGTCAACAATCTTTCTCACTCAGATGAAAGGTGTTGAGGGTTTATTGTAATAGGTTTGTTTAATGTTGGGAAGTTCAAACAACTTGGGATATCTCAATAATAGTGTAGGGTTCTTCTTGGAAGATGTTTGAGATATCGGGTGACTGTCTGGAATGTATTTGAGAAGCTTGAAGGATTTTAGTTATGGGGTTTGCAAGCTTTTCTCTCAAATTATTTCTCAGCTCTCTTTCACATTTACGTCTTTTTTACATGTGCACGCACAGAGATAGCTGAAGGGTACTATTTATAGAAAATCTTGGGATTTGTCCGTTGGACACAAGTCAGGCGCGTGTACCTCACGCAGAGCTTCAAATAGTCCCTTTTCTGACATTCCTTAATTTCTGCTGATTCGGATTGGACAGGAGCAGGTTTGAACTTTGAAAAGCTGACAGACTAGTCAAAAGGTGGCTTGTCCACAAGTCATATTGTTTTGTAACATTTAATGCGTTTTGAATTTATTTTCGTTGGAAATAAATGACCGTTGATGATTGGATGACTTGAGGATGTATTTCAGGTGAATCGCTTGAGTGAATGAGTGCTTGGATCAACACTCCTTGAAAGTCCTTTAGCGTTAGCTCGGCGCTGAGAACATTCTCTTGAAAGCTTGATTCATAACTCCTGAAATAGTCTTTAAGCGTTTGACAGACGCTTAAGACAAATCTTCATCTTCATTTGACTTCAGACGCTGATCTTCAACTTCATCTCTAATAGACTCACCTAGAATTCTATTAGCGACTCGGTATCTAATACTTAGTCTAAAATCTACAAAGATAAAAATTACAAGCCTAACAAACTAATAAACTTTCAAACACTTATACATATATTCTATGAAAGTATAAACTTACATTCTTCTTGGTCTAGCATAAAGTCCTATCTTGTCATCATCAAAACATCTAACATGAAATTCCTAACATTTATAAAATAACATAAACTCATGTAGGCATGAAGAAATTATGAAAAACCATGAATTTGGCTTTGATACCACTGTTGTGAATCGAACCAGCGGATAAAAAATTTAATCGAATCACATAACCCGGATTCAATTCATGTTTTTGACAATCTTTAAATCACAAAAGGGATATCAAGAATACGTGGTAATCTAATTGCCTTTTTCTATGAAAACAATAGGCCTAGCCTTTTGATGAGAAGCAACGAATCGTTCCTTCCTCTAGATGATCACGCGAAAGATAATCTTCAATCTTGAAACTCGACTACCTCTACCTCAGACTGGTTTGGGCGCCTTAGGGTTTATGCGGAAGGAGAAAGATTTTTGTTTTACTCTTTTTCAATCTCCAAGATGGAAAATTGACTTGAGTTATATATTTAGTTAAACAACTTGTGTTGAAATAAAAGACTACTCATTGACTAAGGAGAAGAGAGGGGGGCGGCCGATCCTACCCTAGGGATAGGTGTACTGGGCTTTTCCTTACTCCAAGCCCAGTGTTAGGTATTTAATTAATATTCCCAATCCATTCTAATAGGTAATTAATTAAATACCACTCTCCTTTTATTAATAGTACTTTATTAATTCTAAATTAACAACACCATACTATTAATATTGATTGAATAAAATAATTTAATTACAATAATAAATATATATTATTATAATCAATACTTATCCCTTTTTGATAATTTTCACTCCAATTGAAATTACTAAAACACCCTTCAATAAGTATCACCAAGCCATCCCGTGAAACTATACCGAAACCCAATCAAGTACGTGATGAATATTTCATCACGAACCTTTATGTTATAAATACCATATGAGTATAAACTCTTTACTGACGCAACACGATCAAGTAAAAGTCATGGAACTTCAAACTCATAAAACTTGATGATGTACTTAATAATCATACTGATGTGAAATTACCAAACTGCCCTTCATATCCAATATAAGTCAGTCATTAATGCTTTGGCCAAACATTTTAATATCACAACACCTATGACGTACAGGTTCCTTCTCATTTACTTTCGAGACAGTGAATCCCCTATTGGCAGTACATTTCCTATTGTCGAACACACCAATTGAATTGTACTTCGAGGTCCACCCCACCAATGGGTGATTGGGCCTAACTACTCTAATAACTTTTTCTATGGTACAAGCACAATGTAAATCACTCCTCAGGTCTAAAGTTCACTCATACTATTATAACGGTAATCCTTATCATTGACTGTCACTGAGTAAAAAACCCATGTGATAGGATTACAACGTGTTGAGTTCAAATATGTTAACTCCGTTAACCATATTCATGATACCAGCTCCCACTATCTAATCAGTGTAAGACTTAGCACTTTCCTTGTGAAAGCAAGTGTCATACGAGTCGAATCTTAAATGTCCAATTTAGATTTTTTGACTCGCGAACTGTCTTTAAAAGATCAAGCACTTAACTTCTCCAGTGCTCCTACTTATCAAATAAGCAGTGGTGAGTACACATCAAATAAGGACCTAGTTGTTCAATACATTCAATGCCAATATTAGATTTATTAGAACAAACTCAATGCCTTTTATTAATCAAATAATAATCTTCATACAATATAAATAAAAACGCCCTCATAAATCTAATTCCTCAATGGCATAGAGGGCATAACACCTAACAATATCCCACGTACACTCAATGCCAATTGCTAATGTATTTGAGTCCCATTTTCTCAAGATGATTCTCTAGCACCGCCGACGATAGAGGCTTAGTGAGTGGGTCAGCTACGTTATCCGCTGAGGCTACTTTCTGCAAAGCGATGTCGCCTCTTCCTATGATTTCTAGTATTATGTGATACCCCCTCTCTATGTGTTTAGATTTGTTGTGAGACCTTGGTTCTTTAGCTAGTGTTATTGCTCCATTGTTGTCACACCATAGTGGCAACGACATTTCCATGCCAGGAACCACTAGAAGTTCAACTAAGAACTTCTTTATCCAAACACCTTGGTTAGCTGCATTTGAGGCAGCTATGTATTAAGCTCCGCATGTGGAGTTCGTAGTTGTGATTTTCTTGAAACTTTTCCAAGACACTGTTCCACCATTTAGAGCGAATATAAACCCAGGCGTAGATTTACGATCACCCACATCAGACTAAAAGTCTGAGTCAGAATATCCATCAACTTTCATATCTTCTTTTCCATATAATGGAAGCCTATCCTTCGTTCTTCTAAGATACTTAAGGATAGTTTTCACAGCCATCCAATGCTGCTCACCAAGGTTAGATTGAAATCAACTAACTACACTCACAGCGTAGGCTATGTCAGGTATCGTGCATAACATTGCATAGATGAGAATTCCCACTACTGAAGCATATGGGATTTTACTCATCTTTAGTTTGTCCTCATCCAATTTTGGACACATAGACTTAGAGAGATGTAATCCATGTCCCATTGGCAGAAGTCCTCCCTTAGAGTTACTCATTTCATATCTCTTGAGGACTTTCTCGAGGTATAACGCTAGGGAGAGACCTAACATCCGATTTGCCCTATCCCGGTAGATGCGAATCCTAAGGATGTAGGTTACTTCTCCTAAGTCTTTCATTAAAAATGTGCTTGAAAGCCATTCCTTGACAGATGTCAATGAGCCTACTTCTTTCCCCATTAGTAATATATCATCTAGCAATATAACACTAGGAATGTCAACTTGCTCCCACTGGACAATTATAGGCAACCATATCTTGTTTATATAACTTGACACGCTAAAAGCCAACGTGCTATGATAGCAAGTGCACTAGTCGTGTGTAGTAATAAAAGTGGACGAGAAGTCCGGATTGTCGAACCACAAGGACTTGAATTCTAGTTTAAGATTTTATAACAACAAAGATCAAAACAATAAAGGTAAAATGAGTGTGAAATGCGTAAGATAAGAACAAGGTTGAACAAATGATTTAAAACAAAATAGAAAGGGAGACTAAGGCACATGCTAGGTTCAAATTGATCAATTATACTTATAAAGATTCTCGTTGAAGGATTACGCTTATATTGTTATGGTGAGAGCTCCGAGGGTAGATAATAACCGATCTCTCGCGTATAAACTCCTATGCTTAGATCGTGATTTCCTAAATATTCCTATCCGGAAATCTAACCACTAAACATGCATTAACGTACTAGAGTTCACTCGATTTGAATCGAAGAACTTCACCCGGGAATCTTTACCTATGTCTAGGGCAATTCCTCATTAGTTACGGGTCATGATGTGAATTTCTTACACCCTAAGTCAATTTTCTCCCGAAATATTAACCTAGGCATAAGATTCTAACATATAGTGATCAAGTATATGCAAGATAGGCAAAAACACAAATTCACATCACATAACAATATAAGAACAACCTCAACAATCATCTATTATAAGCATATATCACAATTTGGCCTTACATGGCCCTAGTCTTATGAATTTAGTTCATAATGGATAATATGAAAAACATAAATGAATTAATACACATGTTCATAGACATAATTGAAATGAAAAGCTATAAAAACTCCCTCAAAAGTGATAGATGATGGCCCCTTGATTGGAGCTTCAATTCCTAGCTTTCTCCTCTTAGAATGATGAAGAATGGTGATGAATGGTGGAGAAATCAGATTAGGGGCTGCCCCCCTCTCCTCTAAGAATCTGAAATTGATAGTGAATGATGAAGAGTATGGGTTCCCCCTCCTTTTATAGCCAAAATTCCACTAAAATATGCATTAAGAATTCCCATTAAAGTTCCCCAATGAGAATTCCACCTAAGGTGATGCTTAAAGTTTGGCTTTTAAGATTCCAACCAGTTAAAAAATGCTGAACTTTCGGCCATTAAGAATTCCACCAAGCATAACCATGTGAAAACTTCAACAAAACACATGCATGCTGCCATTTTCTTACTTTCCAGCGCAGTCTTAGTATTTTCCTCATAAACTTCTCCAAATATCTCCAAATTGGATGATTCAAGTCCCCATGATCAGATAACACATAGATCTACAACTTTGCAGAAGGACATTTTGTCCAATTCGGTCTCTAAGTATACCTAAATTTCGTTTCAACATGGAGGTTGTTTTTGATTTGGCGCCCATAAAGTAAATCTACCAAGAAATACACTTATGACAACCCCTCAACACATGTGCTGAATTATGGCCAAAAGTGATTCTTACCCATCATATAAGGCTATAATTTAGGCTGAAAAAGGAGTAACATTCGGACTATCCATGCCTAGGCATGACTAGGAGGGCGCTGGGGCGTATCCTGGCACATGTACTTCTCTGTTCGGCGCAGCAATCGTATTTCCTTCACAATTATCTCTATAGACCTCCTATTTGGATGTTTCATGTTCCCATTTGAAGCTAAGACATACATCTAAAACTTTGTAAAAGGAAACTTTGTCTAAGTCGGTCTCGAAATGTACGGAATTATCGCTCGAATGTGGTAGGAGATGTATAAACCGCCTCGGTGTTGAAAAACATGCTTGAACTTGTTTTGTACATCGTTTTTCTTCCCTTTTCTTCATATATTCTCATTTATTACCTGTATTCACTTAACACACCTATTAAATGCAAATGTGACATAATTTTAAGCAATAAGTGAATCCAAATCATAAGAATTACGGTCTTAAAAACACGTAAAAACACCTCTTATCAACCCCCTAATACCGGGATGGTTCCATATACAAGATGTAGCCATCTCATTTTGAAGTTTGATGGAGAGCTAGGATGTCAAATACCCTTTACTTACTTAGCATTATTTGAGATAGGGAGAATTAATAACTTCGATAGTTATTATGATTTGGTCTCACTTTGCACATTAATTTATTAAGCACTATTTATGGAAATACATATGAAAAACACCTAGCAATTTCTAACAACACACACACGTATTTGCTTTCTTCTAGATTGTCTTGATCCAACGAGTCAATGAGCGAGGGGTTCTAATCTATTACAAAAGAGATTCTTCACTCCGCTCCAAGCTTATCACCGTCTTCTCCTTTTATTGGACCTATCTAATATTATTATTACAATGGTACATGCCTATACAATTGATCTAAATAAAAATAATGATACAAACTGGGGGGCTCCAACTCCGACCCAATACAGCCCAGATAATAAAGAAAAACCAACCCTAAGTCCATACGAGGTGTCACCATCACACAAGGATAAAAGGAGCATATAATCAAATTAAACACGTATGTGATTATTATTAAATATTATTTAATATTTAATTAAGTCCAATTTAATTAATATTCATGAATAAATCCAATTTATTTTTGAATTTCAATGTTAATCGACCAAGCCCAAATATTTTACTTTAATCCAATTAAAGTGGACTTTATCAAATAGAGCCCAATTATGGGTGAAATAATTTCAAAGCGAAATTAAACTCTAATCTAAATTAAATTCCATATTGACTTGGGTCAACCTTATTTAACATGATTCACAAAATAAAGCAAGCCCAACAAGCCTTATTTGGTTATCTAAGGATTAAATTTGATGATTAATTTTAAGCGGCTAATAAATCCAATTTATGCAAACAAATCTAATTTTCCAAACAAACTAATTAAAATTAAATCTAATTTAATTCTTAAAATCCAATTTTAAAATTGAAAAAGATTTAATGGGGCTTTTAATTTTAAAATTAATCCACAAAAACAATAAGTTTAAAAAAGTTAATCGGGCTTGAGCCCAATTTTATTTTCCAAAATCACCCATTAGGTTCCAAATACATCTAATGGACTAAACAGGCCAAGCCCCAATGTGAAAAATTAATTTTAAACTTGTAGAATTAATTTTTCAAGGTTCGGGTCGGCCCGACTAAAATTAAAAATACACGTCAGGCCAAGCCCGACGCACAGTGCTGCCCTAACAGGCGCAGAGCAGTGTCCCATCACCACACGACGCCGAGACACAGCAGCGCGGCCTGACGTGACCAGGCCGCGTCGCACAGCATGGCCAGGCCACGCCTGTGTAGGCTAGGTCACGGCGCAGCCCGTCGGGTGGCGCACCATGCGCTCTGCATGACGATTATTTTTTGGCGACCCCACCATGGTCTCGGCTCACCTTTTTCAATCGAATAATTTAATCATAAAAAACCCAATGGTTTAAACATGCAAAAATTAAATCATAACACCCATCTTTTACGTTTGCATACAATACGGAAAAAACAGAAAAAGTCATATTTATATTCGTCTAACATATAAATATTCACATCATGCATTAATATTTATCAAATAACATAAACGCATGTAGGCATGAAGAAATTATCAAAAACCATGAATTTGGCTCTGATACCACTGTTGTGAACCGAACCAGCGGACAATCTAAGGGATATCAAGAATATGTGGTAATCTAATTGCCTTTTTTGATGAAAACAATATGCCTAGCCTTTTGATGAGAAGCAACAGATTGTTCCTTCCTCTAAATGATCACGCGAAAGATAACCTTCAATTTTGAAGCTCGACTACCTTTACCTCAGACTGCGTTGGGCGCCTTAAGGTTTATGTGGAAGGAGAAGGATTTTTGTTTTACTCTTTTTCACACTCCAAGATGGAAAATTGACTTGAGTTATGTTTTTAGTTAAACACTTTGTGTTGAAATAAAAGACTACTCATTGACTAAGGAGAAGAGAGGGGGGTGGCCGATCCTACCCTAGGGATAGGTGTACTGGGCTTTTTCTTACTCCAAGCCTAGTGTTAAGTATTTAATTAATATTCCCAGTCGATTCCAATAGGTAATTAATTAAATACTATTCTCCTTTTATTAATAGTACTTTATTAATTCTAAATTAATAACACCATACTATTAATATTGATTGAATAAAACAATTTAATTACAATAATAAATATATATTATTATAATCAATACTTATCCCTTTTTGATAATTTTCACTCCAATTGAAATTACCAAAACACCCTTCAATAAGTAAAAATCCTTTATTGTATCATCTTTACGTAGAGCGACTCTATAGGCTCGTCTTGATTGACATTGGAAGGATTCCAAGGATATAGTTATCACCAAGCCATCCCATGAAACTATACCGAAACCCAATCAAGTACGAGATGAATATTTCATGATGAACCTTTATGTTATAAATACCATATGAGTATAAACTCTTCACTGACGCAACACGATCAAGTAAAAGTCATGGAACGTGAAACTCATAAAATTTGATGATGTACTTAATAATCATACTGATGTGAAATTACCAAACTGCCCTTCATATCCAATTTAAGTCAGTCATTAATGCTTTGGCCAAACATTTTAATATCACAACACCTATGACGTACAAGTTCCTTCTCATTTACTTTCGAGACAGTGAATCCCCTATTGGCAGTCCATTTCCTATTGTCGAACACACCAATTGAATCGTACTTCGAGGTCAACCCCACCAACGTGTGATTGGGCCTAACTACTCTAATAACTTTTTCAATGGTACAAGAACAATGTAAATCACTCCTCAGGTCTAAAGTTCACTCATACTATTATAACTGTAATCCTTATCGTTGACTGTCACTGAGTAAAAAAACCCATGTGATAGGCTTACGACCAGTCTAGTTCAAATATGTTAACTTCGTTAATCATATTCATGATACCAGCTCCCACTATCTAATTAGTGTAAGACTTAGCACTTTCAATGTCAAAGCAAGTGTCATACGAGTCGAATCTAAACGCACAATTTGGATTCTTTGACTCGCGAATCGGTTTATAAGATCAAGCACTTAACTCCACCAGTGCTCCTACTTATCAAATAAGCAGCGGTGAGTACACCTCGATCATAAGGACCTAGTTGTTCAATACATTCAAGAAACTCAATGCCTTTTATTAATCAAATAATAATGTTCATACAATATAAATAAAATGCCCTCTTAAATCTAATTCCGCAATGGCATAGAGGGCATAACACCTAACTAGTTATTCTTCCATTATCCCTTGCCATCACAATTGTAGCACTCGTTACTGTTTTTTGTTCCCTTCTTCTTTTGAATTCCTTCTTTGCCTTTCAGTTTCTTGTTGTTCTTCTTCTTCTTTCCATTACCTTTGGCTTTCACCTTTGGTTGAGAAGATGATAGCATCACTAGCTTAGTTCGGGCGAGAGCAGCCTCAGTGCTCTTCAACATGTTCAATAACTCTGGAATAAAGGCTTCCAATTGATTCATATTAAAATGGACTACGTACTGGTCATAGGAGCTTGGTCATAGGAGCTCTAGAGTGACTGAAGGACTAGGTCCACAGCTAGGTCAGCATATATGTCTACTTCCATGTCTGCAAGATTATTAAAAAGAGCATTCATTTTCAAAACATGGTCAGTAACAGATGATCCTTTAGTCATTCGAGCACTAAAAAGGTCTCTAGATATAGCATATCTCTTTGTCCTCGTGTGTGTACCATATAAATCCTCTAACCCAAAGATAGTATCGCTTGTGTAAGTCTTAGACTCATACTACCTTTGCAGTTCATTAGTCATTGAGGCCATAATCATGCACCTCACTTGGACATTATTATTGACCCACTTAATATAGGCAATTTGATTCTCGTCAATACTCTTTTCAGTCGGTGGCTGTACAATTTCCTTATACATGATATAATTACGACCATCCGACTGCAGTACTATTCGAAGGTTACAATACTAGATGACATAATTATGACCGGTAAGCTTGTTCATCTCAAGAATACTAGCGAGTTGACTTTTAGCCATTTATTATCTGCAGATAAAATTAGGCGAACAAATAATTAGGATTTGGTTTTACATATTATCCACATATAATTTGATCTTTAATTAAATGTATGCTCCCACTATTTAATCGGACTTCATCACCCTCATGATGAAAAATGAAGAGAAGCAATCTCCTTATTAGGCTTGAGATCCAAAAATAAACCATCATACACCCAAAGAACACGAACCCATATGATGTTTAAAATTAGTAGGCTTGACCACCTTTCCACAACTCATTTTGTGGTTCTCAAGATATTTCTATACCTCACTTTTAATATATTCCCCGAGAACATGGGTCCATATAGTACTAAATGTCAGGTCCATCCCACCAAATACTCGTAGCAAATCGTCCCATCTAAATGTCCCACGACTCGTGGTCAACACTTAGACTAGCCACCACTTGCCTTTAAAAGGCCTGTAAGACCCACATCCTTCTACAATCGATTCCACCCCACGACTCATGGACGATAAAATCGAACTTTGCGGCATGTCCCATGTTTCTACTAATGGTGGAAGGTGTGTCATGGCAAAACTTTCGGTCTTTGCTATTTCCCTTCTGGACTAAATGTTTTTTAGGAGGGGCTTCAATCAAGCAAGTTCTCATCAATATCATGATATTATCTTGTTTTAAGTGATCATGCATAAACATATCACATAAATAAAATAAAATAAAATAAAATAATTATCTAAACTAGGCTGCTCCATAAAACCGTAAATCATATAAATATCATATAAGCATGCCAGCAAACATGATATAAACCAATAAAATTCACCAAGCCTTAAAAATTAATTAAATCATAAGCTAATGGGATTTATCTAATTTTGTAGAAAAAATAGTTTTCTTTAATTTTTAGAAATATCCAAAGATTTTGAAAAATTACAATTTTAACTAAAAAAAACTCAATTTTTCAATATCCCAAAAGTTCATAAAAAATACAAAATTAGGGTTTACAATTTCAAATCAATTTTAAAATTAACGCTAGAATTATAAAATTAGGGTGGATTTAGGTATCTACCCTATCGGCTTGCTGCGAATCATGTATTCATGCGCAGCGGAAGCGATAAAAATAGATCTGAATTCACAATTGGATCACTTTTGGGTTTTAATAATTTTCCATGCAATTTTTGAAAAACATGTGTGAGGATGAAATCTAATTCCATTCTTTTTACTAACCTTTTGATTTCAATGAAAGTCTTGATCTTCCAGATAGCAGTAATTCCAAAATTCTGCCTCTAGATATAACGCCGGAACGAGTTTCGAAGAAAAATACTCCACCTTTTGACACACTGTGGCCAGCGGCGTTACCCGCGAGAATATTTTTCTTTTCTTTCTTTGTTGTCAAATCTAATTGTGAGAGTCAGGTTTTGACTGAACCAGTGTTAGGTATGTATAAGGAATGATGGGCTTGGAATTAACTAATTCCTTAAGTCCATCCAACTCCTCAAAAATGCCACACACATGCCCCCTCGTCCTAAGTTGGGCTAAGTTGACTTTCAACTTAGTCCAATTATTAATTAGGTTCAATATATTTTAATCCAATTAAAATATAATACTAATTAATATTCTTCTGGATTAAATAATCTAATTATTTAACAAAAGGATGAGTATAATAAATAAGTCTATTTATGTATTATAATTAATTTATATTCATTAATCTAATTAATCAAATAGATTACTTTATTCATAATAAATACATCTAATTATTTATTATTAATTTATTTTCATTAATCCAATTAATCAAATAAATTAATTTGCTCATCAAATAGCAAATTGCCTAATTCATGTAATTGACAACGAAAGAATTATCTTTGCTCAATTCCTTTTAAGCGCGACTCTCTAGGTTCGTTTCAATTGGTATTGGGAGAAAACCAAGGATGTGAGTGTCACTAAGCCAGTCACAAGACTCACATCAAAACCCAATTGAAATGAATGTAACAATATGAACCTTTAGGTCACACATACCATGTGAGTATAAGTCCTTCACTATAACATCACGATCGAGTGAGAGTCATAGAATATGTCAAACTCACAGGACTCGATGTTGTGCTTTAGGGAATCATAGTAAGATGAGATTACTGAACTACCCTTACGTACTATATACAAGTTAGTTCTCCTGCTTTGGCCAAAGACTTCTAATTTCATTTACCTACGATCGCACAGGACGTTAACTCATTGTTACCCGAGACAGTGAATCTCTTATTGGCAATCACCGAACAATTGCCACTTGTCCTTCTGAACCGAACTTCGAGGTTGATCCCACCAAAGAGTGAAATGGATATAACTACTCTAATAACTCGTTCAGTGTCACAAGTCAAATCTTCATGAATCTTCAGGTCGAAGTCTCACGCACACTACCACGACTAGTAATTTAATCATTGACTATCCAAGAGTAAATGCCCATGTGATTGAATTACGGCGAGCCGTGTTCGAATATATCAATTCCATTGACATATTTATAACAAAGCTCCCACCATCCAAAGTGATGGACTGACACTCCTTGTCAAACTTTGTGTCATACACGTCTGGTCTTAATGCCCAATTAAGACACGTCGACTTGCGAACTCTATTTTAAGTAAACAAGGAACTGATACTTCTACTGTCCACCTCCTCAGACCATTAAAGAGTAGAAGCTCCCTCTTGATTACCTTGGACTTATTTGTTCAACACTTATATTAATGTCATCGAGATTCACTAGTACAGAAGAGGTCTGTTACAGCGGTTTTTTTTTCACTATTACAGCGATTTTAACCGCTGTAATACGTATCGCTGTAATTGATATGTTTACTATTACAGCGGTTAAAAACTGCTGTAAAATGAGCCCTATTACAGCGGTTCAATAACGAACCGCTGTAATAGGTAAATAAAAAAAAATTAAGTGTAAAAGCCGTAGCCTGTTACAGCGGTTCGTTTCTGAACCGCTGTAACAGCAGGTTCACCGTTACAGCGGTTCGTTGGTGAACCGCGGTAACAGGTTCACTGTTACAGCGGTTCATCAACGAACCGCTGTAACATGATTTTTTTTTTATTTTATTTTTTTCTGTTATAATTTCAGCTAGAGCTATATCCTTCCCACAAGCTCAAAATTCAACTCATCAATAACACATAAAACAAACCAATTGCTCAACAGAAACAACAAATTCAAATCCAAAATTAATTTCATTCACCAAATAATAATCTCCAATAATTACAAATAATAACGAGTTTACAATAAACCAATATAAACTAATCACTGCTTTTAAATCAAATAAAAATTTACAATAATTTTCAACTTACACCGCCGGCATATCAAAAGCGCATTTAAAAATGTATTGTGCCAATTCAGAACGTGCTTCATCAAGTTGCGCTATAGTGTAAGAGGCGTACTGACAATCAGCAAAGTACTGCAAGACAAATATTAAAATCCAACAAAAATGTTTAATAACTTAAAAGGGACATTAGAATTTGATTAATATTAATTAGAATTATGCATACCGCGGGTGGGATTATAGATTCTCCGTGTCTAATAATATCTTTCATGAATTTCATGACGAAGAACCCACAATCTATGGCATTTATTGGAATGGGGCACTACAAATTAAATTCAAATCAAAATTGTATTAGAACAAATAACTTTTATACGAATAATTTCTTGAAACTATAATTAAAATAATATAATTAAACTAACCTGTATACAACTCCATGTACAGGCCTTGTTTTTTGATTTGATCTTTTGGCTGTTTTTATTTGCTCGAAACATCAACACAGCGCTGTTAAAAACATCAAAAATCAAGGAAATATGTCAATATCAAGCAAATATATATATATATGACGTCTAGTTATAATATATATACTTTAAACTTAATATTAAATATAATATAATGGATACATTTAATTGAATGATAAAACTTACTGATTGATCATATCTTTCATATCATGTCGGTTATTTGGATTACCGTGCAAAGAATCCAAATAATAAACGATCTCTTTAATTGGATCAATCACGAGCAACAACCAATGGCCCCTAATCAGCATATTCAAAAGAAAAATTTTAAATTAGTTATGCCTACGTAACAAATTTTACAAAATAACAATGTGTCTTTAGTAGCTCACCCGGAGTTGTAAGGTGCAAAAAACAACTTCCCCTCCAGTGCACTAGCTATCATAGTATTTGCTATATATTGCGATTTGTCAACAAGCTGCGTGGGAGTAATTCCTGCTCCCGCAGATATAGAATGTGGACTAAGGAACCCGAATTTATTTTGTTTTTGTTCGGGGACCACGTGATTAACCCACAAACACCTACAATTGAGCATAAAATAAATTTGAGTAACAAAAATAAACATAGTTCAAATTAATGCAGTAAAATAATTTAATTAAAAGCTTACTTTTTATTAATTAATATTTAAAAACTTACTTGATGTAAGCAGTAATGATAGAGGCTCCTATCTGTTCTTTATGCACAAAATCACCGATCTCCTCCCGCCCAATATATTCTGGAAAGGGGATATTGAAGATTTCCTCGGGTATGTCTATCCGGATAGTGTTATCAGCAGCCATGATCCCAAAGAACCTTTCAAGAATTGCAAGTGAATTAGGGCGTGGAGCAGGAGGGTTGGCCACTAGAGAAGGAGGGTTGGCCACTAGAGGTGTATTTTTGACATGTGAGTGCTTCGTCATCTCTGATTTGCTTTTTTCGAGTGATGATTTGGATTTTCCGAGAGACTATAAGCAAAAGAAAACAAAACGTGGGCGTTATCAATGAAAGTATATTTATTAACATTAAACAATTGTTATAATTTAATAATGACTAGCTATTAATAATTACGTACCGATGCATCACCGACAATCACAAGACTCTTAGGCCAAGCAACCATGTATCCCACAGCCTCAGATACTGTGAACACTCCTTCATCATCGAGAGGGACTGGTAAGGGTGCAATATCTTCAATTGCAATGTCAATCGACACTTTCACGAGGTGGGAGGCTAATGGACATGTATGCAATGTTCTATCCTTTGGTTGATTGTACATTGTTCCTCTTGCCACCAAACGATAACACGGTGTAGAAAGTGCTAATTGACACTGCACCACATCCTACATATTTATATATATATATATATATATATACCATTATATTAGAAAATGTTGTATATCATACAGAAATATAGGATTGTAAGTTACATTATCACTAAACAATATGCTTTTCATTAATTACCTGAGGAAGGTCTTTCACTTCTGGGCAGCTATCTTTCAAAGAAACCGCCTCTTCTGTATGTGGCTGCTGCGACCCAGACGCCCTATGCTGCTCAAACTCGCGTCGCAATTCGAATAGTGATTGAGTGAGCATTTGAACCGTGTCTTGCAACCTATCAATCACCGTATTTTTTGAAGGCTTTGAATCTGAAAAGTAATCTTTTTGGGATACCCCAAAGCCTACACCCCTAACTCGACCCGGATGCTCCTTCTTTTTAAGAGCTATAGCCAGTATATCATTCCGGATGTTCTCGGGTCCACTGTGGCTACCCTCCTGTGATAAGCTTTCCTGTAATAATACATTTAAAAAATACAAAAATTTGTTATTTTCAAATTATTTTTAAAAAAACATACAACACACTATATAACTAAAATTGCAAATAACTCACCATTGATTCCACTACTCTTTTAACATTGACATTATCAATCTTGTTCTGGCTGTCAGAATGTGCAACCCTCCACACTAGTGCTCGTGTCACCTCTGTGACATCTGACCCAGCATCCTTTCTTTTATGCTTCTATATAAGAAAATTTGTAAGGAAATAAATTTGATTAGAAAATTTGTAATTAAGGAAATTTGATTAGAAAATTTGTAAGGAAATTTGATTAGAATTACAACTTGTAACGAACTACGTACCTCAATATACTCCACTTGAGCATATCCAAAACGTGATGCCCTGTAAGGATATTCAGGTTCCTTTGCTCTTTCCCGATTTTCCTTACGTAGTTGCTGTTCATTATATAATCAAGGCATTAGTCAATGCATATAGTTTCAAATAAATTAAAATGAAACCATAAATTAAAATAATTACCTGAAAAGCTTCACTTTGGCGTATTTCTACAAATTTTGTCCAATCTTCTTGAGATATACGATATTTTTCGGGTGGGCTTGAATTAATGTTCCCATCATCATCCTCTACCCAGATTCTGGTCAAGTAGCTCCTGTAGTTTCGAGCTAGCTTCCCAGCCTCGGCTAAGACGAACTTCTGTCTACTTTCGTCAATATCAAAGGCCAACTATAAAAAACAAAGAACAAAGTATATAAAAAATGTTAATTTAGAGAAAAAAAACTACATTTACCAATTAAAAACATAATATATAATAACTAATTTACAGCTATTTCATTCCAAATGGCATATTTTATTGCTGCAGGGACGCTGCGCCAATCACTGATAGTAATAGGGACCCTGTCACGAGCTATCACGCCAATGTAACCAACAAAAGTTGATTTATTTGGGTCAACTGGTTGACCATACTCGTTCCAACCAACTTGTAGCTTTATGCCTTTACTTTTGGCCTTTATTACTTTCTTCATTGCTGTAATACCTCTCCGTATCTCACTTTCAACACTTGGGTTTGCAGCACCTCCAGAATCCATCTACAAGATTTCATAAGTGAAAATTCAAATATTTCAACAACAACAAACGAAAATAAATGTATATGCATCAATCACATCATTAATCAGTTGGATCATATAAATCACATCAAAAAGTACAAAACCAAATATTGATAAGCTTACATTGGTAGTGGTCGTCGTGGTAGTGGCGGAGGAGAGGGTGACTGTGGTGGTATACGGTATCGACCTACAAAAGCAAAAAAATACAGAAGTTAGTGTAACTCATTCACTAATATAATATTACAAGCTGGTTCAATATAATTTACACTTTAACTGCATACTTAACAAAAGAGTTCAAATAAGTTACTAATATAATTATCAAATAAGTTCAAATACCTTTCATCGTTTTCTTTTTGTCGCTGGTTTACTAATCTTTTGTGATCCCTCAGTACGACCATTTTGTTTAGTACGCCGACGAACAGAAGGATTAATCCATATCCCTTCTTAGTGATCTTCTCGCTTATACAATTCATCATCACTGATATCCAAGTCACCGTCACTATTTGTGGATTGTGAACCACCTAAGATAGGATTTCCTCCATCATCTTCATTATATAGGCCATCATCCTCAATACAAGTATTTTTGTTTGCCGATAAAACAATGGACCACCTCTTATCGACAGGATCGGTGACAAAAAACACTTGTTTAGCTTGAGATGCCAAAATGAAAGGTTCATCTTTGTATCCCACCTTTTCAAGGTCTACTCGAGTAAAACCTATTTCACTATCATCGACACCATTTTTATGGTCAACCCACCTACACCCAAATACAGGCACCCGAAACCAACTGTAATCCAGCTCCCATATACGTTCAATCACCCCATAATATGGTAAAGTGGCATAGATAGGGCTATTATCTTTCGCACTTGAGATATGCATTGCTTCAGCTACAAGACTCACCCCACTATTCTGCATTGTACTCCGTTCATCTTGGTCTTTTGTATAAAATGTGACACCATTTATACGATAACCCGAATGACAAAATACGAATCTGCCCGGGCCCACCGACAACCGTGCCAATTTATCTGAAATTGAAAGTGAATTCTCATTTTGTTTCTCTTGAATACACTTTCGGAACCAATCGATAAAACTCTTGTTATGTTCTCTTGAAATCCAACTTTCATTTTTACTTGAATTTATTCTCCTAAGTTGGTCCTTGTGCTCTTCAACATATGGCTCAACCTCATCGGTGTTGTGGAGCACATATAGGTGTGCCTGATCCTTTTGTGTGCTAGGAACACTCACTAATTGCTTTCCAATTACGCTTTCTCCTTCTGTCCCCCCCCCCCCCCACAACAGGAGACTTTTGAAGCTCTGCAACGTTAGAATCATTCAGATATTCTGTGCAAAATGTAATAGCTTCATCAACTATGTACCGCTCAACAATGCAACCTTCCGGCCGGCTACGATTTTTCACATAGCCTTTCAATACCTTCATATAACGCTCAGCCGGATACATAGATCTCATAAAAGCTGGTCCACAAAGTTGTGTCTCTCTAACCAAGTGAATAGGTAGGTGAGTCATTATATCAAAAAACGCGGGTGGGAAATACATCTCAAGCTCACACAAAGTGAGGACAAGTTGTTTCTGAAGTGCAGGCAATTGTTCAGGATCAAACACCTTGCTCCACATTGCTTTGAAGAAGAAACACAATCTAGTTATCGTTTCTCTCACCTTTTTTGGCAGAATGGCCCGTAAAGCAATTGGTAGCAAATGATCCATGATTACATGACAATCATGAGTCTTCATATGCTTTAGCTTCAAGTCCTTCATTGATACAAGACTGCTAATGTTCGAAGAATACCCTTCGGGAACTTTCACTCCACAAAGAAACTCACAAAATGCAATTTTTTCTTTTCTAGATAGCGTGTGAGCTGCTGGAGGTAAATAAGTACGTTTTCCCTTCATTGTTGGTGCCAATTTACCTCTTATCTTCATTTAAACTAAGTCCAACCTTGCCTTTACTCCATCTTTTGTCTTGCCGGGCACATTTAGAAGAGTACCAATGACACTATCAAATACATTTTTCTCAATATGCATTATATCAAGAAAATGTCTAACATGTAAAGATTTCCAATACGGCAAATCAAAAGAAATTGACCTTTTTTCCACCCAGTTTTTGCAAGGCCGCCTGCAAAAGTCTTTCCGAACTTGATATCCAAGTCTTTTACATTCTCAAACACCTCTTCACCGGTCAAACACTTAGGAGCTCGACATTCTTCTATGCTCCCATTGAAAGCTTTCTTCCACCGACGATATCGATGTTCTCGATTCAACCATCTTCGATGCCCTTGGAATGCATATTTCTGAGAGTGTGGGAGTCTATATTGATCTGTACTCTTGACACATATGGGGCATGCACATTGCCCATGTACACCATATCCCTCGAGATTAGCTCTTGCTGGAAAATCATTGATTGTACCAAACAACATAACTCTGAGATTGAAGCTCTCTTTTCTAAACCCATCATACACTTTAATACCGGTCTCCCACAACTCTTTCAAATCCTCAATTAAAGGGGCCAAGTAAACATCTATATCATTTCCAGGTTGTTTCAGCCCGGAAATTAGTATAGGCATCATAATATGCTCTCGCTTCATGCATCGCGAAGGGGGTAGGTTGTAGATCATCAAAATCACCGGCCATGTACTATGTGAGCTACTTTGCAAGCCATGTGGGTTCATTCCATCTGTAGCCAATACAAGGCGTAAATTTCTTGGTTCTTCCCTAAATTCAGGGAAATCATTATCGATCTTTTTCCATTGAGGAGAATCTGAAGGATATCTAATCTTGTTATCTTCAATCCCTTGTTCATGCCTTCTATCAGCATACCACGTCAAGTCCTTGGCAAACGCTTCACTACTGTACATGCGTCTAAATCTAGGTATTATGGGCAAATACCATGCTGTTTTGACAGGAGCAGATCCATTCTTCTTGTACCGTGAGGTGCCACATTTGGGATACACCGTCAATGATGCATAGTCCTTTCTAAACAAGATGCAATCATTGAAACAAGCATGTATCCTCTCATATCCCATGCCAATTGCAGTTAACATCTTCTTAGCCTCATAAGTACGATTAGGTAACACATTATCATCGGGTAACATACTTTTTAATAGACCAAGTAAGTCTGTGAAACTCTTATCACTCCACCCATTGTTAGCTTTTAACTTGTAGAGGTTTAGGACTGCTTTCAATCTTGTGAAATTACTACCACTATACAGGGGTGTCTTTGAATCACTTGTCAAATTGTCGAACATCTTGGGACAATTTCGCAAATCCTCCTCGATCACATTGGTCATCTCCTCCAAACGATCAGGCTCATAATCATCCATGTCAAAATCTACTGATCGATATGATGTATCACCCAAATCAGCTGAGGTGGCACTGCTTTCACCGTGTCTTGTCCATCGTGTGTAGCTTTTATCAATTTCATTACACAAAATGATCTTCCAAGTCACGTGGACTAATTCTCTTTCCAAAACAACAACGTAAACATGGACAACTAATCCTAGTCGGATCCGATGCATGCTCAACCGCAAAGTCGATGAATTCTTTCACCCCTTTCCCATATTGCTCCGACATACGATCCGCTACAATCCAACTTCGATCCATCTAAATTCTCAATTAATTAAATTAAATAATTTTAACATCAGTTGATAGTTAAATTAATTAAATAAATTTATTTTTAATTTATTTCGCATTATTCTATAAAAAATTCGGCAGAGTAACGACGCAAATATTTCTACCAAGTTCTCGACTTAATCTTCTCAGTGGGTTGTAACCAACAGAAGTCGAATCTTACGATCCGCTAAAATCTCAACAGGGAAACGACGCAAAAAATACTACCAATTTCAACCACAACAAACCCAACACTCTAATCTTTCACCCACAACGAACACAAAACGATACAAAAATATTGATCACCAGTTGGATCACATAAAACATCATATTTCCAGGGGAACAACTACAAATATTGATCACCAGTTGGATCACATAGATCACATAAAAAAACTACAAATAAAGCATCATATTACAAATATTGATCACCAATTGGATCCAAAAGCACATAAAACTACAAATAAATTAAAGCATCACGATATAAAGTTTTTGGAGCTTCTCGGTTGCGCAGAAAGCTGTGCGCGTCTTCACGAGAAAATTCATAAATAATTGTAGAAAGCTCGGATTCATGAACCGTTTTCTTCCTATGAAACTAGACACATAGGGCTATCCACACATATATCTCACATACTCAGTAGATGTCTAGAAAAAAGCAGATTTGTATTCAAAGTTAGAGAAAAATCTGTCAATTTTCAAAACAGCTGTGCGCGTCTTCACGAGAAAATTCATTACTCATTGTGGAAAGCTCCGATTCATGAACCGTTTTATTCATATGAAACTAGACACATAGGGATATACATACATATATCGAACATACTCATGAGATGCCTAGAACAAATCAGATTTGCATTCAAAGTTAGTAAAAAATCAACTACAACATAATAACAAAAATCCACTATATAATTTATAAAACCCCAATTAACATAACATGATATATATAACAATAATTAACAAATTAACATATAACCTACATTATATACATCACAAAATCCGAATTAACATAACATTAATATATAACAAACAAGAAATTAACACATAACCTAAATTTAATATATACATAATATATATATATATAACATAACATATATAAACATATATATATATATATATATATATATACCTATAAAGAGAGAGAGGAGGAGAGTGGTGGGTCACGGCGGCGGCGGCGGCGGTTTCGGGTGGTGGTGGAGGTGGTGGCGACGGGACGGGGGCGGTTTAGGTTAGCTTGAGAGTGAGAGAGAGAGTATAGAGAGAGAGAGTAGAGTATAGGGAGAGAGATCGAGTAGAGAGATAGAGAAAAATCAAATGGGGCGGCGGCGGCGGCGGATTGTGGTGGTGGTGGAGACGATGGTGGGGGCGGTGGTGGAGAGTGAGAGAGATAGTAGAGTAGAGAGAGAGAGTAGAGTAGAGAGTGAGAGAGATAGTAGAGTAGAGAGAGAGAGTAGAGTAGAGAGTGAGAGATAGTAGAGAGAAATGAGGGGGAGAGCTCGGTTTTTGGGGGGAAAAAAGGGAGGGAAATTTTTTATTTTTTTTTAATTACGTTTTATAGCGGTTCGGGAACGAACCGCTATAACCGGTTTACCAATTATAGCGGTTCAGTACCGAACCGCTATAACTGGGAATCATTTATAGCGGTTCGGTACTGAACCGCTATAATTGGCATAAACCGGTTATAGCGGTTCATTCCCGAACCGCTATAAAAAAAAAATTTTTTTTTTTTCTGTTCGCGCTATAATAGCGGTTTTTTATCGAACCGCTATAATAGGTTCGAACTATTACAGCGGTTCGATAAAAAACCGCTGTAATAGGTACCCGGTTAATATCCATTATAACGGTTCACTTATAAACCGCTGTAATAAGTCTCTCCGTTCAGCGGTTTTCCAAAAACCGCTGTAAAATGTGCGCTGTAACAGGTCTTTTCTGTACTAGTGATTGATATGAATAAAAGTATGCCTTTATTAATGAATAAGAGTTTGTACAACATAAATGTAATGCCCTAATAATCTAATTCCTCTATGGCATAGAGCGCATAATCCTAATAGTCCTAACTTTCTCAAGATGTTGTTCTAGCACTGCCTGTGATAGTGGCTTGGTCAGTGGGTGAGCAACGTTATTTGCTGAATCTATTCTCTGCAAGGTGATGTCGCCTCTTCCAACGATCTCTAGAATGATGTGGTATCTTCTCTCAATGTGTTTGGATTTATTGTGAGATCTGGGTTCCTTAGCCTGCGCGATGTCTCTATTGTTGTCACAGAATAGTGGCAACGGGAGCTCCATGCTAGGAACCACATGATGTCCAGCCAAGAATTTCTTTATCTAAAAAACCTCTTTGGCTGCCTCTGAGGCAACCATGTACTCGGCTTCGATAGTTTAGTCAGCTGTCGTGTTTTGCTTGGAACTTTTACAAATCCCTGCTCCACTATTTAAAGTGAATTCAAACCCCGATGTGGATTTATAATCATCGACATCAAACTAGAATTCAAAGTCAATATAACCTTCCACCTTTATTTCCCCATCTCCATATGTCAAACACATATCCTTAGTTCTTCTTAAGTACTTGAGGATACACTTCACAGCAATCCAATGCTTTTCGCCTGGGTTAGCTTGAAACCTACGTACCACACTCACAGCGTATGCAACGTCCGGTCTCGTGCATAACATAGCGTACATAAAACTTCTTATTTCTGACGCATAGGGGACTCCACTCATTCTTTTACGATCATCCTCACTTTGAGGACTCATCGATTTAGAGAGATGAAGTCTATATCTTATGGGCAAGAGGCCACTCTTGGAATCTTCCATTCCGAATCTTTTCAGAACCTTTTCCAAATAGAGGGCTTAGGAGAAACCCATTTTCATATTCGCTCTACCCCTGAAGATGCTAATTCCAAGGATATAGGTCGCTTTTCCTAAGTCTTTCATGGAAACGTGCTTGAGAGCCACATTTTAACCAAAGTTAACATGCCTATATCATTTACCTATTAGTAGAATGTCGTCTACATAAAGGACCAAAATGATATATTACTCCCACTGGATTTCTTTTAAACACATGGTTCATCTTCATTCTTGATAAAGTCATAGTTCAGAACTTCTTCATCAAAACAAAGATTCCAGCTCCGCGAAGCTTGTTTAAGTCCATAAATTGATCTATTCAATTTACACGCCTTATGAGAATCTTCATTGGACACGAAACCTTTGGGCTATTCCATATAGATGTCCTCCTCGAGGTATTCATTCAGGAATGCGGTCTTCACGTCCATCTGTCTGTGTGGCTATTGCAAGCAGAATTCTAATGGATTTGATCATGGCAACGGGAGAGAAGGTTTTCTTATAGTCAATACTCTCTTTTTGACTATACCCTTTTGCCACAAGCATAGTTTTAAAGGTATTGACCTTGCCATCCTGACCGATTTTTCTCTTGTAGATCCACTTGCATCTTATTGGTGCAATACCCCTAGGACGATCCACTAGAGTCCGGACTTGGCTCGAGTACATCGAATCCATCTCTGTCTTCATAGCCTCAAGCCATTTTGCAGAATCTATATCCTCCATCGCATGCTTAAAAGTAAAAGGATCATCTCCATAGGATTCTTCTGCTATGGCATACAAATTATGTTCTCTCTATAGCAAATAACCATATCTCTCAAGCGGTTGAGATACTCTACTCGATCTACGCGATGGTGGTTCCGTTTCGTTAGGTTCATTTTAAGTCTCTTGAACAGTGGTATCTAAAGGGATTTAGTTTTGTTCTTCCAAAAAATCTTTCTTCCTGCACCACCTTCTCGAATGAACTTATCTTCAAGAAAGTACACATGTAGGGCCACAATGACTCTTTGATCATTGTGCAGGTTGAAGAGGTATCCCATAGAATCTTCTGGGAAACCAACAAATCGACCTTTTAAAGATCTATCTTCTAATTTCTCCATCTTTGTCTTTTTCACATAGGCTGGACAACCCCATATCCTAACGTGTTTAAGACTAGGAGTCTTTCCACTTCATATCTGATAAGGAGTTTTAGAAACAGACCAAGATGGACATCTGTTCAAGATGTGGGCAATTGTTAGCATTGCGTAGCCCCCACAATGATATACGAAGATCCGTGTAGCTGAGCATTGATCGAACCATATCTAATAGTGTTCTATTTCGTCGTTCGGCTACCCCATTTGGTTGTGGAGTTGCAGGAGGAGTCAATTGCAATACAATTCCATGTTCAATTAAGAACTCACCAAATTCAGCACTCATATATTCTCCACCTCGATCAGATCGTAGTGTTTTAATACCTATGCCAATTTGGTTTTCAACTAAGGCCTTGAATTCTTTGAACCATTCAATAGATTCAGACTTATGCTTCATTAGGTATACGAGACCATACCTAGAGTGGTCGTAATGTAATGAAGTATTGAAAACCTCCACGAGCTACTTCCCCGAAAGGTTCGCAAACGTCAGCATGTATTAAACCAAGGACTTCATTGGCTCGTTCAAAATGCCTTGTGAAGGGTGACCTCGTCATTCTACCTTTGAGATAAGACTCGCAAGTGGGGAGTGGGTCCGACCCAAATGTGCTTATTAGCCCATTTTTCTCAAGTTCATAAATCTTGTATTCTCCAGCATGACCTAGTATCAAGTGCCACATAAGTCTTTAGTTTGTCCCAGGTATACCTCGTTTCTTGGTGATTATATTCACAATACATCTATTTTGGACATTCAAGTAATATAAACCATTTACTAAAGATGCAGAGCCAACAAAATTATTTCTAAAATAAATATTGCAAACATTGTTCAAAAACCAAAAATTGTATCCAAGTCTAACTAATACGGGAATAGAACAAATATTTTTAAGCCCATTGGGCAAAAACAAGGCAATCATCCAAACTAGTCAATGTCCAGTAGATAAAAATAAAGAAGTGAATCCTATGTGAGTAGCTGTCACACTATATCCACTGCCTATATGGATCAGCACACTTCTTGCTCGTCGAGCCTCCTAGTTCTTTCCAGATCCTATTTCAAAACACAGATAGGAGCGCTAGCTCCTGAGTCTAGAATCTATGAATTCTAGAATACAGTTATAGAACAATTAGTTTCCAAAACATAAAGTTCCATACATATAGATGTCATTGCTTTCAATGCTGCACAGTCACATTTCCAATAACCAGTATCTTTGCAAAGAAAGCATATATCCATCCTTTTGCTCCTATTTCCCTTGAACCTTTGAATGATGCCAGATCTTTCCTTTCTGATACAGCCAGCTAATTTAGACACTCCTAGTGGTCCTACTACAGGCACACTATATGGTCCCCATGATCTCTTGTGCTTAATTAGCTTGTCCAACAGTGTTGCGAATGATCCCTCAATGTCATTCATATAAAACTTTATGACAAATGCTGAGAAGGATCTAGGGAGAGATTGAAGAATGAGATCTACTTGAAGATGAAAATCGATATAATAATCTAGAGACCTCAATTTCTCCAACAAAGAAATCATCTTAAGGACATGTTCAGAAACATCTTCCCATTCTTTCATCTTCATGTTGAAGAGCTCCTTTGATATAAAGTATCGAACGGTCTGACCGTGCTCTCCAAAAAGCTCTTCTAAGCGTAGCATGATAGATCTGGAACTATCCATCTTCTCATTATGGCTTTGAAGCTCGCTACTCATGGAGATCAACATATATCCCCTGATTTTATAATTATCAGAGATCCAATCCATGTAGGCAAGACAAACTTTATCATCCTCATTAGGACCCGGTCTAGAAGGACGATTTGTTTCTAGAATGTCTTCCAAAGATTCATCATTAAGAACAATTCTCAATTTTCTGATCCAATCACGGTAATTTGGTCCAGTGAGAACATTTTTCTCAAGCATTTCTTTAAGAAGGTAACCATTTTGAGAGAGGAAATAAAATAACTGCAGAGAATAAAGAAAGATTCAATTAGGTCTTTATGTTGTACACCAAGTAAAATTAGACAGGACTATGAATTTTCACTTGGCTCCCACTATATTTTTCTAATCATTGCACTCCCACTACAATATTCAGAAATCTCGTTGGAATGACTTCGTAATGAGTGATTGAGTTCTTTAATAAATTCGGTGAGTTGCAACACTTAAATGATATATGGCTCACTAATTTTGTTAAAGTGGCAATCCTTGCCAACATTGTCCAACATGCAATTCAATCATTAGTTTGACTCATAGATCATTAGACGCAACCTTTTAACGATATATAGGTTGTGATCTATCTGAACTTGGGTCCATCAACTTCCAATCAATCTAACAATTGAATTCCACCTTGCAACCCTCTATCGGTATATAAGGTGGAATTTATTTCGATTGATGGCATCTAAAGCACTTAAAGATTTTAAATAAATGTCGCAATGCATAACCCCCACTTACTGGGAAAAAATTATGCATATTGACATTAATTCAATTTCTCCTAAGTTTGATAGAGAGTCGGGACATCCAATTCCCTTTTAATCTAAATTCAGTATTATGATCCAATAGGAGAATTTAGGATTAATTTGGTCTCACTTTGCACATTATCCATTTATAGTGCGCATACATGGATTATAAAATAGAAAACGCCTAGCAATTCTATCATACATGCTTTCCATGGACTTATCTAGATTGAGTCAAGTCAATGGCTCAATCGAGGGTTAGGAGACCTATAAGATCTAACCTATGTTTAACTTCAAGGTCTTCTTGCTCCAAGCAGATCTTCTTCCAAAAAAGTCTTATTCTAATTACTTAGTTATAAATGCATCCTATACATTTTTCTATAAAAAAATAAAATGCAAACTGGAGGGTTTCAAAACACCTGAAACAACCCAGAAAACAAAACCCATAAAGAAATCTAGTCCATGGAAGGCATCCCACAATATCAAACATCAAAAGATTAAAAGATAGCTAATAATTTGGAGTTCTTTCAAAAAGAATTAAATTAAAATCCAATTTTAATTAAGTGTGCTTTGAAAATAATTGAATTAATTTAAATCCAATTTACAAGTTAATTCAACTCTAATCCTATTTGATAATAAATCCAATTTAGTGTCAAAGAATCAATTCTAAATTGATTCGACAAAGAATTTAATTCAAAATAATTTTTTTTGTTCTAGGATTATTTTAATTTTAAATCTAATTTAAAAGTAGGCATAAAACTAATTTCAAAAAATATCTTACCCTTTAATTAATTTTAAAACTATTTTAAAATAAATATTTTATTTAATTTTAAAAATTGGGTTGACCCATGGGTCGAAATCATCGTTTCACCCACCGGGTTAAACCCGGTCATAAATTTTAAAAAATAAAATAAAATTTCCAGGTTACACGGGTGGCCTTGCGACCCATTGTGTGGACACAGCGCCTGCGCATTAGGGCCACAGGGTAGCATGCCCAGCAGGTGTTGTGTACGCACAGCTAGCGCTACCCTTCGGGTGGAGCATGCTGCAAGTCGGGCCTTCGCCGTCTAGGCTCCCCGAGCATAAATTCAGTAATTTTTCAAAACCACATATTCATGTTCATGCATAAGTTCATATCCAATACAAAAACTTTGATTCACATTCAAAACATAAATCACGCAATCAAATTTTCGATTCAGATTTACTTTCAAAAATAAATCTAATAATGAAAAATATTAATCCAATCATATTTTTCATCACACATTCATATCCAATATAAAGAATTGATTCATATTCAAAACACAAATCACATAATCAAAGTTTTTCTGTTCAAATTTCACTTTCAAAAATAAATCTAACCATAAAAAATAACAATCAAATTAAATTTTTCATCACAAACACGAATTCCAACATATTCATATCAAAAATCATAAAAAGCTAAAAGTTGGCTATGATACAACTGTTGTGAATCATGTATGAATGCGCAGTGAAAACGATAAAAATAGATCCGGATTCACAATTGGATCACTTTTGGGTTTTAATAATTTTCCATGCAATTTTCGAAAAACATGTATGAGGATGAAATCTAATTTCATTCTTTTTACTAACCTTTTGATTTCGATGAAAGTCTTGATCTTTCGGATAGCAGCAATTCAAAACTCCTGCCTCTAGATATCATGCCAAATGAGCTTCGAAGAAAAATCCTCCACCTTTTGACACACTATGGCTGACGTCTTTGTTAGGGGAGGAGAGAATATTTTTCTCTTCTTTCTTTGCTGTCAAGTCTAATTGTGAGAGTTGGGTTTTGACTGAAACATGTTAGGTATTTATTAGGAGTGATGGGCTTGGAATTAAATAATTTCTTGAGCCCAACCAACTCCTCAAAAACGCCACACACACGCCCTCTCATCCTAAGTTGGGCTAAGTTGACTTTCAACTTAGTCCAGTTATTAATTAGGTTCAATATATTTTAATCTAATTAAAATATAATACTAATTAATATTCTTCCAAATTAAATAATGCAATTATTTAATAAAAGGATGAGTATAATAAATAAGTCTATTTATTTATTATAATTTATTTATTTTCATTAATCTAAGTAATCAAATAAATTAATGCGCTCATAATAAATACATCTAATTATTTATTATTAATTTATTTCCATTAATCCAATTAATCAAACAAATTAATTTGCTCATCAAATAGCAAATTACATAATTTATGTAATTGACAACGAAGGAATTCTCTTTGCTCAATTCCTTTTAAGTGCGACTCTCTAGGTTCGTTTCAATTGGCATTGGGAGGAAACTAAGAATGTAAGTGTCACTAAGCCAATCACGTGGACTCACATCGAAACCTAATTGAAATGAATGGATCAATACGAACCTTTAGGTCACAGATACCATGTGAGTATAAGCCCTTCACTATAACATCCCGATCGAGTGAGAGTCATAGAATATGTCAAACTCAAAAGGCTCGATGTTGTGCTTTAGGGAATCATAGTAAGATGAAATCACTGAACTGCCCTTATGTACTATACACAAGTCAGTTCTCCTGTTTTGGCCAAAGACTTATAATTTCATTTACCTACGATCACACATGACGTTAACTCGTTACTACCCGAGACAGTGAATCCCTTATTGGCAATCACCGAACAATTGCCACTTGTCCTTCTGAACCGCACTTCAAGGTTGATCCCACCAAAGTGTGAAATGGATCTTACTACTCTAATAACTCGTTCAATGTCACAAGTCCAATCTTCGTGAATCCTCTGGTCTAAGGCTCACGTACACTATCGCGACCAGTAATTAAATCATTAACTATCCAAGAGTAAATGCCCATGTGATTGAATTACGGCAAGCCGTGTTCGAATATATCAATTCCATTGATATATTTATGACCAAGCTCCAACCATCCAAAGTGACCGACTGACACTCCTTGTCAAAGCCTATGTCATACAAGTCTGGTCTTAATGCCCAATTAAGACTCATCGACTTGCGAACTCTATTTTAAGTAAAGAAAGAACCCATACTTCTAGTGTCCATCTACTTAGACCAT
Source organism: Buddleja alternifolia (assembly GCA_019426215.1). NCBI lineage: Eukaryota > Viridiplantae > Streptophyta > Magnoliopsida > Lamiales > Scrophulariaceae > Buddleja > Buddleja alternifolia. The sequence continues at coordinate 16,863,991 of CM033405.1, read as the reverse complement.
TGAGGAGTAAAAGTTCCCTCTTGATTACCTTGGACTTATTTGTTCAATATTTATGTTAATGGCATCAAGATTGATATGAACAAAACAATGCCTTTATTCATTAAGTTTTTACAACATAAATGTAATGCCCTAATAATCTAATTCCTCTATAGCATGGAGGGCACAATGCTAACACGGCTACCACCAACTGAGGAGGCGCTGACTGTATATGGTGGTGCACCGCCTTGCACTGTTATCCTGCGAAGAGCAGCGGCTGGGCGGTATTTTTGGCGCCCAGCGATTCAAGCTATCACCTTGGCTGGTCGATCCCCAGGGTGCGCGTTTACTACCGTCTAAGTTTTGGGGGCTATCACGACCGCCCTGTATTCATAGCCCCATGTTGTCTGCGTACTGGTCCGCCGTTTTGACCCCTTACTGTTTTATGCGTGGAAGCGCTACGGTGGCCTATTGGAAGCACCGATGCCAATGGCGGTTCAAGATGCACACAACTCCTCTACTGTCGGTGGCTCGGTGCGTCAAACCCCATCGGCAACTATACCACCAAAATCCAATCTTTGATTTTTGAATCCCGTATATTCAAAATTCTAAAAACAAACAATAAAATTAATTAGCCAATTTCATGTGAATAAAAAAAATTAAACACATAAAATAATTTCACTTATGCATAAAATTGGTCTCTGGTGTTACTATTGGGATCTCTTAGACCCTCGTGTGACATCTCGAGCGAAAACAGAAATTTTAAATTTTGGAAAAGACTCACTCAAATAAAGCCTAGAATTTATGCATAATTCAAATTAAAGCATGCACATAAAGGTACCACCGAGTTAAATATAATAATTAATCCAATAAAAATTCCACCGTTGATTTTCAGTTGCATTTGACGACTCGGCTCTTCCTAGTACATGCCCGGTTTGAGTTCCAATTGATCCAGGTTGGCCTCTTTGGGACTCCTAATGTCTTGTCTTTAAGCGTGTATCCACACCTTGAACTTTTTCCTCGATTGTTGTTATTGTGCTAGCAACTAATTACAACGGTTAAGCCTTATGTGTTTTGGGTGGTTGAAGATTTGAGAGTGCCTATGTGTGTATTGATGAACGCAAGAACTAAAGGAAAAGACTCTAAGAAATTCAAATTGTTATTTTCTAAAATTACAAGCAAGAATGAAGCTTGGATTTTTAATTTCTCTCTTGAAATTATGATGATGATGATGATGATGGTCGAATTCTTCCTCATATTTATAGGGGGAGAATTCGACCTCCTCTACAAGTTGGAAGAGAATTTGTAGTCTTTTATTCCTTATTACATAAAGATTAAAACTCTTCCATCCTTATTGCTTAGAATTCCAACTAAATTTAGGATTCCAATTCTTCTAGAAGTAAGAATCCTAGTTCCCTTATTTAAAATCCCCCACCAAAAATCCTACTTTCTATTTTCTTATTTGAATTGTCTTCCAACAATTTTATTCAATCCTTTAATTAATTTAATTAATCCAAATGATTAATTAAATTATAACTCTCAAAATTTATTTATTGGGCTTTTCATTAATTAATGCATTGGGTTAACCCATTAATTAATTAATCGCATAATCAATTAAAAAGTCTCTAATTATTTGAGTCCAACATTTAATTAAAATATTCCACCATTAATTAATTAACTTAATTAATTAATTCAGTTTTAGTCTTCTATAAAAACTAATTAAAAAACACATAACCAAAAAACTTATCCAAGTAACTGTGTGACCCCTTAGGTACATTCAAGAACTAGCAGTAGGACCATTTTCCAAATGGCTCAGTAATCTAAAAAATTACCTCAATGAATTATTATGCCAAATATTAATTGGGTTACGACTCCTACAGATTGAGTTCGAAATCTAGCAAAGTCGACTCAACCCTTAAACTTGAATGGTTTCAAGTAGACCTTTTCAGATCACGATTGTAGCATGTGTCACATCCTTCTGTTAGATCTCCCAATTAAATTTAGGAGTTGGTTATCAGTCGAAATCCTATTAATTTGATCATATGACTATTTCTTTGGTAAATGATGACTTCTGCCAACTGAGCAAAGATCACACATATTCTCATTGACCGACTCTGGTTAGAGATTGCTAAGTCATTCATTTTCATTAAAGCATAAGAGAGTCACTGATTCTAAGATTAGAGACAAATCCTTATCTTGAAATCATCTGTTAACTCATTTTGTGATTCTCTTGAAAACATGAACTAAATCAAAGTGTAGTGGGTTATGTACTTGAGTAGCCATGATTCCTTAAGTAGTGAAAATCATCACACACCTACATGAGCTTGGGATTTCATATTCGACATAGACACCAATATGAATCCCTAGTGCGGTTGTTTAGTCCAATCATCCTCGATATGGACCCTCACATGCGCATAGGTCCCCAACCAGTACCCATAGAACGAGGTACTCCAAAATTGGAATGCGTATATAGCAAGTCTTGACGAATTATTGTTATCCCTATCTCAATGATTCTATGACTTGGAATGGGATTTTGGATAGTCGTTCAAGAATATTCCATGATCACCATTCATGATGCGTAATCATGCTCCATAGCTCTATGTGGTCCAAGGTACTTTATTATATATTTAATAGACAAAAGAATATATAATAAAGAATGTCATTTATTAAAGATAAAATGAAAACAAGATTGTTTTATAGTGTTACAATATTTGGAAACCTATTGGCTTGTCGGCCACCTCACACTAACAGGTGGAGGAAGAGGTTTGGAGCATGTAGTGGTAATGGTGTGTATGAGAATTGGTGGAGTGAGGAAAAATTATTCTTAGGATTTAAGGTTTGAGGAAGAAGATGAAGAAAAAGAATTAATTAAATGTAAAATAAAAATAATTTTAAAAGTTGAAGAAATATAATGTAAATATGTTTAAAGGATAAGGGTATTTAGTATTTATTTAAAAGTTGCGATAAAAAATGCTCAGTGGAAGCAATAAATATATTTTTCAAATACTCAGTGGGTTTTGTGATGATTATTTTTTCATGAGGTAAGCGCATGATTCGAAATATCACAGGGGAGTTATATTTATTTTTCTCATATATATATATATTTGATAAAGTACAGATTTTGAAAAATTTTAGGTTTCAGAGAAAATTTCAATTTTTTTTGTGTTTCGGTATTAAGATTGCAAATAAACATAAATCAACTTGCAAATAAAATTTGTACTAAGATCTTGAAATTTAGAGGTTTTGATAATTACCATGGTTCTTTTATCAACTTGTGTTAACTATATATCCACTTGTTATAATTAATTAGAAGCATGGTGCAGGGCTAGTACTTGGTGAGTTCTGGGACCTCAAATCTCGGTTGATCTTCACTCCTCATTTGAATATACAAATGGAGAATGGTGGTGATCATTGAGAACTCACCAAGAATGATTGAGATAATTAAAAAAATAATAATTATTATTATAATATAATACAAATTTAAATCTGGTTAAAAAAATAATATAAAACGCTATTGGTAATGGCGTGTTTGATGAAGATGCCAACAGTGTTTTTAATTAAATATTTTTATTACTATTATTTAGTGAAACACGTTCTTGCCAACTGTGTGTTTTACTAATGGTGACATTATAGTTAGTAAACACATTGTTGGGAAAAGCCTGTTTAATTCTCATATAAACACTTTTCCCAGCAGTGTCTAATACCAAAACAAAAATAATTCCCTAATTTTTTAATTTTTCCTCGAAAAACCTCTACTCCAAATCACTTCCAATCAAATTCACCAATTCAAGGTAACTTTCCAATTTCGTATGCTTTTGCTTTGTTAAATTCGATTCTGAATTAAAGTGTAGGATTTATACGAATTTGAACCCTAATTCCCAATTTTATTTTTGAATCAAATTAGGGTTTAAATTAGTTCAAATTTTGGTTTTTTTGATTTAAGGTTTGTATTTTATTGTTATTGTATTGTAATTTTTATGTATAATATTGAACTTTTAGGTATAATATTGAATTTAGTGTTTATGGTTTGATCTTTGATATAATTTTTAGGTATAATTTGTACGTATAATTTCAAAATATTAGGTATAATATTAAATTTAGTGTTTATGATTTGAACTTTGATATAATTTTTAGCTGTAATTTAAAATTTTTATATAGAATTTTGAATTTTTATATAGAATTTCGAATTTTTAGGTATAATTTGTTCGTATGATTTTGAATTTTTAGGTACAAGTTTTAGGTATAATTTCAAATTTAATTTTATGGTTTGAACTTTGATATATTTTTTAGTTTGTTATATCATTTTGAATAAAATTTATCTAACTATTAATTAATAATTAATATTATGCAGAAATGTCGAGGCAGAACATAGTTGATGTTTTTGTTAGGATTATGTCCTTAAATGCCATAGAGGATAGAATAATAGGGCATCTCACTTGTAAATGACTTATTCTTGTTTAATAATAAAAGGCATTGTTTAGTTTTCACTTAAATCTTATATGCATCTATAAGTAGTGTAAAATATTTTTGTCCATGTTTTCAGTGCTATCTCTCTACTTCCTACGGGATAGAAAGATTGGCTCTAGAGAGATTGATTTTGATTAATTTAACTAGTTCGCAAGTGATATGAAGCGTTTAATGGACAAATAAAGGCTTGGAATACATGTACAATTTGAGCTTTGACATGGGAGTACCAGTCGAACACCATGTGATGGTGGGAGCTTAAGATTGTAGGCATATCAGTGGAACTGATATGCTCGATCACGACTCGCATCGGTTTTGTCACATTGGTTTTCACTCTATGATTATCAATAACATAAGTAATTATTCAAAATAGGTATAAGTGAACCTATGACCTAAAGTATCAGGCTGAAGATGCACTTGTGACGTCCAGTCTGTCATTAGAGTAGTTAGACCTAATTCACCTGTTGGTGGGGTCGACCTCAAAATGCGGCTTGATGGGCAAGTGGTAGTCTTAGCTGATCACTAATATGGGATTTGTTCTCTCATAACTGAATAAAAAAGTGTCCTATGTGATTATAGATAATTGAGATCAAAGTCTTTAGCCAAAGCAACAGAGACGATTGTGCGAGGCACAAAATCGAATTCAATGATCTCGTGTTATTATAATTAATATATATGGTCAAATTCAGTGAGTTTGACATTTTCGTGACTCTCACTTGACTGGGACACATGAACAAAAGGTTTATACGTATACGGAATTTATGATTGAAAGGTTGTAGAATGATCCATTCATTCGATTTTGTTTGGACTACGAAGTGGGCCACGTGACTAGCTAGGTGTACCACATCCTTTGGATTCCTCTCATTGCCAAGCTAAACGAATCTAAAGAGTTGCACTAAAAGATTGATAAAAAAAATAAAAGGATTTTTCTATTTGGAACTAGGAGATTTAATTTATGGGATAAATTAAATGTGATTAATTAATTGCTCATTAGATGAGATAATTGATTATAAAGATAAGATTATTTATTAATTAATTTCTCAAAAAAATAAATTAATGCACTAATTTATCTAATTAATTTAGTTATTTATTTAATGAATTTATTTATTGGATATAATAAATAATTAGTTAAATAATAGAGAACTAATTAGGCCAAGTGAGGGGGGTCCGTTTGGATATAATAAATAATTAGTTAAATAATAGAGAACTATTTAGGCCAAGTGAGGGGCGTCCGTTTGGATGCCTCCTATGATAGAGATGGGCGTCCACTAGGATGCCCAACATGGGCTCTAGACTCTTGTCTTGGTCAACAAGTCAAGTAATATTAAATACATTACTTAAAAGACTTTTGACCTAAGAAGATAAATTTACAATTCAAACAACTCACCTAGAAAGAAAGAGAAAATTCTCCTCCCTCTCTCCTTTACCCTAGCCGTCGGTCAACAAGAAAGAAAATAGGAAAAAATTTCGTTAATCAATCCGCGTGATAATTTAGAGACAGCACGTGTTCGTTGTTCGGATCAAACTTCAAAAAAACCTCAAGGAATTCCAGAAGAATGGATTGCACAAGGATTGAAGAATTTGAGACTTCATCAAATCGAAATTTGCAAGAAGGAACGAGTTCTCCAGCCATCTCGCTTCAATGGGTAAATTTTAGCGAGTTTTTATGATTCATGTATGCAAATCGAGATGATACTGTGGATTATTTTAATCCCGTTCCGTATTTTCGTGAAACCTAATAGTTTTTATATTCTCAAATGGTGAAATAATTGAAGAGTCAAATTCAATTATATATAGCATTCATGCAAGCGCTAACATGAGAATACATCGTACGATAAAATTGTTGATTTGTTGGAGAAGTTATACGCTAGAATAGGAATTGATATGAAGCAGTTGTTCTTGAAAGTATTTATTAAATATTCATTTGAAGAAAGGAGTGTGAAGGAGAGCACGATGGAGCTCAAAGACGATGAAGATTTATGCTTTTTCTTGTATCCTGGTGTTGGGATTAGTACGGTGGAGCTTTATATTGAGAAAGAACAAATACAACATCAGGGTCATTACACTTTGCTGTTAACCTAAGTGAAGTCGTTAACGCGAAACCAATTCATGTCGTTCTATACACAACCCATATTACTGAATTTAAATATGCAGTCACAATTGCCTGCGTTGGAAAACATTGAGTATTACGACTTTCTACCAAGTGGTTTAAAGAGTTTTCCAATTCAAGATGCTTATGTAGGTAATCTTATTCTTATCTTTGTATTGTGTCATCATATTTTCTAACAAATTTTATACTCGTGTAGATTCTTTTTCATTTTTCTTATCTTTACAGAATCATAAAATCTTTTTTTTTTTTTTGTGATTGCATTTTTAGTGGTTCTGCATCGGCTTATGATAATGCATTAATTTCAGAAACATGAATTATTATAACAAAAACATAGCAACTAAAAAATCATCCTTCCCGCCTGTAACAATGACAATGGACCTGCTATACATTTGGCATTTTCTTGGGATGCATTGTATAGCGCTCGGTACAAGTACGTCAACACTAAACTTCCCCACCTATATGTGTGAACTTCGTTAATATCCTCAAACATCTTTAACAACAATAACGAAATCACATCTCCACTGGTGTCGGGACACATGTCAACACCAAGCAACAGAAATGCCCAACAACTTACTATTTGGTCAACTCTATATTCATCAAATGTACGTGATTTGTGCAGGGTCAGAGTTCACATGTTGGACAATCTTTGAACCTTTTAAACGAAAACCATGCGGCGAGAAATCATTCCATATTTTATCCCTAAGAGTTGTAAAACATAGGCTACATAATCGACAATTCCCACAAACTCATGATGAGCAACAACAGGCTGACCATCGACTAGTAGACCATATATAATTGTTATATCTTGAATAGTAATCGTAGCCTCTCTGTTCGAAATGAAAGTTGTTGGTCTCCGGGCACCATCTCTCAACTAGCGCGGACATAAGATCCATATTGTTTTTAAATGAACCGAACTCGTATATGCGATAGAACCCCATTTGATGCAATTTGATGAGGACTCGCCGATGTGGGAACATTGGGGTAGGCAACTGAAAATATTGTTCAGAACACTAAATCATTTCCCTCATCAAAGATCACCTCAAACCTGTGATTTGCCTGATTGGTCAACACGCTAGGGTCTACGTGCCCATATATCTGAATATCGTACTGATGCACCATCCCGTATTTAAATAAAATAGGAAGTTTATTTAATTAAAAGATACTTAAGCTAATTAGAATACTATGAATTAATTACGCTTACTTATAACACAACTTCGAAATTACATTCAAATTAAAAATTATCATAGTTTAAAACCATAAATTATATTCAAAATGATATAACAAACTAAAAAGTATGTGATCAAAGTTCAAACCATAAACACTTAATTCGAAATTATACCTAAAATTTTTGAAATTATACCTAAAATTTAAAATATACCTACAAATTACAATACCATAACAATAAATTACAAACAAATTACAAACCATAAATTAAAAAACCACAATTTGAACTAATTTGATTCGAAAATAAAATTGGAAACTAGGATTTAAATTGGCATAAATCCTACATTTGATTCAAAAATGCATTTAAGAAAGCAAATGTAAATGAAATTGAAAAATTATCTTGAATTGGTGAATTTCATGGAAGTGATTTGGAGGAGAATTTTGGATGAAAAACTGAAAAATGAGGATTTTTTTTTTTGTGGTATTACATGCTGCAGGGAACAACGTTTATATGAGGTTAACATGTTGTTCCCTGCAGCATGTTTAGTTTTTTTTTTTTTTTTTTGTAATTTCGGTAATATTATCGTTAGTCAAACGGTAATGTTACCATTAGTGAAACACGTTGTTGGCAACAGCGTTTTATACTATTTTTAAACCAGATCTAAATTTGTAATATTTTATAATTATTTTTTAATTTTCTCAAGAATGATTCATGGTGCAACTATAGGGCGAATTTAACCAATGAGATTTTCTATTGAACCTTGATATATTGCAAGGCACATATGAATAACATGTGAACAGTTATTCATTTCTTCGTTAGAAAATTCCCTTAATCATACACGTGTCACCCATTTTTTTCTTGCAAAAGGAGGTGCAATAAAAATTGAAATAGAAATATCTCATTTGTAGATTAATTAACAACATAATCAAATCTATTCCTGTTTTCTTCCTATAGATGTTTCATAGTTTATTTATTTATTTTCAATTGAGAATTATAGGTAGCACCTTTTTCCCCACTTTGGTGATAAAGCAAAAAGCATATAGAAAAGAAAAAACATAAAAAGAAAAAGGAAAGCTAATAAAGAAAGGAAAGAAAGAAAGAGATGACAAAAGGTACTCAAATTCCCATCATTCATACTTCATCTCTCCCTTTCTACATTAATTCCCCTACTTAATCAAGTGTAGGAGAGACCCTCAAAAAGTTTCAAATACAAAGCCCTCTTCAAGAACTCACTCCCAATAAAAAAAAGTAAAGTGAAAGTGAAAGACAAAACAAAAAAGTCAAGGGAGAAAGTGAAAGAGGAGACAATAATAATTATCAATCTTTCAACTTGAGGTGAAAAGAAAAGGAAGATTTTAAAGCTATGAATCAAGGTGTTGTGCAGAGCTCACCGGCGCAACAACTAGTGGCCGCGGGCAGCCCCGGGTGGTGGAGCATGAACAATATGAGGCCTCCTCCGAACCATCAACACCACTCTTTCATGGCTGCGCCGCCACAACATCACTCCCCTAATCACCTAACACCACCATTAAGTGCTTGGAATGATAGCCTAGAGCTTCCTGAGTCATGGAGCCAACTACTCTTGTACATTACTCATCTCTCTCTCTCTCTCTCTCTCTCTCTCTCTCTCTCTCTAGATCCCTTGTGATGCATGCAATGGGCTTTTCTTCTCATGCAGTATGTGTATCCTTAATTAATACTTATTTGCGGTTATAAATTTTAAGAAATAATCATTTTTTTGTTATTTATTTCTTACCACGTGATTTCTTAATTTCCATCCCTCCCTATAATCTACAAAGTATGTACATATATGTTTACACTAATTTCAGTCTTGTAATTTTGATCAAATAATTAATTAAGCTGATGTTTTTTTCTTCTTCACTTTGTTATATTATGTAGAGGAGGGTTGGTTGGTGAAGAGGATAAGCCTGCAGATTTGAGCCATATTCAGGCTAAAAAGTTGGAAAATTGGGAACAACAGTTTCTGAATCAGACTTCAAACAGTTGTGGTAATGTAGAATTCCAGGGGACTACTAATTGCTGGTCTCGGCCCATGTTGTCTCCAAAATCATCATGTATTACCAGTACCATGACCAATAACATGTTAGATTTCTCCCATAAATCATCTGCACATCAAGATCCTTCATCTAAGGTATGATCTTAATTTCTCAACTAGGGTTAAACTTTGAAAAGAAAAACAATTACAATTAATTATATATAGTCTTTTAATCATCCCGGCTTGAGACGAAATGCTATATATACACCACCACAATTTTTCAAACAGATCCTTTATATGGTAAAATATCTATTTGTTATGATATAAATAAGTGAAGAAAATTCAATTAAATATTTATTATATTTATTTCTTACCAAAACTCAAAGAAGTGAAAAACGTGAAAAATAATGGTGTATATAGTACATCACTCTTTCTTCATTCCTGAAAACATGATCAACATGATTTATTATAACAAGAGACGTATTAGATATAGTTTACTATTCTTGCAATTATATAGACCCAGAGGAAAAAAAAATACCTACAGGATATGAATTATTTAATTATCATGTTAATTTTAATTTTAATTTTTATTGTTATTTTTTTGGAAGTGCAACAGCATTTCAACAGGTGGGGCAGCCAAGAAAGCAAGAATTCAACCTTCTTCAGCCCAATCTACCTTCAAGGTAAACTAATTGATTGACTCTTTGTAGCTTGTTTTTGTTTCTCAATCTCTATCATTTTTGGAATTTATTTCTTGTCCCTGTTTGATTGTCTTTTTATTATTGCTTGATTATTCTTTAGTAGTATCTGATCTCTAAGCTTAATTTAGTCCACATACAAGAAAGAGAATACGTATCACACATTTAATGACGATGTTGAAATTAATTTGAAAACAAACAGGTGAGGAAAGAAAAATTGGGCGACAGAATTACCTCCCTTCACCAGTTGGTTTCCCCATTTGGCAAGGTAATTAATTAAACTCCACCCAAATAATTTACTAATGAAACATCCTTTCTTTAAAAAAAAAAAACAGAAAAGAAAACTTACGGCTTGCTTCTGCTATTTCATTGTTTTATTTTTTTATATCTTGAATTTGTGCAGACTGACACAGCTTCTGTCTTGTTAGAAGCTATTGGATACATTAGATTCCTTCAGAGTCAAGTTGAGGTGGCATTTTCATATATAATATGTATATATATCGTCTTTTCTGCAAAAAAAATTCAAAGAATTGCTTAAGTTTCAGTGATGAGTACTGTTGTTTCTAAACATTCTCCCTTGAATAACGCAGGCCCTAAGTCTACCATACTTGGGCAGTGCATCAGCAAACATGCGGAGCCAACACCCTGTAAGAAACCTATATATACAGTGACCTACATAAATATTTTCTATCTTTAATTTATTTTTCATTTCAATTAATACATGTCTTAAAATGAAAAACATTTCTATAGCATGAACCTATGGTGCACGGACACTCCAAAAAAAATTAATGCAGCGTCTGACAAGCTCAATATTCGTGTCTAGCTATTAAGAGGAAAAAAAAAACATGGGCAGCTATGTTCGAGTTGTGTCTATATACAAATTTTTTTAATAATTGAAGTGCCGTGCCCATGTCCATGTCCATGTCCGCGTCCGCACATCATACGCGTTAACACTCTCTCTCTCTCCCCCACCCTTGCCATTAAGAAAAAAGAGATATTAGCAACGAAAACGATATCATGTGTTAATATTAAAATTAATCTCAAATTATGTATAATTTAAGCAACAACATTTTTTGTGTTGTTATGAAATTGAGTAAATGCTATCTCTATTAACAAATTAATAAGTGAGAAAAGAACTATACAAAAATTATCAGTATTCGAAATTAGAAACACATGTATATTGACAACGAAATGTCACAATAATATAGTGATATTATTTGTGTTGTCACTTTTGAACTTGTGAAAATTGTTATTACGAGAACATGAAAGTTTTTGTACTCAATGAATATAATTAATGATAATTTTAACATAATCACTTGTTATTTTGTCATACTTTTCTCTATATGTTCCGTTTTATGCATGTGGAAATGTGGTTGAATAGTACAAGTGAGCATGTGCAATTGAACATACATTATTCGAAATTTTTGATAAAAAGACCTTAATTAAATCCTTACAGGTTAAAGGCGAGAGGAATTGTTTATTTCCAGAGGACCCTGGGCAGGTATGCTGTATTGGATCTATTTAAAGCTTAAAGATTAATTTATTATTGTCTCTCTTTTCTGCTGAGAATTAAAGCATATATATATATATATATATATGTATAAGAAAGCATACATATATATATATATATATATAAGAAAGCATATATATATATATCAGATTTTTACTAATACTATTATCTCATAAACAATATCACTGCTCTAACCAAAGAATAAAGGTTTTATAAACTTTAGGTTAACCTAATACAATATTACCCCTTATATTTCGAGTGATTAGGATTTATCAGGGAGTGTGTTGGTTATTGAAAAATCTTAGGGAGCTCGTGTGTTGGTAATTGAAAAATCTTCAGGAGCTCGTGGTAATTACCCAAAAGGGGTGTGCATGTAATTATATCCAAAATGTTACAAGCCAATAATCGGAAATTTAATTCTTCTTTTGATGATTTCTTTACTGTAGCTGTTGAATGAAAACTGCATGAAGAGGAAAGGAATGTCAGATATGGTACTAAAATATTATGTATTTTATTTCCCTAGTTATCTCTTTTTATTTCACTTGATAAAATGGGATTAATTAATTAATAATTATTGTGTTTAATTAATTAGGTGGTATCTAATGAAGAACCAAAGAAAGATTTGAGGAGTAGAGGGCTCTGCTTGGTTCCACTATCATGCACACTTCATGTGGGGAGTGAGATTAATGGAGCTGATTATTGGGCTTCTGCTTTTGGTGCAAATTTTCCATGAATTAATGTACTCAAAATTGATTAAGGGAGAAATTAAATTAAGATCATAAAGTGATATAACATCATGAGCAGTCAATCTGCTAACTTCCAAGGCTGACTGCTTCTGATGCTATGCATTTTGTTGATCAGATTAATCAGATATGCTGTACAATACAATTAGCAGCTTGAATTAATATCATTATCCAGCATACTAGTTTCTTTAATTTAATTCATCTGTATTATTATAGAGCGCGCGTACATATAGTATTGGTCGATAATATTTGATAATATTAATGGACGAATACCTTTTCAATAAACCATGATGCGTAGATAATACCTTTTCAATGTATTTTTAGGAGTGAGTAGATAATACCTTTTCAATTTGATTGTCTTGGTATTTATAGAGATGTCGTATGGTCCATGGGCCTTAGTTCTCTTTAACCTTTGGTTTCAGCCAAAAAGGATGACTGAATTAAATCTTGTAGAGCTCATATGTACTAATTCTATTAGAACATCATTGTTTAAGACAGAAAAACTCAAAATGTCTTTGGTCGAAATGATGGCACATCAATATCCTATAATATCGGACAATATTATCGGCCTTTAGCATAAGCTATTTTCAATAATAAAATTTTCATTTATTTCTAGAAAAATGCTCGTGAGATTATCTACAGTATTATTTATATATAAAATGAGCTTGTTGATGTAATTGTGTGTGAAATCTACTATTACAAACATAAGTTCAAGAATAACATTATTCTAAATTTTATTTTTAATTAATTCAATAAATATTCTCATTACATACTAATGAATAATAGTTGTGCTAGTTATATTTTTCGATGATTTTACTAACTTTTTGATTTTTTTTCTACATCTTAATTATAATGCATTTATTTTGTATTATCCGTTAGTATCAAGATATGACGCCATTGAAAATGGAACAAAACCTACCATTGTTGATGCCACAGTTTATTACCATGGCACATACAGACCAATGTGGAATATTAAGAATGTTACTTAGCTACGGTATGAAGCATTGCGTGCGTAAACTCCTTTTTAAATCACTACTTATAACATATATTAGTAAAATTGCACTTTTCGTTCCATATTATACTAGACTTATTTTATTTTTAGTAGCCGAAGAATATCACGTGAGTCACTACATGGGGAGGGAATCTGGTCCATCTCACGACAAACTAGGTTAGGGGTTGGTGAATTTAGACTGCACTCGTTGTTATGCGAGCTGCCTACGCACCCAAAAAAATAGGATCAAGTTAGTTCGTAGTTCTATGGTGAAATTACTCTCAGAAGTAGCCAGTGTATTTTTTCTGAGATAGTTGATAAAGAATGGTATCAGCCCCTTTGAAGGATTATATAGGATTGATGGTAGGCTATGGGCCGTGGGCTCAAATTTAGCAGTAGCCCGCCAAACTTATTAATCTTCCCATTACTTAACCCTTAGACTATTAAAATAGCCTAACTAAATTTATGGCCTTAATAACATAATGGGCCATTTTCCCAATGGGCCGTCAACCGTCAACCCTTTGGGCTTGACTAGTATATTAACCGCGGACTAAATCCTCGGGTGATGGCCCGGCCCCAGTCGAGGGTATGTTAATTATCATAGCGCCCTTAGAAATTTTTGGTGCACATCATAATGCCACCCACTCCCGGAGTTACCTAACGATATATCCAGGAGTAGAAATAATTTCGCTTAGGCAGTGACACTCAACTTCAACTTGTACTGGATTAGGGGTCATAAAAGCTCCCCACCTACTTTTTGTCCAAGTATAGGTGGGCTTGTGGCTTTCACTCTAAAACCCCTTTATATCATCATTTTTTCAAAAATCCTCTCTTGGAACTTTCTCTCTCTAGGAGCTTTCATCCTTAGCCAACCATGAGTAGAAGCCAAGATGACCAAGGTAAATTTGAATCCCTTGCATTTGCTCTTTATTTCATAAGGTCATGCTAGTTGTGTTGAGAATTGCTTGTTTTTTCACCAACACGTGATTAATTTATTTTGTTCCCCCTTCGCTCTCATGGTGCAATTTTCTTCAGGGTTTCTAGCTATATTTTTGTTTATCCAGGAGACATCAGGCCTCCCTTATCGAGAAAGGGGGGGCATTAGGCGAAGTGACGTCGAGGCACTGTGCCTCGTGCCCAGCCGCGAGGCATGATGCCTCGAGGCTGCGCTTTTCGCGTTGCTCTCAGGGTATAGATTGCCCTGGGCTATGTTTTCGAATATTAGCCTTGGTGTTAGTTTAGCTCTTGTCGGCTTTTTTGTTGACCCTTTCGGACTTGTGAAAATATTGCATTTGTGCTATTATTTTAGATACCATTTATGAAGGTTTTGTTTCTAATGGCCCCCTTTATTTTTTATAGGACTAGGGAGCTCTTCTTCCCCATTTAATGAGGGTCCTTCTATCCATGAGGATCTCGCGTTCAACTCTTGTGACTCTAGTATATCGGGAGATGAACTCTCTGCACTTTTTGAGGATACTGCGGTGGACCTTGAATTACCAATGTCCATAGCTGGTTGTCGAAATTCCAGCCCTCCGGAGGGGCACGTGACTCTTTACTTTGAGTATTTTTGCTCAGGGTTCACCATCCCTTATCACAATGTTTTTGGGGAAATCTTAGCCCACTACCAAATTTGCATGAGCCAATTAACCCCTAATTGTTTCATCTTCTTTGAGGGTTTGTTCCTCAGTTTATCGAATTAAACCTTGAGATAAATTTGGATGCCTTTCAGGCTCTGTTTAAGGTTAAGATGTGCACTACTACACCTCGCGGGTATTTTTCCCTTCATCAACCGTTAGGTTTTTGGAGGGCAACATTAACCCTAAGGGTAATTGGAAATCGAAGTTCTTTTACTTTCCTATTACCTACTTGGGTATATCAACGCCATTGCATTGGAATGGGGGTGTTACCCCTCATAAGGTCACCCGTACTCAAAATCAACTTAGAGTTATTGTTGGTCCCAAGTGGTATACGAAAGGGTCTAGAAGGGGAGGGGGGGTTGAATAGACCCTGAAGTCTTTTTTGACTTCTAAAAACTTTCGTATTACTGTGAGGTATTTGTACGCTCGGAAAATTTTAAGCGCTGGGTGCGGCGCTTTGAGGGATGATGACTTAAGCGCTAGTTTCAGGTGCTTGAGAAAAGTTAACTTAGATTCGGTGATTTCAACACTTACCAAAGTAGGGCAGAGTTTAGTCTCTAAATCAGGGTTAGCACAGCGAAAATATTTTTATAGCTTAGCGTTCGTTTTAACCAATTAGTCGCTTATTAGTTTAAATGCCTTTTTCAAGATATGATATGACAGTATAATGTAAGACAACAAAACAGTAAATGACACAAGATATTTGTAAGGTTCACTGGGTGATGTAATCCTAGCTACGTCCTTCTTCTCCTTTTATCAGGGAGGATTTCCACTATGATGATTATCGAAGAGTCACACAGAGATTTCTACAAAATAGAGAGAGGTTGGATATGATCTTGGAACTCCTTGGTCACACAGATTTCAGCTCCAATAAAGATCTTCTATCCCCATGCTTCTTTCACCCAGAAATAATGCAAGTTACACTTGATCTCGGAACTCCTTGGTCACACAGATTTCAGCTCCAGTAGAGATCTTCTTCCACACAAAAATGGTGTTTGTAGGTCAACACACTTTCTCACTCAGACGAAGGATGTTGAAAGGTTTTGTAATGGCTTTGTTTGGTTTTGGAAAGTTCAAACAACTTGAGGATATCTCAATAGTAATGTAGGGTCTTCAAAAAGGGGTTTGAGATATAGTTGACTGTCTCTGGAATATTTGTGAAAAGCTTATACGGATATTGGGCTATGGATTTTTGTAAGCTTTTCTTTCAACAAAGTAGGTATTCTTTTCTTGTGTCTTTTTGTATAACATACAAGAGGTTGTGACTGTTATTCACACTAGGATATTCAGGTATATCTCTTGTATATGTCACAGTTTTTTGCTCTGTCTTTTACTTATTTGTTGAAAGGGCTATTTATAAGGTATTGGTGGTTTTTGTCCGTTTGATACGATAGGAATCTCGTTTCCCCAAACATTCCTTAAGTTCTGACATTTCTAACTTTGAGTATACTTAATTAGTTAGGCATGTTCTTGGTTTCATAACTTCTGACAGTCTTGGTCAAATAAATGGCTTACCCATACGTTATAGTGCTTATATTTTAATAGCACTTATCCGACTTTTAATGCATCTTATTTTATTTCCGTTGGAAATAATTTGTCCGTTTGATTCATGCATTCTTTAAGTCTTTGGATAGCTTTGGGTTTGAGTTCTCAGGTTACGTTCATTGTAGGTTGTGTTGGTTTAGCCTTTTGGACGCTTGCTGAAGAGGACAGTCTTTCTCGTGCATTGGACAGACGCTTGGACTGATCCTGAGTCTCTTCTCTTTATTTCAGACGCTTACTCTTCAATCTTGACTTTGATAGGCTCACTCAGAATTCCATCATTGACTTAGTGTTGAGTATTCGGCCTGAGTTATCCATTCATATTTTGAGAGCTGGAGTTGTAACCTGGAATAGTCTCTAAAACGTTTGACGGACGCTTCAAGAGATCTTTATCTTCTGTAGCTTCAGACGCTTGATCTTCGACTTTATCACTTGGTAGACTTACCCAGAATTCTTCTTAGTGATTTAGTATCACATTCTTAGTCTAAAATTCTACAAAGATAAAAACTATAAGCCTAAGATAAATAAGCTTTCAGGTACTTATACACAATATTCTATGAAAGCTTTTATACTTACATTTTTCGGGGTCTAACAGGAAGTCCCATTTGTCATCATCAAAACATCTAACATGAAATTCCTAACAATTTCCCCCTTTTTGATGATGGCAATACCTATTTAGTTCAAGCGTTAGATACCTAAAGTATGAGTTAGCGTAGGTTAGTAAGTTAGTTTGAGCTTCAACGAGATGTTTCAGCTGTAAAATGCATTTTATATATATCTTTTATAGTACAAGCATTTTACAACTGAAATGAAAGAATCATAAGTAAAAAAAAAAACAAGATCGTAATTTGATCTTGTATCTCTTAGTCATTTCAGTACGGATTGCTTTAGTTATCTGATCTTCTAGCGTCATCATCGCAGCATGATCTTTACTGATTATATGTTTGTTTTCTTTTACTTGTCGTGCCTTGAAAGTAATGAGCTGCTTATCCCATTCCTCTGGACTGATGCCTATGTATTGTTAACCGTCCGTAACAACACGGAATCGAACAAATAATATACTGAAAGTAAGATCGTCTCCACAGGGAAGGTTATCAAGTTCCAAACAAAGTTTATCTTATTATTTAGACTATCGATTATCAAAGATTTGAGATTTTAACTAATTAAAAGCAGAAATTATAAAAACATAATTAATTATGAATAATTAACACAAATATAATTAAAATGAACAATCAATTAACGAAAGGCCTAGGGATTAAGATTTCATCAAGGTATTTCTATGGATTATTGACTTTCAATGGATTATCATTCTTGTTTAAATTAAAGACCCAATTTCCTTAAATACACGAATACTCTCCCGAGATCTTCATGAGTATCCACCTAAATTAATTAACGTCACTCCCATGATCAAAAACTAATTTAGATGAATCCATTAAGTTCTATGAATATCGTTTAACTAGTCTCTTGCAAAATTACCAATATCCCTATTAAGCAATTTACACATGTCTATTAAATCCGAACCAATAAACTAATTCACCTCCCGATACTTCTTAATCTATCTTAAATCATGCAATTGGTGATCAATCAATTACAAGCATTAAACACTCATTAATAGATAAACCAAACAAGAAATCACATCCATCAATCATCAATAATCCAAATCAATACACAAGACTATATCTTAAACCCTAAAAAATAATTTAGCTATACATAATTAAAGAAAAACAAGAAATAAATTGCATAAACATAAAGTTACTCATGTTCAACAATGGAGGATTGGAAGAATACAACTTGAGAAGATGAAGCTTTCCTCTCCAAGAACTCTTCTCCAAGAACTCTTCAAGATCTCCTTTCTCTCTTTAAAAGTCTTCTTTTTTCTCCAAGATCTACTTTTTTTGTAAGAATGAATTATTCTCCCACCTCACTCTAGCCTATATAAATGTTTTTGCCACTTTATTTAACTAAAAAGGAGTCTTAGATACATAAATTATGCCCATCCAAATCATAAAATCGGCCCACAAAAATATAAAAATCCGCAGCTGCACAGCTGTGCAGAATATCTGCACAGTTGTGCAGCTGCCTGTGCAGAAATTTTTCTCTTCATTTTTCTTCAACGAAACATTCTCGTTTGGCCTTTCTAATGCATTTCTTCACATCCTCTTGGATAACCTTCATTATTCTCGTAATAAATACTCCTTCAACTCATCAAAATCATCGTTTTTATGCCTACAAAAGCATTAAAACGACTAAGAAATCAAAATACATAAATTAGGCTAAAAATAAAGGAAAAGACTAACAACAAGGCATAAAATAAAGATAAATATGAGGTAAATCATAATGAAAATATGTAAAATATGAGACCTAACAAACACCCCAGACTAAACCTTTACTCGTCCTCGAGTAAATCTAAACAAAACAAAAACAAAAATAAAGATAACACCACTTTCGTAGGGAACACGATTGCACTTAGCATGTGCAACAAGCCGTTAAACCCCTAGGTTACCCCTAGTGGACGAGTTTTGTCTCGTGAGGGTTTGCAGAGAATATACCCACAAAATTCATGACAATCGTCTATCTGTCTCACCGTGCATCAAATCAGCAACTAGTCACAACATTTATGACTCCCCACAATCATCACAAATAAACCAATAAACACGTAGAATCATTATTTTTCCACATATGAACATCTTTACTCTCAAGTCATCACACTAATCCCAAACAAGTTCAATTTCATATACATCCATTCGTGCTTGATTTATGAATTCTAGCAAGGGAACATCTCAGTTATTTCAAGCAAGAACACAACATCTATCATATTTCATCCTCGTTCACTTTTCTTCATTCAAAATTTATCAACCCGTGCAATGTCTCGCTAATCAAGCTTTCTATGTCACCCTTGTAACGAGTTTTGGGCCAATGACTCTCAAACCAGTCGGTTTTAAGGCACTAGGTGTCAAGACACCCCAACGGACTTAATCACTCAAGTGACAATGGCTAGAAACGAAACTGGGTGATTTTAGCTTTCATTAACTACTGAATCAACTTTCTTTCCTTATTTTCTTCATCGATTTTTTTTTCTTTTTTTCATTTTCTCGACTTTCCTCCAATATCACCATGTATCAAAAAAAATATGTAATTGCTTTTATCTCCCCGATCATTCCCTTTTACTAGAACTCGTGTGTAGTGTGTAAAGATGCATAGAAATTTTACAAATTTCAGGCTCAGCAATCAAACTCAACAAAAAGAGTATCCATGTACAGAAATCAAATTCATATGTTTATCTAGTCAAGAGCTCAAATATGGGAACACAAATATTGTGAACAAATTAACCAATTTTTAGCAATAGCTCAACAAAATTTGACGTATGCCCAATCCTTTCACCAATTTTCCACATTACCCCACATTTGAGCTATTCAATACACACAATACTCAACAAAAAAAATGTAATATGTCCGGTCCTTTCACCAATTTAACCACAAACACCCCACACTTGAGCAATTCAATATACGCAATCACAACCTCACAACATGCAATCAATCAGCCCACACTTAAAGCAACACATTGTCCTCAATGTATTTTATCGCAACCGATATGCAAGAAGATAAACAAAATGTAATTGAAATAACAGTGAAAGAAATACTCCCCTATGCATGTGCGTGATGTCCCGGGAGTCGGTAGGGTGATGGTCTCTCGCGGTAGTATTGTAATTGAGAGAACACTAGTTGCCTTGGAAGAAAAATCGCACCCAAAAGAAGTGTGGTAGCAGTGATGTGGGAAGTCGAACGACGGAGGTGGAACTAAGTTGTGGATGTGAGATGAAGGCGACGAAGGCGTTTATGAGTTGCGGTCGAACTGCGGTGCAAGTGCGGCAATCGGCGGAGTTGAGTGGAGGTTGTGCGGCGAGTAGCGGCGTGGATCTGTGAATAGGAGAAGACGGCGGCGAAGTGGTGGTCTTGAATTACGCTCGGTCGCGCGTGGCTTTGTGGTTGTGTGCGGCGATGGCGGCGGAGGTTGATTGTGAGCTTGAAGACGGATCGAGAGACAGCGAAGGTTGAGACGATGGCGGCGATAGAGTGCGACTGCGACGCGGTAGAGATGAGACTGAACGGGGAGCGGTGGCGCGTGTGAGCAGACGGCGGATCTGGGTTGTGGATCCGAGACGGCGCTGTGAAGAGATGTCGCCCGGAGGTGGCGACGTCATTGAAACGCGACGGCGGCGGCGTGGATCTGTGATTTGCTCCGGCTGTTGGAGGGGGTGAAACGGTGAAGACGACGAGTGGTGCGGCTTGCGGCGGCTGACCGTGTGTTGAAGAAGACGGAAGTGAGATGGCGCCGGTGAAGAGAAACAGCGGCATGGTGGTTGGCTGGAGAAGACAACGGCGAACAGCGGCGGTATATTTGTGGTTGTGACGAGCGAACAAATAATATAGTGAAAGTAAGATCGTCTCCACAGGGAAGGTTATCAAGTACCAAACAAAGTTTATCTTTTTATTTAGACTATCGATTATCAAAGATTTGAGATTTTAACTAATTAAAAGCAGAAATTTATAAAAACAGAATTAATTATGAATAATTAACACAAATATAATTAAAACGAACAATCAATTAACGAAAGGCCTAGGGATTAAGATTTCATCAAGGTATTTCTATGGATTATTGACTTTCAATGGATTATCATTCTTGTTTAAATTAAAGACCCAATTTCCTTAAATACACGAATACTCTCCCGAGATGTTCATGAGTATCCACCTAAATTAATTAACGTCACTCCTATGATCAAAAACTAATTTAGATGAATCCATTAAGTTCTATGAATATTGTTTAACTAGTCTCATGCAAAATTACCAATATCCCTATTAAGCAATTTACACATGTCTATTAAATCCGAACCAATAAACTAATTCACCTCCCGGTACTTCTTAATTTATCTTAAATCATGCAATTGGTGATCAATCAATTACAAGCATTAAACACTCATTAATAGATAAACCAAACAAGAAATCACATCCATCAATAATCAATAATCCAAATCAATACACAAGACTACATCTTAAACCCTAGAAAATAATTTAGCTATACATAATTAAAGAAAAACAAGAAATAAATTGCATAAACATAAAGTTACTCATGTTCAACAATGGAGGATTGGAAGAATACAACTTGAGAAGATGAAGCTTTCCTCTCCAAGAACTCTTCTCTAAGAACTCTTCAAGATCTCCTTTCTCTCTCCAGAAGTCTTCTTTTTTCTCCAAGATCTACTTTTTTTGTAAGAATGAATTATTCTCCCACCTCACTCTAGCCTATATAAATGTTTTTGCCACTTTATTTAACTAAAAAGGAGTCTTAGATACATAAATTATGCCCATCCAAGTCATAAAATCGGCCCACAAAAATATAAAAATCCGCAGCTGCACAGTTGTGCATCTGCCTGTGCAGAAATTTTTCTTTTCATTTTTCTTCAACGAAACATTCTCGTTTGGCCTTTCTAATGCATTTCTTCACATCCTCTTGGATAGCCTTCATTATTCTCGTAATAAATACTCCTTCAACTCATCAAAATCATCGTTTTTATGCCTACAAAAGCATTAAAACGACTTAGAAATCAAAATACATAAATTAGGCTAAAAATAAAGGAAAAGACTAACAACAAGGCATAAAACAAAGATAAATGTGAGGTAAATCATAATGAAAATATGTAAAATATGAGACCTAACATGTATTGTAGGCAAATTCTGAAGGTTTGGTCAAAGTCAGACATTTTTCGCTCTAAGGCTAAGACTGTTGGATCAGATGGTTCTGGAATTGATGCTCTGAGAAGAGGAATATCAAATTTTTCAAGCAGTGCTCTTGAAGGTAATGGAAGATTTGGATAGAGCACTCTTGGGGTTTCTTTTTTATTGGACGTTCCCACCGAGGTAGTTACCCAAGAAGGATAGGGATACCTTGGCTCTGTACTTAGTGTGAGGGAAGTATCAATATGTTGACGCTTGGATGGTGGAGGAGGATCTTGATCTTTAGATGTTGAAGATTTCCTCTTTTCTCCCTTCTTTTCCCCCTTATTGCCATCATCAGTCTGTATGAAATGCTGAGTAAGAAGACTGACTTGAGTAGCAATCTGAGCGACAGAGGCTTCAAGAGTGGTTAGACGCTGGTCGAAGTGTTCTTTCATGACCAGTAGTTGAGCGTGATTAGCGTCTGTAAGAGAGGTCTCAAGAGCCGTGAAACGGTGGTTTAGATCATTTGTTAAAGCCACATGACTTGCCTGAGTAGCTGTAGATAGTTGCTGTATTTGAGTGAGGCATTCAGTCATGGACGCTTGAGCGTCGGGAACCGCAGTGCTAACTCGAGGCTTAAAACAGGATGTATGCTTGAGAGATTCAATAGGTACTTGATAATTTGGATCAAATACTGTTCCTCGATGCTCTGGGGCACTGTTGGACTCGGTGGATGCAGTAGAGTCGGATTCAGTTGGACTGGGAGGATTAGGCGCTTGAGGGAATTCTGGTGAGCGCTCAGGAGCAGGTAACGTTTCAGCTGGTGCTGCAGTAGATGCTGACTCTATACGGCTAAAGTCCGTAAACTGAAAGTCCAAGCTGGCAAACGGCTCATCTGCATATGGATAGGTAGCAGTCTGGAGAAGTTCATTCAAATGTAGAGTGGGGAGATAAGTACCTTGAATGAACGTGCTGATAGGACTATCCATGGCCCTGATATACATTGGCCCGAGGATATCCAGCACATGGGTGGGAAAGATTTTGGAGGGCGCTTGGCAGATGGAGAACAAGGCATCTGGGCAATAGTGTTGTGAGAAGCCAATTAGCCTATCTGTTGGGAGAGTCTTCGGTTTCCGAGAGTCGGGAACGTACAGCCTGTAATACTCTTCCAAGTATGGGTAGATGGCTGAAGCAAGCGCTTGATTTCTTTCCAGCAGCGACAAAACAAAAGTATAGTGTCTTAAGACTTCTTGTCGAATAGACGGAAGAAGTGGATATCCTCTGAAAGGATTGATCCGAGAGCCATTCCACTGTCGCAGATTTTCTGTGAAGATTTTGTCGAATAGGGAGACTGGAGGCATAATTGTCATCATGAGAGCAAAGTTGTCTTCACAGTGGCTAGGGGTGAAGTTCAGACAGGACAGGGGAGAAGAACCACTGGTGGACGCTTGATCAGCAAAGCGTAGAGAAGAGTTAGCCAGTTTGTGCAACGCTTGCCTTAAACGGTGTTCAGGTTGGTGGCGGATCAGAGGCAGCTTCAGAACTGGTCCAAGTCTATGTTGGCGCTGCTTGATCATGTATTGTGCAAATTTGCTCTTTTTATCATGAATGCCTATTCTGAACTGATGGGGAGCGCTAACCAATATAAGCTTCATCCCATTTTACCTCAGTCATGCAGTACTCAGTTCCTGCATTACGTATAGCACGAAATCCTTGGTGATGAATATCACAGATGGACTCAAAACGATACCTGTCTGGTTGGTAGTTAACATTCCAGACGCAGTCAAAATATGCATCGGCTTCTATTTGAATCATCTCGGTCAGTGAAGCTGGACGCTCACCGGCATGTACTCCTTTATTCTTCCACAAGAGGAGAGGATTAGCTGAGCGCTTGTTTTCCATGCTATTTACCAGTGTTGGGGAGTGAGAATAGCCTTCTCTATTTAGTAGCTTTTCCGTTGGGTTCACAAGCTTATCCTGACGCTCATAGACTCTGATGTTGTAGTCTCTGAGAGCGAAGCCAGTGGGTTTGCGTGTCCCACAGTCCAGAGAAGAAGCTTTATCAGCTGGGGTCAATGCTGGGTTAGAGAGAGTGTTGCATACAGCCAGATCAAATTTTATGAGCTTGGCGATATCATTCTCAGCATTGATAAGACTTTCTTCATTATATCCTGTAGGTATGAAGGGTTCTGCGGGCGCTGGAGGGAAATAATCGACGGAGTGATCGATGGTCTTTAAGGGATCCAGCTTGAAGAAATGTCGATGAATCACAACGTCGTTAGCATCGCTCTGACCTTCTGAGCGTGCCTCTATTGTACTTGGTAATGCAAGCAATGGTTGAACCCCTGGGATTTCAGGTTCATCAGGCTCGAGATTTGCAAAGTCGATGGCAGCTTCATGGGCGATGGCCACAATGTTGGCCATATCAACATCCAGATGGACATCAACTGGTGGTTCAAAGGATGATATCGAAATAGCAGCTATGGCTTGGTCGCTTGGTGTCGTGTGTGTAGCCTTAGAAGAAATGGCAGTAGTTGGACGCTTACGTCTCTTGAAGATACGCTTCACATTTACCCCTTCAGCTGGGGACGCTTGAGTCTATGGAACTGCTGGTTCTCCAAAGTCGATATTTTTTAGGACCTTTTCCAGATCCTTCCGACTAATGAGGGGTATAGAGTCCTCGTCTTCTTCATCACTTTTGATAGGTTGAGCCTTGGGCTTTCGAGGAGCCCGTTTCTTTGTGACAGTGGGACGCTTCACATTACGTTTAGCCATCTCTTAATCTGGGCGCTCAGCCTCCTCATTTGATGTTGCACGTACAACTTGGCGCTCAGAGCGAGGTCTAGCAGCACCTCCAACTTTGGGTGGATTGAAGAGATTGTTGATGATTCTTGGCCCATAGAACTTATGCTTGGCCACGGTGACTCCTCCTGAAGAGGTGCACTTTGCTCGGAAAGTTAGATCACTTAAAACTAGGCCATAAGGTCTGTTTGAAGTGCGTAGATTGTCTCTGAATCGGCTGAATATATATGCGCTCCAGTTGATTTTTATCTTGAGCAAGATAGCAGTCATCATCTGGAACTGGGTTGGGCTGATTTTGTCAAAGGTTCCTACTCTGCATTCAATGTTTTTACTGCAGAAATCAGCTAAGACTCGATACCTGTTCACTATATCTTTCTTCTCAAAGTACGGTTTGTATGGAACACCATCGTAGGCGCTAATCTGAGTCCAGACTTCTTGGATTTGTTCCTCAGTGATAGTGTCTAAAGTCGCTCCGTCGTTAGGTAGAGAGAAATTCTGGGCAATAGAGGCCGCAGAGAGAGTGAACGTCTTTGATTCCGTCTTGGGGGCAGGAACAAACAGGTGATGGAAGTCTCATCGTCAGACAAACTAGCATTTCTCCAGAAAAATTCTAATTCTTCAGGAAACATGTACGAGTGTTTGGTAAGAAATTTCTAAAGCCCAGCCTCTCCATCATTTCCGTTAAATCAATTTGGGGGTTTTCATAGAGAAACTTCCAATCGATTAGAAGGCCTTCAGTGACCTTAACAATAACTTCAGTGGTTCCAGCAGTAGCTTTCTTGGGTGCCATTAGTGAGAAATAGACAGAGATTAAAATGAAAATTTTGTTTTTGAGAGAGAGAGATTTTTCTTGCACGAATGAAAGAGAGTGTAAGAGAGATTATGTTCTGCAGAAGGAGTGTTTTGAAATACTACAATTTGAATGTTTTTTGTGTTTGGAGGTTGAGATGTTGACACGTGGAGGAGTATAAATCTCAGCCATTGAAATACGACTGTGGACGTGAATTTAGATTTAATAAGCACGGTTACTTTTAGTAACAACCACATATACTATTTTGACGTCCGATTAAAAGTTTGAAACAGAGACTTTTGATATACTGAAAGTGATACGTGTGCCCGTTAACAGCGGACATGTATTTTGTGAAAAACCGTTCGGGAACCGAAATTTTTGAACAATTATTCAAATACCCGCCAAAAGTTTGTAGGAGCGTCTGGACCTATTCAGAAGAAGATGACGCTTGAAATAATTCTGTGTGATTTTGACGCTTAAAATAATTATGTGTGATTTTGACGCTTGAGAATCTTGAGGTTCTCTTTCAAGTAACATTTTGTGCTTTAGCGGTCATCGTAACATATAGAATTATTCTTTTCAGGGTATGTATGAGGACACAGTTTCCCAGTACTTATCATTATGTCTTGGTAGTAGTGTTTTACTTTTGGTTTAAAATATTCAGCGCTGGTTGTATTCGTCTAAGATACATGGTAATTGTACTTACGTGTGTACATGTGCTGAACCATCTTTGAAAAACGTGATGAGTACCCATGGGTTTTCTTGAGCGAAAGGTGAGGAATGTCAAGTCAGCATTAATTGCATGGATTGACTAATCCACTTTCTCGTTTTAGCGTAGGGTAATGTACGCTTGCTTTTAAAGGATCTTTTTACTAAGCGCTTTAGCTGGGAATAAAGCTAAGCGTTCAATTTATTTTGAGAGGGCACAGACGCTAAAGAGAACGTTTGATAAGCGTCTGAAAGAGTTTAGCGTATAATGCTAAGTGCTTATGACCAACGTAATAATAAAACAAAAAAACGGTTTTGGTCATTCTCACTGAAGTTCAGTTATCCCTTTTAAGGTTCTCCCTATGTAGGTGCTCCTTAATATTGATAACTTATTGAACGATTTTATGTGTAAAAAGAATTTTATTCCCCCTAAATTTATGCTTAATGAAAGGATGGTGTTTCAAATGATTAGGCATTTAGATCAATCATACCTAGTTCACTTCTTAAAGTGAGAAAGCGTTGTTCGTTGAGAGCTTTGGTGAAGATATCTGTCAATTGTTTTTCTGTACCAATGAATTGCATGAAGATATCCTTCTTTTGAACATGGTCACGCAGAAAATGATACCGTATGTCAATGTGTTTGGTTCTAGAGTGAAGAACTGGATTTTGTGTCATTGCCAAGGCACTTTGGTTGTCACAATGGATTGGGGTTGGACCTAAGACTATAGTCTCTAAGTTGTTGCCTCATCTAGAGAATTTGTGCACAACAGCTTCCAGCGGCTACGTACTCAGCTTCAGCAGTAGAAGTCGCAATGGATTGTTGTTTCTTACTGTGCCATGAAATTAGTCTATCACCTAGGAATTGATATGTACCACTAGTACTTTTTCTATCTATTTTGCATCCTGCAAAATCTGCATCTGAGTAACCGATTAGTTCAAAAGGAGAATCCCTGGGGTACCATAAGCCCACATGTTGTGTGCCTTTGAGGTACCTAAGGATTCTCTTGGTAGCAATTAAGTGTGATTCTTTAGGATCGGCTTGAAAGCGTGCACACATGCATACTGAGAATATAATATCAGGTCTACTAGCTGTTAGATAAAGAAGTGATCCAATGATGCCTCTATAATTTGTAGCATCGACTTTCCTTCCACTTTCATCTTTATCTAGCTTAGTCGTTTGGCTCATTGGAATTTGGGAAGATGATGCATTTTCCATACCGAATTTCTTAATCATATCTCTAGTATATTTAGTTTGGTTTATAAATATACCATTAGGGAGTTGTTTAACTTGTAATCCTAAGAAAAAAGTTAACTCGCCATCATGCTCATTTCAAATTGGTCTTGCATCATTTTTGAAAATTTCTCACATAAACGCTTATTAGTAGATCCAAATATGATATCATCAACATAAATTTGAACTAAGAGAATATCTTCATTATGGGTAATCTTAAATAGCGTTGTATCAACGCTTCCTTTTGAAAACCTTTACCAATAAGGAAAATAGAAAGAGTGTCATACCATGCTCTTGGTGCTTGTTTAAGGCCGTAGAGTGCCTTGTCCAATTTGTAGACCATACCTTTCCCATGGTTATTGATGAATCCTGGTGGTTGCTCCACATATACTTCTTCTTGGAGCTTACCATTCAGAAATGCACTTTTTACGTCCATTTGATATACTGTAACTTGTTGAATGCTGCGAATGCTAGAAACATGCGGATTGCTTCAAGACGGGCAACTGGAGCGTATGTTTCATCAAAGTCGATGCCCTCTTCTTGACAGTATCCCTGAGCTACGAGTCTGGCTTTGTTCTAATCACAATCCCATTCTCATCCATTTTGTTTCTATAGACCCATCTAGTTTCCAATGACCCCTTGGTGGGTTGGTCTTGGTACTAGCGTCCATACCTCATTTCTTTCAAATTGGTTTAGCTCTTCTTGCATGGCTTCTATCCAGCTTGGATCGCTTAGCGCTTCATCCACTTTCTTAGGTTCCATTTGAGATAGAAAGCTTGCGAACATGGCCTCATTTATTGTAGCGGCTCTAGTTACAGGTGCTCCCATATCTCCAATAATTATTTCTGGTGGATGGTCTCTGAGCCATTTTCTATCTAGTTGAGAAGGGTTTAGAGCTTGATCAGTCGCTTGACTACGTTGCACAGGCGCTTGACCAGCTCTTTGCGTAGGCGCTTCAGTGTTTATAGTTCTAACTTGCTCTTGATGATCACTTTCTTCATGGTCATCAGCGTTTCTTTGGTCATTGACAGCCTCGTGAGTAAGTGTAGGATTAGGCACGATAATCTCATCCTCTTCATCAAGATCGCTGTCATCACATAGATTGATTTGTGATGTTTGTTGAGAGAGTTCCTCAGTTCACATCATCAATATTACCCTTACTCGGTTCTTGGTTAGCATCATCAAACACAACATGAATGGATTCCTCTACCTTTGATTTGATCTTATTTAGGATACGAAAGCTCTTTCCATTTTTGGCATAGCCTAGAAAGATTCCTTCATCTGCTTTAGGATCAAATGTCTTTAAGTTTTGGGATCCATTGTTATGAATGAAGCATTTTGAACCAATACATGAAAATATGAAACATTTGGCTTACGTCCCTTCCATAGTTCATATGGAGTCTTTTCATGTTGGCTTGTTGATCATACACCGATTCTGTGTGTAGCAAGCGGTATTGATAGCTTCGGCCCAAAACCTTTGAGGTGCTTGGATTCGCTAACATGGTACGGGAGCTTCCTTGAGCGTTCTGTTCCGTCGCTCAGCAACTCCATTTGTTGAGGGGTTCTAGGCGCTTGAATACTCATGAAGTATCCCAAGTCTTTGCAATATTTCTCACAATATGGTTAGTAAATTCAGTTCCTCTATCGCTTCTAATTCTGGTTACTTTTAGTCTTTTGAGTTTTGTAGCTGACGAATTAGTGATGTGAGCTTAGCGCTAGTTTCATCTTTAGACGCTAAAAATTCTATACCATGTATACGTGAGAAATCATCAACTATTACTAGTGAATACTTTTTACCGCTAATGCTCATGATTTGAATAGGACCAAATAAATCTAAGTGTAATAATTCAAGTACTCGCGATGTAGATAGATGATATTTCTTCTTAAAGGATGATTGACTTGCTTACCCATTTGACAAGCATCACATAAGCGATCTTTATTAAAGGAACCTTTAGGTAATCCCTCTACGAGATTTAGAGATATTAATTGAGAGATTGCCTTGAAGTTGAGGTGATTCATTTTTCTGTGCCATAACCAACCCAATTCGTTTTGATTCTTAGCTACGAAACATGTAGGGTTGTTATCTAATGTTGAATCCCAATCTACTAAGTATACATTGTTTGTTCTTTTTCCTTTTAACTTCGTAGATCTTGTCTTAACATCTATTATTTCGCAGAAGTCACTATAGAACTTAATTTCAAAACCTTTATCACAAAATTGACTTATGCTTAAGAGATTATGCTTAAGACCCTCAACATAATATACATCATTTATCATGATGTTCCCCCTGCGCATGATACCTATACCTTTAGTTTTACCTTTGGAATTATCACCGAATATAACTTGAGGACCATTGGTTGCACGATAGTTGATCAGTAGATCCTTTGAGCCAGTCATATGTCTTGATGACCCACTATCTATGTACCATATTGAAGTGTCGGTGTTGGCTCTAGGTACCTGCATTCAAAAGGGCAGTTCTAATTCTTTTTAGGTACCCATTTTGTTTGGGTCCTTCTTTGTTAGTAACGTTAATTTGAATTAGATTTTTCGGAACCCATATTTGCCTTATCTTCATTATGGGAGAGAGATTGGCCTTCTTGGGTTTCGTTTTGTGTTGTGTGTGTTTTTTAGTGTGTAGAAAT
Source organism: Buddleja alternifolia (assembly GCA_019426215.1). Classification (NCBI taxonomy): domain Eukaryota; kingdom Viridiplantae; phylum Streptophyta; class Magnoliopsida; order Lamiales; family Scrophulariaceae; genus Buddleja; species Buddleja alternifolia. Next base: position 16,833,272 of record CM033405.1, on the reverse strand, counting down.
ATCCTTGATTATAGTAATAATCATAATCGTAATCATAATTATCATAGTGTTGATAATATGAACTGGATTGTTTTGGATATAGACGTTTGATCTTGTTTGGTACTGGCTTAGGATGCACTTTTGGTGCGGGACGCTTAACGTTTGATTCACTTGTAGAAGGTATTTCCTTAGCCTTTTGAGCGTTTGGATATATTTCTTTTGTGAGACATTCGCTTTGGTCTTTCCTTTGCCTGAGTAAGTGTTGACTTTACCATTAGCTTTTGTACCAATATCTGTTGGTTCATTCAGCGTTTGTCTGATTGAACTTTCTCCAACAAAGATTACACCTTTTCCTTTGTTGATTGTTGTAACATTGGACGCTTTGGCTTTATGACTAAATTATCACAACCTAGACGGTTTTTCACCAAATGCCCTGGTTACTTTAGTCATATTATCTAGCGTTCTAGACGCTTTTGATAATGAAGAGATCAGCTGCTCTGATTTAGCAATTTAGCAACCACTTCAGCTTCTCTTTTGACTATTATATCAAGATCATTTTTTAGCTGAGTGATTGGTTTTTCTCAATGCACTGTTGCTGAACTTGCAACTGCTTTGAGCGTTACGTTATCACTTCTGAGTGCTGAAATAATATGATAGTGATTTTGAAATAATTTGGCGGCATCTTGACAATCTGTATAATATTCCTTTACTTTGTCAAGTAATTCATCATAAGAAAGAGGATGATACAGATCAGTGGTTACCTCAGATGGTAAGTCGTTAGATGCTTCATTATCTCTTGCCATGAGACAAATGAATGCTGAATCCTTTGATGGTTCATCATCGCTGCTTTCATCTGATGATTCCAAGTCCTCTTCAGGAGTATAGAGAGGTTCTGATTCTGCTAGCAAGCCTTGTTGTCTCAGATTGCTCCTGAATTGGTTTCTATCCGTGTGATCTTGCTTTGTAGGTTTAGACACATTTGGATATGGGCAATTAACTTGGAAATGCCCTGGTCTCCTGCAGTTGTAACAGAGATTGGTCTTCATCTTTTGTTCGTTTGTTAATCTTGTGGATCGCTGGTTTAACGCTGCAGGCACTGAGAGATCTTGCTGAGAGGGAGTTTGATATTGAATTGGCGCTCGGGAGGGAGACGCAGGATAGTGAGGCGCTTGATATTGTGGTTGTATTTGGGGAGACGCTTGATATGAATTTGTCCTGGGTGCTTAGGACTGTTTCCCTTCTTTTCATATTTCAGGAATTTCCTGAATCTATTTAGAAGCGCCAGTTCTTCTTCCTCACTTATATCCGAGTTTTTTTCTTTGATAGATTTCCTTTGATTGATGCCATTAGCGCTCCAGATTCGATCACTGGATTACTTACTGCATCACTGGCCGAATTCAGCTCAAACTCAAATGCTTTGAGTTCTGAAAAAGCATCTTCTGGAGTTAGGCTGTCCAGATTGTTTAATTCTCTCATTGCAGTTGTTTTCATCAGGAATCTGCTTGGGAGACTTCTAAAGTTTTTGACCACTGTTTCTCGATTTTGTAGCTCCATACCCAGAGATGTTAGTTCAGTGACAAGAGCTGTAAATCTCATGTCTAATTGCTCTAGCGTCTCATTAGGTAGCATCTTGAAGCTATTGAATTTTTCTTTGGCAATTGATAGTTTGTTCTCCTTGATTTGTGCTGAGCCACCACAAATGGTAGCCAACTTATCCCAAATTTCTTTAGTGGTGTTACATGATTTGACCTTGTTGAATAAGTTGTCATTATCTCCAATGGCTGTGTATAGAGCGTTTCTACCAACATTGTCTAGATTTGCTCGTCGACGCTCATCGGTAGACCATTCTTGTTTGAGCTTCTCCACATAGCCATCGGGTGTCTCTTCTGTGGCTTCGGGCGCTCTGGTGATGATCTTGTATATTTTGATTGGCCCATCTGAAATAATATCACACATTCCATCATCACATGAGCACAAATAGGTGAACGCTTTGGACTTCCATGAATCACAGTTTGATTCGGTCAACTTAGGAACTTTGGAAAATGCCATGAAAAAAAAAATTAAAGCAAAAAAAAAAAAATAGGATCTGAACAAGCAGTTACGCTTGGAAACACTTAGGTTTCAACTTCAACCGCTCTGATACCACTTGTTGGTCCCAAGTGGTATACGAAAGGGTCTAGAAGGGGGGGGGGGGTGAATAGACCCTGAAATCTTTTTCGACTTCTAAAAACTTTCGTATTACTGTGAGATATTTGAACGCTCGGAAAATTTTAAGCGCTGGGTGCGGCGCTTTGAGGGATGATGACTTAAGCTGTAGTTTCAGGCGCTTGAGAAAAGTTAACTTAGATTCGGTGATTTCAACACTTACCAAAGTAGGGCAGAGTTTAGTCACTAAATTAGGGTTAGCACAGCGGAAATGTTTTTATAGCTTAGCGTTCGTTTTAACCAATTAGTCGCTTATTAGTTTAAATGCCTTTTTCAAGATATGATATGACAGTATAATGTAAGACAACAAAACAGTAAATGACACAAGATATTTGTAAGGTTCACTGGGTGATGTAATCCCAGCTACGTCCTTCTTCTCCTTTTATCACTATGATGATTATCGAAGAGTCACACAGAGACTTCTACAAAATAGAGAGAGGTTGGATATGATCTTAGAACTCCTTCGTCACACAGATTTCAGCTCCAATAAAGATCTTCTATCCCCTTGCTTCTTTCACCCAGAAATAATGCAAGTTACACTTGATCTCGGAACTCCTTGGTCACATAGATTTCAGCTCCAGTAGAGATCTTCCACACAAAAATGGCGCTTGTAAGTCAACACACTTTCTCACTCAGACGAAAGATGTTGAAAGGTTTTGTAATGGCTTTGTTTGGTTTTGGAAAGTTCAAACAACTTGAGGATATCTCAATAGTAATGTAGGGTCTTCAAAAGGGTTTGAGATATAGTTGACTGTCTCTGGAATATTTGTGAAAAGCTTATACGGATATTTGGCTATGGATTTTTGTAAGCTTTTCTTTACACAAGTAGGTATTCTTTTCTTGTGTTTTTGTATAAACATACAAGAGGTTGTGACTGTTATTCACACTAGGATATTCAGGTATATCTCTTGTATATGTCACGGTTTTTGCTATGTTCTTTACTTATTTGTTGAAAGGGCTATTTATAAGGTATTGGTGGTTTTTGTCCGTTTGACACGGTTGGAATACATTCCTTGAGTTCTGACATTTCTAACTTTGGGTATACTTAATTAGTTAGGCATGTTCTTGGTTTCATAACTTCTGACAGTCTTGGTCAAATGAATGGCTTACCCATACGTTATAGTGCTTATATTTTAATAGCACTTATCCGACTTTTAATGCATCTTGTTTTATTTCCGTTGGAAATAATTTGTCCGTTTGATTCATGCATTCTTTAAGTCTTTGGATAGCTTTGGGTTTGAATTCTCAGGTTACGTTCATTGTAGGTGTGTTGGTTTAGCCTTTTGGACGCTTGCTGAAGAGGACAGTTTTTCTCGTGCATTGGACAGACGCTTGGACTGATCCTGAGTCTCTCTCTTTATTTCAGACGCTTACTCTTCAATTGTCTTTGATAGGCTCACTCAGAAATTCATCATGACTTAGTGTTGAGTATTCGGCCTGAGTTATCCATTCGTATTTTGAGAGCTGGAGTTGTAACCTGGAATAGTCTCTAAAACGTTTGACGGACGCTTCAAGAGATCTTTATCTTCTGTAGCTTCAGACGCTTGATCTTCAACTTTATCACTTTGTAGACTACCCAGAATTCTCCTTAGTGATTTGTATCACATTCTTAGTCTAAAATTCTACAAAGATAAAAACTATAAGCATAAGATAAATAAGCTTTCAGGTACTTATACACAATATCTATGAAAGCTTTTATACTTAAATTTTCGGGGTCTAACAGAAGTCCATTTGTCATCATCAAAACATCTAACATGCTGGTGATCATAATTGTGTATTGCTTGTTGTTGGTTGGGTTATTTGGGGACGAGTAAGTCTAGAACCCTGGATAGAAATTTTTTGCCTGTCGTTCCTCTGTTCAAATTTTTCCTTAACTATTTGCGAATGAATCTAACATCTCATTTATTATTGCCTATTAAATCTGCCAAATTTCCTTCTAGTACTGTAAATGTTTGCTTTTGTAGGTCTATGCTTTCAATCCGCTGACAATTATCCCGATAAGGATGTACATGCATCAAATAGCAGTACTGACAAGGAGGTACGGAGAGGTATCACTGTTATGAGGAAAGTTTACATGGCCAGAAGTAAAGGCATAAAGCTACCTATCGGCTGGAACAGCAGAGGCCAACCAGTTGACCCCAACAAACAATTATTTGTTGGTTATATAGGGTGCATGGCTCGACAGAAGGTGTCAATTGTCGAAAATAATTGGCGAAAAGTGGAAAAATCTCAAAAAGAAGCAATTTGGGATGAAGTAGCGGTAATTTGGAGTTTATTATGCTTTCTATTTTTTGTTTAGTTAATGCTTTATTAAGTTTATTTTCTTATATATTTCGTTGGTTGTTTTTTCTAGCGGGCATTTGATATTGAAGATGATAGAAAAAAATTCGTACTAGCAGAAGCTGGGAAGCTATTACGTAATTTTAGGAGTCTCTTGACTAGAGCGTGGTTATGGGATGCTAATGGGATCATTAATAAAAGTCCACCCCCAAAATATGAGATATCTCAAGACGACTGGACGACATTTGTAAATATTCGCTTAACTGAAGAGTTTCAGGTAGTCATTTTAATTTACCATTTCATTTGTTTATTATTGCATTTATATTTAATTAATACTTTGATTATGTAATAAACAGCAAACAAGTACGGGAAATCAGGGAAGAGCGAAGGATCCTGAGTATCCTTACAGGAAATCACGTCTTGGACTTGCTCTTGTGGAGCAAATTGAGGTATGCAGTTAAAATAAATCCTTACAGTGAATCTTTATAATTTTTTATAATAAATTCCTTGTTTATCAAAATATAGAGGAATAAAAGAAGGGATTCGGGGTCCGACTGCACAGAGGTGCCACGAGCAGACGTGTGGAGGATTGCGCATTCCGATAAAATGAATGAAGTTGGCAACGACAATGTTAGAAGAGTATTGAATGAAATGGTGAGTAACTAATTGGTTGTATGTTTGTTTTGAAATACTTTTGAAAGAACAAAGTTTCATTAATATTTTTTTTTTAAATTCATTATTACAGGAGAGCATTTCAGGGGAGAGTACTAGCCATACTACTATAGAACAGAGAAGTCAAAATGATCGATTGGCTAAAGCTCTCAAAAAAAGTGAGCATCCGGGTCGGGTCAGAGGTGTTGGCTTTGGGGTCTCACGGAGAGAGTATTTTAAGGACCTAAAGTCTGCTAAAGATATGGAGGTAGAAAACTTGAAAAACATGGTGTTTGGTCTCACCCAATCATTAACTACCTTGCAACGCCGGTTTGACAATATGGAGTCGTCTAGGTCTGGTCAGCCGACACATGAAGATGATCAGGTGATATCTTTAAAAGATAGCTGCCCTGAACCTGTTAAAATCCTTCCTGAGGTAATAATTTAAACTTGAGTCTTTAATTATGTAACTTGCGACTCTCTATTTCTATAAAATTTTCTAATATAATATAGGTTAAGGCGCCATGTCAGTTAGCACTTTCCTCGCCCTCATATCGTGTGGTGGCTAAAGGACTGATGTTCAATCGACAATCGGATAGAACACTTCACAATCGCCTATTATCCACCACACTTGTGAAAGTGCAAATTAACACCGCAATTGAGAAGAATACACCTCTACCCATCCCTCTGAATGATGAAATAGTCTCCATTTCTAATGCTGTGGGTACCTATGTTGCTTGGCCTATGAGTCTTGTTATTGTCACTGATGCACCGGTATGTAATCAATATCTAGCCATTATTAAATTATAATAATTGTTTGAGATCACTAAATGTATTTTGGTGTGTAACATTCAAATTTTATTTTCTTTGCTTATATAGTCTCTTGAATCATCCAAATCATTAAACAAGCAGAAATCAGGGACTTCAAAGCACTTAGTTGTCAAACCAGCACCTCCATTGGCCAAGTCTGCAGGTGAAGGTGACAGATTTGAAGACATTGTACTAGATGGACTCCCAAATGACCTTTTAATTCTTGGGAAGTACATGAATATTATGCCTCCTGATAAGCAGATCACTACAAGCATGGACGAAGCAATTATGAATCATGTATATCCAGAGTTTGTAGGGAGAGAGGAGATCTGTCACCTTCTATGTCAACAAGAGATAGGAGCATCTCTTATATCTTTTTACATGAAGTAAGTTTTTTAATTACTTTTATTGTACCTGAAATATAATTATTTTTGTTATTCGAAATTTATTTTTTATTCTCAATTTAGGCATTTATGGGTTACTTATGTGACCCCCACAAGGAAAGAAAATCTTTTCGGATTCCTTTGCCCACATTTTATATCTGCCGAAGCAAGTATGGAAGTAACTCTTCAAGTGCAGTACATAGCAGATTCTATGATACGGAGTGCACCACTGAATAAGTTATTTCTTGCACCTTATAACACCGGGTAAATACTCATCTTTAATTTATGGAACTTGTTAAAACCGCTAAACAAATTTTAAACTTAAATATATTTTGAATGCATTTAGAGGACATTGGGTATTGCTTGCAATTGATCCATTTCAAGAGATAGTTTACTATCTGGATTCTGTGCACGGTGAATCGGACAACCGAATTGAAATGAAAGAAAAAATCAATCAGTAAGTTTTTCGTTCAATCAATGTTTCAATAATATTGAGTATTTTTTTTAATTGATACGAATCTTTTTAGATTACAAATAATTACTTGTTTTTTTTATATATTTTCTTATTTTTTATATATTTTTATAGGGCTGTGCATGATTTTCGTGCAACTTGCAACAACCGTGTGAAGAAATTCAAAAATATGGCCTGTCAATGGATTACAATAAAGGTTGGTGTTTTATAGTTTCAATAGATTATCTGTATATAAGTTAGTGTTCTAATGCAACTTTGATTAATTTTGTAGTGCCCCCGGTAGACAAACGAAGTGGATTGTGGCTACTTCGTTATGAGATTCATGAAAGAGATTATCATCCATGGTCAATCTATAATCCCGGCAAACGTAAGCATAGTTTTGACACACAATTTCTTTCACTTTTAAAGTAATTATTAAACATTTAGTAGGCAACTGATCGAATGTCATTTGGGTTTTCAAATATATATATATATTGCAGTACTTTCATGATTCTCGATGCTTCTGCTATACTCAAGAGCAAATAGATGACGTACGCTGTGAACTTGCACAATATCTTACGCTATGCGCTTAGAATTAGGTAATGTATATTTTGTACAATGTGATATTTTTTTGTTGTATTTTAAGTACTGAGTAACTTAATTAGTTGATTATAAACACGTGATGTACATGTTATAGATTATAAAATTTTGTTGTTGGATGAATGTTCGATGAAAGAATTGATTATATTGAGATTTTGTTTTTTGTTGAATTCGTTCGATATGGTAGCTATTTTTTGTGTTTTGGTTTGATGAATTTGTTATAAATATCTATTGTTATCAATCAATTAATAGGGGGCCGGGCCGGGAGGGGAGGGGCGGGCTGGAGAAAAATAAATAAAAAATAAAATCTATTACAGCAGTTTACACGAAAACGCTATAATAGGTGCCTTTCGGTTCGAACCTGTTACAGCGGTTTACAATAAACCGCTGTTAAAGGTCACCAAAAAAAAAAAAATCGGTTCGAACCTATTACAGCGGTTCCTGTAGAACCGCTGTAATAGGGTACCTATTACAGCGGTTCTACAGGAACCGCTGTAATAGGTTGGCCCTATTACAGCGGTTCTACAGGAACCGCTGTAATAGGTACCCTATTACAGCGGTTTTGAAGTGCTGTAATAGGCTTCAACCTATTACAGCGTCAGTTATTACAGCGGTTTGAACCGCTGTAATAGGGCCAAAAAAACCGCTGTAATAGGCCTGATCTGTAGTAGTGTATATATCACCTATTATGCATGTCGTACAGGAGGGATTCCAACCAGGGGAGGCACCATTGTGGGAAATTGTGGTACGTAAAGAGAAAACTTACTTATAATTTGCAAGTTTCTATAAATTAATCAGTTATTCTTATTTAAGACGTTCTATACCATTTCAGGCTGCTCAGATGTCAGCTCGTATGATTGGATGTGATCATAGGCCTCATGACATAGATGGACTGAATTCATTGGTGGACCAACATAGATCCATAGCTACCAATGTCCATAGAATCGCTAGAGGCCGACAATCGACTAATGTTTTGACCAACGACCAAATAGAGGCACCAGAGGTTGGGCAAAGAAGAACAACAAGAAGGAGGCCTCGTAGCATGAGGTCTTGTGGTTCTGAAGATGGAGTAGGTCCATCAACATCTAATCACAGACCTGCATTCACTGGTCACGCGTCTTCATCATATACTGATCAGACGTTTTCTGTTGGTGCACCAGAGTCATATCATGTCCCTGATCAACCATTTACCAGTGGTGATTCAACTTCTTATAACATCCCTTAGTATTTGCCTTCCGAAATAGCTGTTGCAGATCCATCCACATCAGCACCCCCTGTATTGGAATATGGAAATGTTTGAGATGATTGTTACGTACCTCATCCAATACAACAAAATGAACAATTTCCATTCGCTCCATGGGCGCCACATGGAGAATTTTTATCTGGACAGATTGATATGTCATTTCTAGATGTCGATGATGCACCAGAATTTGCGCCTTCACTCTCTCAATTCAATGTTTCACCCATCCCATGGTCGGGATTCGCTACGGCATATCGTGATCGCGGGGAATCAAGTGGAACAATTGCATCAACTCGTCATGAGATTAATTTGAATGATAGTAGTACTTGTGACAATGAAGAAACACAACCTTCTGAGATGCAACGTTATTATTAGGATTCTCGTGCTCATGAAGATAGGCATTTTAGTTAGAGGTTGTAGAAATAGGCAACAAAGTCCTTGTGGTACTGAGACACATTTTTAGATAATTATAATTTTTATTTTAAATAAATCACTTAAATAAATTATTATTTTTTTAATTTAAAGTCAATTATTATAATAATCAATAATATAAAAAATTATATTTAATTACAAAAATTATATCAAATTTACGAAAAAAAATAAAAAAAAAGAAAATTGTTGTCAACAATTTTTTTTTATTTATGAAGGCGTCATTTTCTATGTCGTCTTCCATTTATATAAAAAATAAAATTACATATATAGAAAAAATTATATTTCATTTACTAAAATTAAAAAAAAAATTGAAGACGACATTTCAAATGTCGTCTTCAATTTTCTTTTTTTTATAATTATATTATATATATAAATATATGTATATATAATTAAAAAAAGAAAATTGAAGATGACATTTTAAATGTCGTCTTCAATTTTCTTTTTATTTTATATATATATTTATTTATATTCTATATGTATAAATATAAAAAAAAAGAAAATTGAAGATGACATTATAAATGTAGTCTTCAATTTTCTTTTTTTTTATTTCTACCAACAGTGAAGACGACACGTGTCTTCACTGTTTTTTTAATTATATATAAATATATATATATATATATATAATTATAAAAAAAAAGAAAATTGAAGACAACATTATAAATGTCGTCTTCAAAAAAAAAAGAAAATTGAAGACAACATTTATAATGTCGTCTTCAATTTTCTTTTTTTTATTTTCACCAACAGTGACACTGTTTAACTATATATATATATAAAATTATATTTAATTAGAAAATTATTTGAAGAGGAGAGAAAATAGATTTAAAATTCTAGTATATATACATATTTGCCTTTTGTTTTAATTTATTGTGATATTAATCAATATTTAATATTGTGACATTAACCATTAATCAATATCCAAGAAAAATTTAAAAATATAAATTGGAGTGTTAAATAATTTATGAAAATTATAAAAAAAGAAAATTGGAGACCACTTTGCAAATGTATATGTCAGATAAAGAAATTCACTGTTCATTTATAAATTATGAAGAACACATTTTAAAGGTAAATGTCGTACTCTGATTATATATAAAAATAATATATATATATATATATATAACATTATAGTTAATTTATAGTTAATTTTTTATTATTTATATATAGATATATATATGTATATATATATAGTGAAGACGACATAAAAGATGTCGTCTTGAATATATATATATATATAGAGAAGACATAACATAATGTGAGAGAGGGAGAGAGAAAGTGAGAGGTGAGAGAGAGAGAGGAGTGAGAGAGAGAGAGAGAGAGAGAAAAAAAAAGAGGAGACAGAGAGAGTTTGTCGGAGGCATGATTACTTTTTTTTTGGAGAAAAAATTAATGCCCTTTTCGGATGAAAAATGGATGATCCAAACACAGTTGGACCAGAAATTCTGACCAAAAGGGACTTGAAAACGAAACCAAACATAACCTAAGACTTCCCAATACCATTTCAAGTCCAGGAATGCATGGTGGTAATTTTAATTTGGTAAAGGGGTCTGTGATGTGAGTTTTTGGTGTTCTTCCTCAAATGGATTAAGTAAGCGGTGGAGGTGATATACTATATGGATGAATGGGTACCAAGATGATAAAGGATGCATGTTGTCATTATTCTCTCATGCCACGTTCAAATTGGAAGTAGGAGCCGACACTTACATACACATTTGAGATACAGATTCTTAATTAACCTTAAAAGAATATGGTTTACAATTTGGCCCACCAATTTACAACATTGACCTATTAAGTACACTTTGTAAATATAATAATGATAATAAACTTATGACATATTTGTATGAAAGTATATATGGGATAACACGATAATTAGTTATGCAATGAGTAATATATAGAGTCGAGTATGAATACTAAATTTAACAAACCACATTAGCCGAAGTATATCTGAAGCATAAGGTGGCAAAAAATCATGACTATTACCTTAGTTTCTATAAAATTAGGAGCCCAGAAGATAGGATATTACAATTTCCCCCTCCTTAGAAGAATTTGGTCCCCAAATTCAAAGAAGCAACACGATGACAAAAAACACATGCTTTTGAATCTCGTTCCCATGTCGCATCTATCGTTCCGTTATTCCTTTAGAATCTATGAGTAGTCGTTGTCACTTGATCTTCACTATTATGAATTGTTATATATGGATAGATGAAATGATATGAGTTCGAATAAGCAGCAGTTTAGCTCAGGACGAAAAGTGTGGTGAACAAAAAGTTAGAGATCAACAAGAGAGATAACTACGACGTAAGTCCTCAAGATTTTGAAGTTACAAAATATAAGTGATTCTTAAAAATAGAACTTGGCTTAAATCACTTTTGACGAGCGGCAACATTCGAATGAAGACAATCAAGATCATGACAGGAATTAGGTTGAATTGCTCAAGGTAAGGGTATAAGAATTACTATTGACTGTCAGTTAGGGTGGAGAGAAGACAATTTGAGGTCATAACAAGAATCAAGTCGTATCACTGAATGATATACAAATAAGATCTTGTCAATTGACGGATGAGGGCGACAATACAACTGAAACATCTAACCAAGAATTTTTTTTGAGTGTTCACTCGAGCTATTAGAGTATATGTATCTCAAGTAAGGAATATAAGCTCAAGAGTTTCAAGACAACTGAATGAGAGGATATAGTGATTGAACCCTTATTGTGAAGAAGTATAAGGTAGTTGACGAGGTCAAGTATCTAGATTTCATTTTATTTATTTATTTTTGAACAAAAGAGGCATGCCATGCAAAGAAGTTTCACAACAATCAAATCAATTTTCAAAGGGTTCATGAATATAAGTCATTGATGACGACATAGTTGATCGATAAAAATAATCTGGAACAATATATAGTTTGAAAAGGAACTAATAGAAGGATTCACAACAATGACTTAGGTAGGAATCAAGATTGGTCATCAAATGACATTGCAAATTTGCAGAGATAATATAGGACTCCAATAAATTAACAAGATAAAATTTTCAACTCAGATGACAATGGGTGCAATGCACAAAGGCTTTGGGAGAAAGTTCAATCTCAAATAGAAGAGACCTCAAATGTAGAAAGATGAATTTGGTATCCAAGAATAACGATTATAATGAAGTATAATGCTTTAAAGGTGAACAAGAGCCAAAAGAAAATATCAAAAAAATAGGGGTTTCGAGAATAACGATAATGAAAAACTTGGAATTGGATAGGATTCCAGATGTTGAGTATGACAAGGTTTTCAATTAAATGATGATTACTCTAGAAAAGAAAATGCTTCAAAAGTCTATAATAACAAAAAGGAATGAATCCTTATAAATGATTCAACGAGAGTAGAGCTTAGAAGACTATCAAGAAATGGTTACAGGTAATTCCGATGAGTAAATGTCTCATGAATGGTAATTATCAATAATGAAGAACATAACTTGGTTCAAGCAATATAGAGCTTACTCACTTCCACTAGTAGTTACCAGTAACTTGATGAACTATTCGATATTCCCCTCACCCTAGAGGAAGAAAAACGTATTCCCAATTCTCATGTTAGGTTCGGTCCTAAAACCAGTACTATAATTATAATGAATCGCATGTTGGCTGGGCATCCCAACATTGATTAAACACAATTTAAATACTGATTTACTAATATTATTGATAATGCTGAAACATGTCTAACACACTCAATCGTTTACGTTATGTCGGACCAAGGAACATGTCTCACAGACTTATAACTGAGTACTTGTGAAGGTCCGAGAAACCTCTCCTGATATAGACAAGATAAAAAGAGTTATCTCTAGTAAACAGCTAAAAGAGGTAATTTCGGGAATGGTATTTTTAAAGCGTACAACTTGGTTATTCTAAGGAATTACTATTTACCAACGATTACTTAATGTCATTCCAATAATAACTTTGATGAGACTTTCTTATCTTGCATCCTCCTTATTCCACCAGTCTATTTATATATCTAGTCTTTAAAAACTCACCTCCTAAGCTCAACAAATCACAACCCCATAACACAGTCCACAATCTTATCTTAGTATAGCTTGGATATCAACCCAAGCTCTGATACCACCAACTCTGGTGCCTACTGACCACCTTGGCCCTCCACACCACGACGCCAACTCGATCCTGGAGACCGTCCAGCACCTAGCATCAAAACTTTACGAAATCTTTATCTATTTAAATTAAACTTTTACATTCCAAATAAATCGACAATAAATTTCTCATCAATCTTACACACCCAATTATACATCCCAAAATATAACTCCGTCTAATAGCAATGACCCAATGCTTCATTTACTCCTCATTTATCCCTTTGTAACCAACATACTAAGCTCACCTGAAAAGGAACAAAGACTCAGTGAGGTAGCCTAACGGTTTGCTTTTACCTTTATCTTTAAAATGGAATCTACAGCGGAAGATTACAAAAGAAACAAGATCACGCGTATCGAGCAAATCATGAAAGAAAATAAACTGTCAGAACGATGAACATCACGAAACATATAGCAAAATCAGATGGAATATAACTCATATACTTTAGATTCATGTCATACGATTGTGTTCCCAAATGTCCCATAGCAGCGGGAGACTTCACACCCTTTTGAGATTTGCAGGTGTGGGGATTCTAGTGGTGGCTCCTACAGGTTCAAGAGGTGGCCCCCGCTGACGCATGGCACTTTGTCCGTATAGCACTTAGCTTCCTTCAGCCTGCAAAATTTTCAGGTGTCGGGATTCTAGATATGGCTCCTACGAGTTCAAAAGGTGGCCCCCGCCATGTAACACTTTGTGCCGTGGCTTCAAGAGGTGGCTCCCATGCACATGAAACTTTGTCTCGCATAGCACTTAGCTCCTTTAGTCGACGGAATAGAGCCAAGGAATACAATGGTCTCAACATGTTAAGAAAGATAATGACTCGATATTCGCATGATAAGACTTACGAATTTGACAATGACTAGACCGAAGACCATTTCGAGGCAAAACATGTACCATAGACATGAAAAAGGATAACATCGGGAATCATGAGATATTGACTAGAGCGGGACACTTAAGAACTTACATTCATTAATAAGCAATCATCAAGATATCGATAAGATAGTTACAGAACGAAACAAAAAGAATCACAATTAGGTAAAACAATTAAAGAGTTTCAAGAAAAAGAGAAACCCTCACAGTTACAACCCGGCGTCGTCGCCTCATATTCGTTCGAACCACGGATATATCTTGATAGTCAAATACACTATCATATTCTCAAAAGTACATTATAACTAAACAAACTAGTAAGTTATTGTTGGTGTATAGATACTTTAGTTTAAATAAGCTTCAAGCTACATATCACCGCAACTTCACTATAAAAGTCTTCATAAAATATTCAAAGTATGAATTTGCTCTCAAATTTTACAGAAACAAAAACATCATCTTGAATAACATGTTATAAAATTTCAGAATTAATTAACGTCGTTAAATTGGGTTTCGATCACCAAAACATGGCTGCACCAAAACATTTTTTGCAGGACAGCCAGTCTTGTTTCAAATATTTTTAGAAAATCTCCTGTTTCTTGAAAGACACCCAAATTTGGATAAAATCTTCCTAACACGTATATATCCATTGTAAAAGTTTCAGAGCAAAATCAAATTTCCAGATTCACCAAATAACTTCAAAACCGTAGCATTTGCCAATCCCACCGAACAGACTAGCAGTTTTATTCAACGATTTTTAGAACAATCCACAGAACTTCAATCTTCACAAAATTTTGTAGAGACGTTCAAAACATAATTCAGTTGTTTCATAAAATTCAACATAGTATAACTCATACGTTTGATCATGTGACTATAGCCTTGAACATCAAAAGCAGAAATTGAATTCAGAAAACAATATTCATAACTTGTAGGACATAATCTAACTACCAAGTCAATCACCCAACAATAATTTGATCTCAAATTATCACTATAGACATTTGAGGTAGTCACCTTCATTGAGAGTGATGAAGGAACCAAGTTCCAATTCAAAGCTAACCAAAACTCCACTTGTAGCAGATTCAGCTTCTAGGCAGAAGACTCCCGGTTGAACGCACTTTTCTAGCAACTCCAAACTTCTAGGCGGGAACCAAAATGGTCTTACTCTATGTCTTAAAAAAAATTAAGACCTATTACATGTAATTAGGATATCATTTTACTCTTCAAATGTGCAAGCTCCCAACATTGCGTAGACTGCACTTTTCCTTCACGGCTGCTCTAACAATTAAGACTTTCCAATACCATTTCAAGCCCAGGAATGTATGGTTGTATTCTCAATTTGGTAAAGGGGTCTGTGATGTGAGTTTTTGGTGTTCTTTCTCAAATGAATTAAGTAAGTGGTGGAGGTGATATACCATATGACTGAATGAGTACCAAGATGAGGATAAAGGATGCATGTTGTCATTATTCTCTCATGCCACGTTCAAATTGGAAGTAGGAGCTGGAACTTACATACACATTTGAGATACAGATTCTTAATTAACCTCAAAATAATATGATTTACAATTTGGCTCGTCAATTTACAACATTGACCTATTAAGTACACTTTGTAAATAATAATAATGATAATAAACTTATGGACATATTTATATGAAAGTATATATGGGATGACACGATAATTAGTTATGCAACGAGTAATATTTAGAGTCGAGTACGAATGCTAAAATTTAATAAACCACATAACCCGAAGTATATCCAAAGTATAAGGTGGCACAAAATCATAATTGTTACCTTAGTTTCAATAAAATTAGGAGTCGGGAAGATAGGATGTTACATTGCTCTAGCCATCTCGACCTTTGGAAGGACTTCGAGTTCTAACAAAAGAAAGAGGAGCAAGAAGAAGAAGGGAGCATTGAAGGCTGAGGGAAACATAGGAAAAAGAAAAGCTGCTAGGAAGTAAAGACGGCATGGGCTGAAGAAGACATATATTTGCCTTTACTGAAAAGAGGCTGATCACTAGAAGCGTGACTGCCCAAAGCTAAAGGCTGATACTGCCGCAGGTATGGAACTTTATGTTTTAGAAACTAATTGTTCTATGATTGTATTCTCCACTTCATGGATTCTAAACTCAGGAGCTAACGCTCATGATTGTGTTTTGAAACAGGATTTGGAAAGAAGTAGGAGGGTCGAGGAATAAGAAGTGATGATCCATGTAGGCAGCGGACATAGTGTAGCAGCTACTCACATAGGATCTACTTCTTTATTTTTATCCACTTGACAAATATTTACTAGTTTTGGATGATTGCCTTATTTTGCCCAATGAGCTTAAAAACATTTGTTCTATTCCCGTATTAGTTAGACTTCGATACGATTTCCGATATTTGAACAATGTTTGCAATATTTATTGTAGAAATAAGTTTATGGGCTCTGCATCTTTAATAAATGGTTTATATTACTAAAATGTCCAAAATAAATATATTGTGAATACAATCACCAAGAAACGAGGTATGTCTAGGACTAACGAAAGACTTATCTGGCACTTGAGACTAGGTCATGTAGCAGAATACAATATTCGCGAACTTGAGAAAAATGGACTAATAAGCACATTTGGGTCAGACCCACTCCTTACTTGCAAGTTGTGTCTGAAAAACAAAATGACCAGGTCCTTCATAGGGCATTTTGAACAAGCCAATGAAGTCCTTGGTTTAATACATACTGACGTTTGCTGGCTTTCGAGGAAGTGGCTCTTGGAGGTTTTCAATACTTCATTACATTTCTTGATGACCACTCTAGGTATGCTCTCGTATACCTAATGAAGCATAAGCTTGAATCTATTGAATGGTTCAAAGAATTCAAGGCCTTGGTTGAAAACAAACTGGCAAACATATCAAAACACTATGATCTGATCGAAGTGGAGAATATATGAGTGCCGAATTTGGTGAGTTATTAATTGAACATGGAATTGCATTACAATTAACTCCTCCGGAAACTCCACAACTCAATGGGGTAGCCAAGTGATGAAATAGAACACAATTGGATATGGTTCGATCGATACTCAGCTACACGGATGTTCCCATGTCGTTGTGGGGCCTTGCATTGCTTACAGCAGCAGCTCACATCTTGAACAGGTGTCCATCTAGGTTTGTTCCTAAACTCCTTATCAGATATGGAGTGAAAAGACGCATAGTCTAAAACAAATTAGGATATGGAGTTGTCCAGCCTATGATCAAAGATCTTTAAAAGTCCCAGAAGATTCTATGGGATACCTCTTCTACCTACGCAATGATCAAAGAGTCATTGTGGGTCCACATGCGTACTTTCTTGAAGACGAGTTCGTTCGAGATGGTGGTGCAGGAAGAAAGATTGTTCTGGAAGAACAAAACAAAATCCCTTTAGAGACCACTGTTTAAGAGACTCAAAATGAACCTAACGAAACGTAACTACCGTCGCGTAGATCGAGTGAGTATCTCAGCTTGAGGCTATGAAGACAGAGATGGATACGATGTAGGCGAACCATGCCTGGAATCTAGTGGATCACCCTAAGGGTATTTCACCAATAGGATGCCAGTGGATCTACAAGAGAAAGATTGGTTTAGATGGCAAGGTCGATACCTTTAAAGCTAGGCTTGTGGCGAAAGGGTATAATAGAAAAGAGGGTATTGACTATGAGGAAACCTTCTCTCCCATTGACATGATCAAATCCATTAGAATTCTGCTTGCAATAGCCACACATCTAGACTATAAAATCTGGCAGATGGACGTGAAGACCGCGTTCTTGAATGGGTACCTCGAGGAGGACATCTATATGGAACAGCCCAAAGGTTTCATATCCAATGAAAATTCTAATAAGGTGTGTAAATTGAATAGATCAATTTATGGACTTCAACAAACATCGTAGAGCTGGAGTCTTCGTTTTGATGAAGAAGTTTGGAACTATGGCTTTATTAAGAACGAAGATGAACCATGCATTTACAAGAAATCCAGTGGGAGTAAAATATCGTTTCTGGTCCTATATGTAGACGACATTCTACTAATAGGTCATGATATAAGCATGTTGACTTCGGTCAAAATCTGGCTCTCAAACACATTTTCCATGAAAGACTTAGGGGAGAAGCGACCTATATCCTTGGAATTCGCATCTTCAGGGATAGAGCAAATAAGAAAATTGGTCTCTCCCAAGACCTCTATTTGGAAAAAGTTCTGAAAAGATTTGGAATGGAAGATTCTAAAAGAGGCCTCTTGCCCATTAGACATGAACTCCATCTCTCTAAATCGATGAGTCCCCAAAGTGAGGATGATCGTAAGAGAATGAGTGGAATCCCTTATGCATCAGCAATAAAAAGTCTTATGAATGCTATGTTATGCACAAGACCGGACCTTGCTTACGCTGTGAGCGTGGTAAGTAGGTTTCAAGCTAATCCAAGGGAAAAGTACTTGATTGTTGTGAAGTGCATCCTCAAGTACTTAAGAAGAACTAAGGATATGTGTTTGACATATGGAGATGGGGAACTAAAGGAGGAAAGTTATACTGACTCTAATTTTCAGTCTGATGTCGATGACCACAAGTCCACCTCGGGGTTTGTATTTGCTTTAAACGATGGAGCAGTGACTTGGAAAAGTTCCAAGAAAAGCACGACAGCTGACTTAACCACCAAAGCTGAGTACGTGGCTGCCAAAAAGGCAGTTTGGATAAAGAAGTTTGTTACTAAACTTCAAGTGGTCCCTAGCATGAAGCTCCAGTTGCCACTTTTCTGTGACAACAATGGAGCCATCGCGCGGGCTAAGGAAACCAGGTTTCACAATAAATCCAAACACATTCAGAGAAGATACCACATCATTAGAGAGATAGTTGGAAGTGGCGACATCACCGTGCTGAGAATAGATTTAGCAAATAAAGTTGCTGACCCACTGACCAAGCCACTATCACCGGCGGTGCTTGTTAGGAATCCTCGGGTAAAAACGCAGCGGAATAAATTTTTTATCGGATTTCTAATCTCGGATTACTTTAACGAATTAATGATTTTAATAGTTTTCTAAAAACTAAAAAGAAATTGTTTACCTTTTCAAGCTCCCCAAGCTCCTGTCTCTGAAGATGCACGCGAAACGAACCTTCAACAGTTCTTCCAATGCTTCCTCTTTGATGTAGTGGATGGCTAGGGCAAACAAAGGAGGAGGGAGAATTTCTTTTCTCTTGTGTTCTGTAATTAGGTTAAGTTTTTTAGTTGTTATGACTTGTTAAGTATTTAAGTTACCTTATAACTATAATTACTTTTGAAACAAGTCAAGGAGTCTTCCACTCCTTGTGGTGGCCGCCCCTTAGGGCTCCCCAAGGACGTGGGTGGGCTTTGTTGGCCCATTCGACTTTAGCACACCTATTTAATTATATATTTAATTTCAATCCTATTTAAATTACAATACATATTAAATATTTAATTAATTCCTAATTAAATAATTCAATTTTATCCTATTAAATTAAATATTTAATTCATTGATTTATCAAATAAATCAATGCGTCCTTTTAATTACATCTTTCTAAAAGATTAACACACAAGACCTCCCATTCGTTTCTTATAGCGCGACTCTTTAGGTTCGCCTCAATTGGCAATGGGAGGAAATACCAAAGTGTGTCACTTAACCAGTCCTGTGGACTCACATCGTAACCCAATTGAGTACGAAATGAACGAATTATTTACGACCCTCTGGACCACAAATACTGTACAAGTATAAGCCTTTCACTTTGTATCCCGATCAAGTGAGAGTCATGATTTATGTCAAACTCACTGAACTTGATGTTGTGCTTGTAATCATATCATGATGAAATTGCCAAACTACCCTCCATGTCCCACATGAGTTAGTTTCATTGCTTTGGCCAAAGACTTATAGTTTCATATGCATATGATTGCACAAAATACTTTCTCGTTTACTATCGAGATAGTGAATCCCATCTTGGTGATCTCTGAACAACTGCTACTTGACTCATTGAGATCGCACTTCGAGGTCGGCCCCACCAAAGGGTGAATTGGGCCTAATTACTCTAGTAGCAGATTCAATGGCACAAGTACATTGCTCATGAACCCTCAGGTCTAAGTCCCACACATACTGTCATGGTCAGTAATCCAATCATTGACAGTCACAGAGTAAATACCCATGTGATCGGATTACTGTGAGCCGTGTTCGAATACATCAATTCCATTGATATATCTATGACACTTGTCTCACTATCCCATAGTGTTTGATTGGCACTCCTTGTCAGAGCATGTGTCATACAAGTCGAACCTACTCACCACGCTCACAGTGTAGGCAAGATCTGGTCTCGTGCATAACATTGCGTACATGAGACTTTCTACTGCCGAGGCATAGGGGACCGTACTCATCTCTTTTCGATCTTCCTCACTTTGAGGACTCATCTTTTTGGAGAGATGAATTCCGTGTCTCATAGGCAACAGACCTCTCTTAGAGTTCTCCATCCCAAACCTTTTGAGGACATTGTCTAAGTAGAGGGCTTGAGAGAGTCCTATCATCTATTCGATCTATCCCTATAGATTCAAATTCATAGGATGTAGGTAGCTTCTCCCAAGTCTTTCATGGAGAATTTGCTTGAAAGCCATGTCTTTACAGAAGTTAGCAATCCTTCACCATTCCCTATAAGTAGAATGTTGTCTACATATAGCACCAGGAATATGATCTTGCTCCGACTGACCTTTTTATAGCACATGGTTCATCCTCGTTCTTGACGAAGTTGTAGCCCTGTACTTCTTCATCAAAACGAAGGTTCCATCTTCCAGACCTTATGAGAATCTGCACTAGATATGAAACCCTCGGGCTGTTCCATATAGATCTCCTCCTTGAGGAATCCATTCAAGAACGCAGTCTTCACATCCATTTTCCAGATTTCATAATCCAAGTATGCAGCTATTGAAAGTAGAATTCTAATAGATTTGATCATAGCTACTGGTGAAAAGGTTTCCTCATAGTCAATGTCTTCCTTTTGACTATACCCTTTCGCCACTAGCCTGGCCTTATTGGTATCCCACCTTGCCATCTGGACCAATCTTTCTCTTGTAGATCCATTTGCATCCAATGGGTATAATAATACTGATGGGTGGATCGGTCAGAGTCCAGACTTGGTTCGAATACATCGAATCCATTTCCACTTTCATAGCTTTATGCCATTTAGCAGAATCCATATCCATCATTGCATGGTCATAAAAAGGGATCGTCTCCATGGTACCCATCTGCTACTGCATACATATTATGCTCTTCCTGTAGCAGATAACCATATCTCTCAGGCAGTTGAAATACTCTAGATGACCTGCGCATTGATGGTTGTGTCATTCTCGGTTCGGGTTGGGTCCCTTGAACAGTGCCTTCCAAAAGAGATCTCCTCCTTGAGGAAAGCCATTCTATGTAATAACAACTCTAGCTGAACGATCTTTTTCATATAAATAAAGTTAATCTTTTGGAATTCTTTATTCGTGTATATAGCTTGGTCTTAACTTAGAATAAAGTCCCGAAGGATCACACATAGCTATGGGACGTCATTGCGCATCGGGAATGGCAATGATCGAATATGTCTCTAAGGCTGTGTGATCCTTAAACATAAGTTCCATATGGGCTCATCGAGATGAAGGGATATCAATGAGACCCAGAAGACTTGCTCATATGATGCATACTTTTAATAGAGTGTATCTCGCTCCATAGATATTGGCACGGTGAAAGCCTATGCATGTATGAGGGTTCCTATTGTTGGAATAGGTATACTGAACAACCCCATGGAAGCTCCATTAAATGGAATCCCAGTCGAATTTGGAACTTCCAGTGGTCTTGTAGTACAAGAGCAATCCTTAGAACATGAGGTTCCATTTGATGTCTTATACACAATCGAACATGCCTTGATTTGTTACATGATTACTTAGATGACCACAAATGGTTAAAATCAAACATGGGTTGATTGTGTATGAAGGCATGTGAGAATCAAGATGGAATCTATCTCTGACATTAGGCTTGTCAGTGAATCTCTTATGTTTACATAGTGAATCGACTTTAGGAATCTTCGGCCAAAGTATGATATCTAAAGAGGCGTAGGGTTTCTTCGTTAAGATAGTTGAAAGTCGATCGCACTGTATTTGGGAAACATAGTGATTGAATTAATAGAGCTTCGACCTTAGCCACTTCTCTAGATTCAATCGGTAGATTAGATGGAGGCATCTTACTTATACAAGGATCAAGATCACAAAAGGAGTATCTTTCTATTCGTCTTTATCTAGGTCTTCGTGGCCCATTGCTAGACAGTAACCACGATTTGTAAGTGCCGAGAATTAATATGGTGATTAATTCGAGGCTTGATTAAATACAAGGAATGATTTAATCTAGTACTTTCTATTTTAGGAAAGCACACTAGCACTTTGGGAAAGTGTAGTTACTACTAGATAGTAGACGAGCCTAAGGGGTCACACACTGAACTCGTGAGAGTCACTGCTTAAATGATGTGATTAATCAATTTCAGAAAATTGAAGAAATTAGAAAAGTCTAGTCCTTTCCTAATATGGAATATGAATTAATTGAGGCGATTCAATTAATTCAACTATTTTAATTAATCTTGTAGAATTAATTAAATTAATGGACCTAGTAAAGTCCAAGTATTTTATTTAGTTGCGCTTGGCGCGAGTTATATAAATAAGCCAATTGGAATAAGTAAATATAATTAAAGGGGTTTTAATTATATGGGAATATTTAGTTGATGGGTTTAGACCATAATTAAAAATGGAGTCAAGAATAATTCTTGGTCTCCAATTAAGGGTGATGGCCAAATTTTTGGCCCAAGTCCAGCTGGAACTTGAATTCTTGGTGAAGAAGAAAAGGGGTTTTTTTCTTCTCCAAGTGTTGCAGTTGAATGAGGATTCTAGGACTCCTATTCTATATATATGTGAGTGCAAGACTAAAACCCTAAGCCTCTTTTGAGTGAAAATTTCGAACCCCAAAGCTGGAAAAGGAAGAGAGTTTTTCTTGTCATCCTTAAGCAAAAATAGGCCCCTCGTTAATCCAATAGGACATCGTTTTGTTCATGTGTTGAACTTAACGATTCACATATTCCATCCCTTCACATAATCAAGCTTAGGTTTTAGACTTAGATCTTTTACATTGGCTAGCACCAATAACGACGTAGGTGGTGACTGGAACGAGGTGTGGATACATCTTAGAGGTGCGACATTTGGAGCACTAGCACCGGAGATACAATTGACGGGTGATTTCCTCCAAGAAATCGTGTGGAATTGCACCACAGGGTTGAAAAGATCTGAATCGTTGCTGTGGGAATTTAATCAAAAGGTAAAAATTCTCGTAACCTTCTTTATAGCGTAATCGATCACACCATTATTCCTGTTTCGGGTGGTTGTACGTTTAAATTTTAATTTCCGTTGCCACCCGGGGAATAGAACCTAACCCAACAGTGGTATCAGTGCCATGGTTGGCTCAATTAAGCTATATTATGTGTTAGCATGTTTTATTTACATGTATGTAAATTGGTGCATGTTAAAAATATGTTCGTCATTTTGAATAGTTGATTTTTCGATTGGGATATAATTGATTGTTTTTTTGTGAAAACAATTTTGGTTTTTTTAAAATTCAATTGAAAAGGATGAATCTCGGGTGTGTGTGGATTTATTTGGATGGTGAAGGATGATTTTGGAATCACCGGTGGTAGGACATCGCGAGATGATTGGGTGCCTGGCCCGAGGTGGGATCGAATTCGTCCATCATTGACTGAACAAATCACTCATGGATGAAAAAAAAAGAAATCCCGTACAACAGGTGTTGTCGCCCGCGCCCAGGTGCGGGGTGATTGGCGCCTAGTCGCGGATCGGGTCTCACCTCTGCGGCGCCGCGGCCATGTTGGCGCCTGGGCGCTACCAGGTCGGCGCTTGGGCGTGGGTCTACCGGCGCCCGAGCGTGGCCAGCAAACTCGGGTCGAACATTTTTTTCTCGTTTTTGATGTCGGAAGGTCGGGTAACCCAAGAACTTGACCTCAGTTGATTGTTTAAAAACCTCTAATTTCGGAATAAGGTTTTGGAAATTGGAAATCGATATTATCTCGGTGAAATTTGCAATTTTGTTTTGACGTGGATGGGTAAATTTTGGATATGGCATATATAAGTTTGTTGCTTGGCATGCTTATGTGATGAGGATGAACCACGAGCCTAGTCTATGTTGTTTGGTTTTCATTGTATGTAATATTCTAGAGTTGTAAAAATAGCCGGTTTGACTTTTACTTTTCTGTCAAGTAGATTAGTAGTAGTTGATAGACTATGTAATCGAAGACAGAGCGAGAAGACGAAGCCAAGACTCGAAGACTTGTATGCTGTGGTGGAACCCATTGTTATAGTCTAGTTGTTTTTACTTTCTAGAATGTCCTGGCCCACTTTGGCTCAGTGGGCTAGTAGGTTATGGCTTGAGGTGTTTCGTCCTCGATTTAACACTTTATGGGATGTTTATTTATCTTTCCAATACGATATGTGATGTGTTATGAGATGCATGCATAGGATAGATAACTAAACAAGATAATTGTAATACTGATGAGACCTAAATGTATGCAATGTAATTCCCTCCTTGAAATATTTTAGGCTAATGTGTGAATAGAATTGGAGTTCTATTTCCATTCATTCCATCATAAGTAATTACCATGTGATATTCCGCTGAAGTTCAAATCCATTTGCTCAGAAAATGGGGTGGGTTGAACCTAAGAAAGGCTATGAGCATTACTAAGCATACGATGCCATATGGGATCATTGGTATCATTACTTAGTTCAAAAATGGGGGTAATGGAATTAATGATTGAGCACGGGATATTTGATGGGTCGAGCCTAACATCGACTACCATGTGTTAGCTCAGAGGGCACATGCAAAAGATGAGGAAAAAGATCTTGAGAAATCAAGGAAGATAGAAGGCCCGGTAAGGCTACTATTCGAACTAGTCATATGTTAGCTCAGAAAATGGGGCATATGATGAAGTTTGGATAGATCTCAAGCCCACTAAAGAATTAACTTTTCTTCGAATCACACCAAGAGGGTGGTGGGATTTGGAAAAATAGTGGAAGACTTGTACAATTAAAGAGCAAATTGTATAGGAACTTTATTTGAAAATCCGTTACTTATCGTCTGCCTCGTACATTTTGTAGATAACACGATATGTCTAATCCATTCAAAACAATTCTCGAAGCAAACAAACTAATCGGTCCCAACTTTGAAGATTGGTTTCGTAACCTTAAGATTATCCTTTTGTCTGAGAAAAGGGGGTATATCCTTGATACCAGTGCAAGAGGAGCTGGAAAAGGACTCATCTGATGATTAAAAGTTCCAGTACCATCAATGGAAGGAAGATGACATGCAAGTACGATGTCTCATGTTGGCTTCAATGAGCAATGAGTTGCAAAGGCAACACGAGACGATCGAGAACTCTGCATCGATTCTTCTCCATTTGCAAGCGTTGTATGGTACTAAATCTAAGGAGAGAGATTTGCAATCTCAAGAGAGCTTTCCAGGGCTCGCATGACTCATGGCTCTGATGTAAGTGCGCATGTGCTCAAGATGATAGGGTAATTGAAAAGTTGGCTAATCTTGGTGTGGTGCTTAATGACGAGCTGTCTATGGACATAGTCCTAC
Source organism: Buddleja alternifolia (assembly GCA_019426215.1). Taxonomy (NCBI): domain Eukaryota; kingdom Viridiplantae; phylum Streptophyta; class Magnoliopsida; order Lamiales; family Scrophulariaceae; genus Buddleja; species Buddleja alternifolia. The sequence goes on along the minus strand of CM033405.1, from coordinate 16,807,613 downwards.
AGTCACTCCCTAATTCTTATGACCAATTTGTGGTCAACTTCAACATGAATCAACTTTGAAGCTAAGCTTCTTGAGTTGTTGAGCATGCTAAAGACGACTGAAAGCACCATAAAGAAAGACAAGCCAGTGCTTCTTATGAATTCATCTTCTAAACCTAAGAAAGGTAACAAGAAGAAGAACAAGACTAAGAAACTGAAAGGCAAAGGAGGAATCAAGAAGAGTAAGAAGGCCAAATCGGATAAGTGCTTTGGGCACTGGCAAAGGAACTAGGAATGGCAACGGTTTTGGGTAGGACCCGGAACCGACCCGACGGTTCCGGTTGCTTTACCAGGAACCGGTTCCGGTTCCAAGAGTTTTTGGCCCCAACGGTTTCGGGTCGGTTCCGGTCCGGAACCGATATTTTTTTATTTTTTTTTTAAAGTGCTGGGTTCTATACTTCTATTAACTCTTATATTTCATATTTTGCCCAAAGTTTCAAAACAAAATAGGGAAGAAGAAGAACCCTTCTCTCAACTCCCAATTTCTCAAGAAGAAAACAAGTCCCAAGAAGAACCAACTACCGTTGGTCGAACTTTCGGCGGCAGAGGCCTCGAAATCCGTCTCACGTTCTTCGAAAGCCGGACTTCAATTCCCCGTCGGTAGAATTGCACGTTTTCTCAAGGCCTGGAAATACGCAGAGCGTGTCGGCGCCGGCGCTCCGGTGTATCTCTCCGCCGTTCTCGAGTACCTAGCTGCTGAGGTATGATTTTGTGTAATTTGCTTCAAGTGTATTCTAATTTCGCCTATTTTTTTATGATTTCGTGTCTTTGTTATTGGTTGTGGATAGTGAAATTACACTTTTCGTTATGTTTATTTAGCGGAAAAATTGTTTTCAAAGTCGATTGATGATTTTCCAGTAAAATGCAATGATGATCTGTTTTTTTTATCAAAAAAAAAAAATTAATTTGATTTTGTTGTATTTTGTTGTATGATTTGCTGCTGAGGTGTTTTGTTCTATAATTTGCTATGTGTGTATTCTAATTTCATTTTCCCTATTTTATGTACTCATGTTTTGTCAAGTGTTGATTTCATTTTGAAACGCATCATTCGTGATATTTAATTAGCTTAAAAATTATGTATATAGTTGATAACTAAGTTTCCACTAAAGATGCAATGATTATTTTTTTTAATTGATTTAGTCTCTTTAACTTCTGTTGCTGAATTTTTTGGATCTTAATTAGTACCTAGCTGCTGAGGTATTCTTTTGTATAATTAACTCCAAGTGTGTTCTAATTTCACCAATTTTTTAGTTTTCGTGTTTTGATTATGATTGTGGAGAGTGAATTGCATTTTCAGATGCATCATCCTTTTTGATGATGTTTAACTAGTAAGTTTGTTTTTTGATCTGTGTAATTAGCTTAAAACTAATAAATTTGATACCTAAGTTTCCATTAAAAATTAAAGAATGATCTGTTCTTTTTTTATTTAATCGATCTCTTTAACTTCTGTTGGTGATTTTTGGATATCAATTAGCGATACTGTTCTTGTTTTGATTGATTGGAATGATTTAGATTTATAATGATTGTTGCAAATTTTTATTTTGACTGTGATTGGTCTATAGGTTAATAAAGTTTGATGGAGGTGGAATTTGATTCTTCTCTATTTGTATTTTGACGGGATTCAAAGAGTTTCTTTAGTTGGGTTGTTTGCTGGAAATATTGTGCAGCCTTGTCATATGCAGAATGAGCTGAAACTGGTGTCCATTTTATTTTTTCCAGTTTAAACTCAACCTTTGTACATAGTTTATTAAGGAATACTTTTTGGCCTTTCGATTTGCAGATGGAACCAGAAGAACGTGATTCTCTACCATCCATCGATTTACGAGATAGTAGTACGGAGATGGGGGATAGTAGTAGAGATATTGAACTGGGAAGTGATATTGTTTCTGGTAAAAGGAAGCTAACTTCATACGTATGGGCTCACTTCAAAAGAATTAAGGTTGACGGGTGTCAATATGGAGAGTGTAACTATTGTGGAACAAAAATCAAGGCTCCTAGTAAAAATCGAACATCTAGCTTAAGCAAGCATCATAATATCTCTTGTAAAAAAAGGTCCGGAGGTAGCGGTGTTCATCAAAGCCCGTCGATGGCAAATAAGAAAGTCGTTGGAAGCCAAGAGCATAAAACATTCAATGAAGAAGAAACAAGACGTCAACTTGCCATTAGGGCTGGGCAACAATTTTTTGAAACCGCCCACACTGAACCGCACCGAACTGTTTTCGTCAAATTGTTGTGCAAACCGTGGTTTCGATTTTAAACAAAAACCGCACCACAAAATTGGTTTGGTTATGGTTTTGGACCAAAACCGCACCAAATTGAACCGCAAAACCGCCATTATTTTATATATATATAAATTTATATTTATACATATTAAGTTTTATTTTCTATGCGTTTATTTATTATTTTACATGAAAATTATGAAGTTGTTATTTAATCATATTGAAATTGATATTGAGAATTAAATTTCATTTGCTATAACTAATTATTTATTTTGAATTAGGATTAAAGTAATACTAGATTAGATATATCAAATAACATGAATCGAACTGATGAACACCTCTATAGATTGATACCTTAAGCCCTAAACCCTAAACTCTAACCCCTAAACCATGAACTCTAAAGCCTAAACCTTAAATGCATGATAGATTAAATAAATAATTAAACAGAATGAGTTTTTATCTAATATGGACCAATAAAAAATATATAACCATTATTGAAATGTTCACCCAAGATGCGTGTCCATATTTTCTTGAAGCATGGACTTGGGGAAATAAATGAAATCTTAGATATACCAATTTATATACTACAAATATAATATCTTTTTGAACTTTAGACAAATTAAAATAGGGACTTCAAAATGTTATTCAATTGATTTTTGAATTTTGTGTTATGGATGATATGTTCTAATTGAATTATAATTTGATAGAGATAATTTCTCGATAACTTATAATGCAACTTCTCTTATTTTGTTTTAGCCTTGTGGACCAACTTTCATATTGTTTTCGTTTAAGCCTTGTAGGCTATTTCATTATTATGTATGGACTATTTAGTAGGACGACTTAGTCCAATATTTTAAGTTTTTGCGAAACTTTGATTATGTTATGTAGTTTTTGAATAAATATTGTTTGTTAAGCATAGTTTTTATGTATGTGAATTATTATTATTAGATTTAGTTAGGTAATGTTTAAAAAATGACACTTTTAGGCAAATATCCTGAAATATTTTTTTAGCTAGATAAAAAGCGTAAACCGCACCGAACCGCCCAAAACCGCTCCAAACCGCACCCTTGGTTTTATTTTTCAAAATGGCAATTTGAGATTTTTCTACTAAAAAACCGCACCACGAACACCCCTACTTGCCATGATGGTTGTTCTACATGATTATCCTCTAAGCATGGTTGATCATGTTGGGTTTCGGGAGTTCATTGCTAGCTTCAAGTCAGGCGTTCACATGATCTCGAGAAACACTCTTAAGAATGACATTATGAAGATTTATGGTGATGAGAAGGTCAAGTGTCGCAAATCTTTGGAGAAGCTTAAGTGTCGAATTGCCATCACAACTGACATGTGGACATCAAGCAACAGCAAGAAAGGCTTTATGGCAATTACGGGACATTACATTGACGATTCATGGGTCTTACAAAGTTGCATTTTGAGGTATTTTAAATAATTTAATTATTTAGATTTGTTATTGCGTTTATGTACTTGGAAATTTTACTTGTGATGTTCAATTACTTTGTGTAGGTTTATATATGTTCTAGCTCCACATACCGCTGAAGCTTTGTCGGACCATCTTATTGATACGTTGGTCGATTGGAACATCGATCGAAAACTGTCAACAATCACCGTAGTCTAATTGTACAACTAATGATGCTATGATTGATCACATCTTGGAAAAGCTCCCAAACAAAGATTTGCCATTGGATGGAAAGGTATTACACATGCGTTGTTGTGCTCATATTCTTAATTTGGTTGTTAAAGATGGTTTAGGAGTAATTAATGATGCAATTGAGAGGATACGAGATAGTGTGGTTTTTTGGACTGCTTCACCTTCTAGAGTAGAAAGATTTGAGGAATGTGCCTGTCATCAGTTGAATATAGATAGTACTAAAAGATTGTCTCTCGATTGTAAAACTCGTTGGAATTCTACTTATTTGATGCTCGAAACTGCTATTTTGTATAAGGATGTGTTTCCACGAGTTAAACTTCGAGAGAAATACTACAAAGATCTACCAACTGATGAGGATTGGGTAAATGCGATAGAAATTTGTGAGAAGTTGAAAGTTTTTTATAAAGCAACTGAGATGTTCTCTGGGACTTTGTATCCTACTTCCAACTTTTACTTTTCAAGTATTTGTGATATTAAGATAAAATTAAATGAGTGGGTAAATAGTCCAAATTGGATGATTCAAAACATGTCAGATAAAATGTTGGGAAAATTTGACAAGTATTGGAAAACTTGTCATGTCATGATGGGGGTTGCTGCTGTTTTAGACCCGAGATATAAGATGATATTGGTTGAGTATTACTTCCAACAGATTTATGGTGAAACATCGCAGTCTAAAATTGATGAAATTCGTCATAATTGTTATAAGTTATTGAGTGACTATCAGTCGAGAGCTGCAACTATGAGGAGCGATAGCTCAAGCTCAAGTAGTAGGGGAAGCCTTAGAAGCATGATGCGCGGTGGTGTTTTTGATGTCACTAGTGCATCCACATTTGATTCTCTAGAGGGTTATGATCGATTTGTGGCTTCACGTTTTACTACTCCAGCTTCTTTGACTTCTGAGTTGGATGTATATTTGGAGGAGAGTGTCTTGCCAAGAACGCAAAATTTTGACGTGTTGAGTTGGTGGAAGGTAAATGGATTGAAATATACTATCTTACAAACTATGGCAAGAGACATTTTAGCTATTCCGGTTTCAACAGTTGCATCAGAATCCGCCTTTAGTACTAGCGGAAGATTGATAAGCCCACATTGGAGTAGGCTCCATCCTTCGATTGTGGAGGCGTTGATGTGTTCTCGTTCTTGGTTATGGAAAGAGAAAAATGGTAAGTAAACTTTGAGTTCGATTTTATCATTTAATGTTACATTATTATTATTATTATTCACTATTTCTTTGTTTATTTTGTTAGGTACCTGTCCCACGTTTGGTGATTTATCGGCTTGTCCTACGATATTGGATGAGGAGGAGGAGGAAGAATGTGGCGTTGAACGACTTAGTTAATTTAATTAATATGTCACAATTGATAAATTTAATTATGTCGAAACATTGAATCATGTAATTGGTAAATCTTCTATATTTTAAATGTGTTGAGGCAATTGTCAATTGACAATAGTTTGATGCTTAGTTCTTCATTCCTTTCTGCTTCCTCTTTTTTACCTTTTATCTTATTAAAGCATGACTTTTGTGGAACTTTAACTTTAATTGTAATGTGATGTAAGAAAACTAGCAATAATGCTTAAGCAAGTCAAAATGCATTGCCTGCTAACTAGATGGATATAATGAAACCTTGCACTAAATTAATGGTATGAGTTGAAGAACTTGAACATTAAACTGAAATTAAATTACTATGATCTAGTCCTGAGCACTTCATGGTATGAGTTGAAGAACTTGAACATTAGACTGAAATAAAGTTAAACCGCCGGATAAAGAATTCTCATCCACCCAAATAATTATTTCCACTTCTTTAATTATATGTTGACATTAAAATGAAATGAGAATTCGTTGGTTGATGAGTACAATGTTTCCCTCTTTCGGATTTCGAATTAGGGAGTGAAATTTTTCAAAATTTATCACAATAACAAGCAATAATATATATATATATATATACTCGACTCGCGGGTCTCGCCGATCCGGTTCCTAACAAGTCTTGCGGGTCCTTGCGGGTATCGGTTCCGGTTGCTAAACGGGTCCTTGCTGTTATCGGTTCCGGTTCCTAAGCGGGTACTTGCGGGTAGCGGTTCCGGTTCCTAAGCGGGTCCTTGCGGGTCTAGCGGTTCCGGTTCCTTCGCTATGCGGTTCCGGTTCCGGTTCCAGGAACCGCTTAGACTAAGCGGTTCCGGTTCCGATAGAACCGACCCGGAACCGCCCCGTTGCCATCCCTAAAAGGAACTGCAAAGAACCACAGGCTCAAGGTACGTTCTTTGTTGAAGTTAACTTTTCGGTTAACGATTCATCTTGAATTCTAGACACTGGATGTGGAGTTCATATCTGCAATAATTTGCAGGAGATGACAAGAATCAAGAAGCCAAGTAGAGGAGACATGACCCTGCGAATGGGAAATGGAGCACGGGTTGCTGTCCCTCCGTGGGGACGATCTATAGAAATTTAGTATGAAATTCTATTTATTTTGTTCCTGAAATAATAAGAAACAATATCTCGATTCCGGTTTTGGATCGAGAGGGTTATTGTTTTGAGATTCGTAATAAAACTTTGTTTTTGTCTTATGAATCGTCTCTTATTAAGGAATCAAAATTGCAAGATGGAGTTTATACTGTTATTCCAAAAATTTCTAATCTCGACATTCAACAAAGAAATAAATGTAAATGAGATAATCAAGCAAACGCATTAGTGTGGCACGAGAGACTAGGTCATATCTCCGAAGAAAGAATTTGAAGCTTGGCAACTCATTTAGGTCTCCAAGACTTAGATGAATTGACAACTTGCGAATCATGTCTCAAGGGAAAAATAACCAAGTTGCCGTTTTCAAAAAAAGCGGAATGAGCCACAAGTCCATTGGATTTGATCCATACGGACGTGTGCGGCCCTATGAGCATAAATGCTTGAGGAGGGTTTAGCTACTTCATAACCTTGACCGACGATCATTCTCGGTATGGTTACGTATATGTGATGAGATATAAATCTAAGGAGTTTAGATATGAGGTAGAGAAGCAACTTGGAAAAAGTATTAAAAAAGCTCTTCAATCTGATCAGGGAGGAGAATACTTGTCGTCCGAGCTCATTGATTATCTCAAGAAGAATGGGATTCTCTCACAGTGGACTTCGCCAGGCACGCCTCAACATAACGGGGTAGCTAACCGTAGGAATCGAACATTGTTGGATATGGTTTGATCCATGATGAGTTTGACTGAAGTTCCTAAGTCCATGTGGGGTTATGCTCTTGAAACGGCAACCTATCTATTGAATAGGGCGCCGTCCAAGGCTATGCCCAAGACCCCGTATGAAATTTAGTGTGGAAAGTTAACCCCGTATGCTCAATTGAGAATATGGGGGTGCCCCGCTTATGTAAAGCATTTAGTGGGAGATAAATTGGATCCCAAATCCTCTTTGTGTTATTGTGTAGGAAATCCAAAGGAAACTATTGGATACTACTTCTATAGCCCTACGGAACAAAAGGTAATTGTTTCAAGAAATGCCAATTTCCTAGAAAAAGGATTCCTTTTGGATGGGAAAGGCGAGGCTGTAGAACTTGATGAGATGAAACAAAGTGATTCGAATCAAGGAGTACAAAATAACCCACCCGACACCAATGAAGCTAATTCCGATATACCTACTGAGAACACACAACCCTTGAGGAGATCTGAAAGAGTTCCATAGGCGCATGAAAGATGGCTTGGCCTGTTGGAAGAAAAGAACTCATAAGATCCTCCCTTAGACTCTGATCCAAAGAGTTATAAGGAAGCAATGTCTGACATTGATTCGAGAAAATGGCTAGAAGCCATGAAGTCTGAAATGGACTCCATGGACTTCAACAAGGTATGGACCTTAGTGGACCCACCAAAGGCCGTGAAGCCCATTGGCTGTAAGTGGGTCTATAAGCAAAAGATTGGAGTCGATGGAGAGGTGGCAACCTCTAAGGCACACCTCGTGGAAAAAGGATTCACTCAGAGACAAGGCATTGACTACGAGGAAACCTTCTGGTTAGTGGCGATGCTGAAATCCATTAGGATTCTGCTTGCTATATCTGTATATCTCGATTTTGAGATCTGGCAGATGGATGTAAAGACTGCATTCCTCAATGGAGAGATTGAGGAAGAGATATATGTAACAGCCAGAGGGCTTTACATATGAGACAAGCGAACACACAAAGTGTGTAAGCTCCAAAGGTCCATTTATGGATGAAAGCAGGCTTCTCGAAGCTGCAATAAACGGTTTGACACTGTCATACAAGACTATGTATATGTGTAAACCGTTGAAGAGGTTTTGTGTGTATAAGATGGTTAGTGCGAGCGCGGTTACGATTCTCATACTTTACTTTGATGATATTCTTTTGATCGGAAATGATATTGGACTGATGCAGTCGACTAAAGTATGGCTCTCTAAACAATTTTCCATGAAGGATATGGGAGAAGCATCCTACGTACTTGGTATGAAGATATACTGAGAGAGATCGAGTAGGCTGCTGGGACTCTCCCAATCCGCGTATATCGATCACGTACTTAAGAGATTTAAGATGGAAGAATCCAAGAGAGGATTCTTGCCAATGGGACATAAGATTCTTTCCAAGTCAATGTCTCCTAAGACTTGGGAAGAAAGTGTAAGAATGTGCCACATACCTTATGCCTCGGCTACAAGTATTATAATGTACGCGATGATATGCACAAGACCCAATGTAGTATATGCATTGAGTGTGTGCAGCCGTTATCAGGCTGATCTCGGTGAGAAGCACTGGAATGCAGCAAAGGCAATCCTTAAGTACCTTAATAGGACTAAGGACATGTTTTTGATATATGGACGTGGAAATGGAGTTAGAGGGATACACCGATTCGAGTTTATGTGGACGACTCAAAGTCTCTCTCAAGATTTGTCTATCTACTTAATGGAGGAGCCGTCAGCTGGAAAAGTTCCAAGCAAGCAACTGTGGCGGACTCCACCACTGAAGCAGAATATATCACAGCCTCAGAGGCTGCGAAGGAAGGTGTTTGGATTAGGAACTTCATCCAAGAATTGGGTGTAGTTCCTTCAGTTGTAGACGCAGTACCTTTATACTGTGATAACAACGGGGCTATTGCGCTAGCAAAGGAGCCAAGGTCTCATCAGAAATCCAAGCACATACAGAGGCGATATCACTTGATCAGGGAGATCATTAGGAGAGGCGATGTTCAAGTGGAATGTGTGGACTCGGCAAACAATGTGGCAGACCCGCTCACCAAACCCTTAAGCCAAAAAGTATATGGACATCTAGGGAGAATGGCCTCAAGAACATGGGCAATTGGCACTAAGGCGAGTGGGAGATTGTTAATGTTTATGCTCGGCGCACCAATTTTGGGTGCCATTCTATGTAATAACAACTCTAGCTGAACGATCTTTTTCGTATAAATAAAGTTAATCTTTTGGCATTCTTTATTCGTGTATATAGCTTGGTCTTAGGGAATGGCAGTGATGGAATATGTCTCTAAGGCAGTGATTCTTAAACATATGTTCCAAGTCGTGAATGGGTTCATCGGGATCAAGGGATATCAATGAGACCCAAAAGACTTGCTTATATGATGGCACGGTGAAAGCATATGCATGTATGAGGGTTCCTATTGTGGGAATAGGTATACTGAACAACCCCATGGAAGTTCCATTAAATGGAATCCCAGTCGAATCTGGAACTTCCAGTGGTCTTGTAGTATAAGAGTAATACTTAGAACCTGAAGTTCCATTGGATGTCTTATACACAATTGAACATGTCTTGATTTGTTACATGATTACTTAGATGATCACAAATGGGCAAAATGAGACATGGGCTGATTGTGTATGAAGGCACGTGAGAATCAAGATGGAATCTATCTTTGACATTAGGCTTGTCAGTGAATCTCCTATGTTTACATAGTGAATCGACTTTAGGAATCTTCGGCCGAAGTATGATATCTGAAGAGGCGTAGGGTTTCCTCGTTTAGATAGTCAAAAGTCGATCTCACCGTATTTGGGAAACATAGTTACTGAATTAATAGAGGTTCGACCATAGCCACTACTCTAGATTCAATTGAGAGATTAGATGGAGGGATCTTACTTATATAAGGATCAGGATCACGAAAGGCGTATCTTTGTATTTGTCTTTATCTAGGTCTTCGTGGCCCGTTGCTAGACAGTAACCAGGATTTGTAAGTGTCGAGAATTAATATGGTGATTAATTCGAGGCTTGATTAAATCCAAGGAATGATTTAATCTCTAGTACTTTCTATTTTAGGAAAGCACACTAGCACTTTGGGAAAGTGTACTTACTACTAGATAGTAGATGAGCCTAACTGGTCACACACTTAACTCGTGAGAGTCACTGCTTAAATGATGTGATTAATCAATTTGAGGAAATTGAGGACATTAAGAAAGTCTAGTCCTTTCCTAATATGGAATATGAATTAATAGAGGCGATTCAATTAATTCGACTATTTTAATTAATCTTGTAGAATTAATTAAATTAATGGACCTAGTAGAGTCCAAGTATTTTATTTAGTTGGGTTTGACGCAAGTTAAATAAATAAGCCAATTGAAATAAGTAAATATAATTAAAGGGGTTTAATTATATGGGAATATTTAATTTATGGGTTTAGCTAATAATTAAATATGGTGTCAAGAATTAATTCTTGGACTCCAATTAAGGGTGATGGCCGAATTTTTGGCCCAAGTCCAGCTGGTATTCAAATTCTTGGTGAAGAAGAAAAGGAATTTCTTCTTCTCCAAGTCTTGCAGTTGAATGAGGATTCTAGGACTCCTATTCTATATATATGTGAGTGCAAGACTAAAATCGGAAGAGAGTTCTTCTTGTCATCCTTAAGCAAAAATCGGCCCCACCTTATTCCAATACGACATTGGTTTGTTCATGTGTTGAACTTAACGATTCACAGATTCCATCCCTTCACATAATGAAGCCTAGGTTTTTGACTTAGATCTATTTCATTGGCTAGCACGAATGATGAAGTAGATGGTGACTTGAACGAGGTGTGGATACATCTTAGAGGTGCAACGTTTGGAGCACTAACACCGGAGATACAATTGACGGGGGATTTCCTCCAAGAAATCGTGGGAATTGCACCACAGGGTTGAAAAGATCCGAATTGTTGTTGCGAGAATTTATTCAAAAGCTAAAAATTCTCGTAACCTTCTTTATAGCGTAATCGAGCACACCATTATTCCTGTATCGGGTGGTTGTACGTTTAAATTTTAATTTCCGCTGCCACGAGCCACCCGGAAAATAAAACCCAACCCAACAGTTAGGTATATATGCCCACGATGCCAAAGAGGAAATAGATTGTATAGGGCTATTTATGTTATTTTGCATAAACAAATTATTTGGAATTAAATGCAATTTCATATTTGTTCATATAAATCTTAATTGCCATTAATGAGTATTGAACATATAGTCATTGTAATCTAGAGAAACCTTCTACTCCTTGGACATAAGGAGAGGAACACTAGAAGTGTTAGATTACAGAAAATGGGTTCGCAAGTCAAAGAGTCTTGATTGGACAATAAGACTGGACTTGTATGATATGAGCTTTGACAAGGAGTGTTAGTTGGTTACTGTGCAATAGTGAGGATCACTATTCAATGGTGGCAGCTCACAACATGGATATATCAATGGAATTGATATATTCAAACACGGCTCCAAATGCATGAGTATTTACTCAATGACTGTCAATGGTAGGATTACTGGTCGCAATAGTATGCGTGAGCCTTAGACTTGAGGAATCACGAAGAATGTACTTGTGACACTAAACTTGCTATTAGAGTAGTTATATCTAATTCATCTGTTGGTGGGGTCGACCTCAAAGTGCAGTATCAGTGGACAAGTAGCAATTGTTCGGTGATTTCCAAGATGGAATTCACTGTCTCGAGTAATAAACAAATTTATGTCCTATGCAACCATGAGTATATAAAATGACAAGTCTTTGGCCAAAGCATATAAACTATCTCATGTGGAAACACTGATAAGAGGCGTTTTTACGTGTTTTTAAGCCCCTTTGCATTTATGTTTTAGGTTCATTTATCGCTTGATTATTGGCACGTGTGCGTTTAATCCATGCATTAAGTGATTTCAGGCCTTAAATGGATACAATCAAAGAACGAGCTAAAAATTGACGTATAAAACAAGTTTAGGCCAAGTTGCTTCGCACCTCCGCGCCTAGGCACCCCTCCAACCACGCCTAGGCGCCGATGACATCCAATTCCGAAGATTTGCTTCGCACTCCCGCGCCTAGGTGCCATCATACCCATGCCTGGGCACCATTTCTGCAACACTTGCCACGGTTGAGCGCTATTTATGTATGTTTAGAGACCTAATTGGATGGAGGTTTCTTCTAAAAAGTTGTAGATCGATGTCTTAACTTGAAGAAAGAACTTGAATCATCCAAATCGGAGATCTGTGGAGAGAGTTATGAAGGAAATACGATTGATGCGCTGGACAAGAGCAAAGACATCCAGCAATCTGCTGCCCACGCCTAGGCGTCGGCATGACCACGCCTGGGCACCGATGTACTCGTTTTTCAAGCTAGAAAGGCTAAATTTCAGCATTGGAGATGGGATGTACTCGTTTTTCAAGCTATAAAGGCTAAATTTCAGCATTGGAGATGGGGGTTCGGTTTTTAGGCTCTTTTGGGGCAAAAAATAGCCATCTGAATCATATTTTGAAAGACAAGAAGGAGGAAGGGCAAGGAATTGAAGCTTCCAACTTGATTTCATCATCAACCAAGTGTATTAGGGAGTTTTCCATTGCTTTCATTATATATTTGTCTATGAATATATATACATGTTTGCTTTAGATTTTCTTGTACCGTTGATTATGAACTAGATCTATAAGACGAAGGCCATGTGAAGGCCTATTTGTGAAGTATCTATATAATATTTGTTTGTTTGAATCAATTCATGTGTTGCTATGTGTTGTCAATTTGTATTTGTTCTACGTACATGTGTTTGATCACCATGTGTTCGATAAATTGCCTAGGTGAATATTTCGAGAGAAAATTGATCTAGGATGCATGAAATTCACACCATAACCCGCAACCAATGAGGAATTGCCCTAGACATAGGTAAAGATTCCCGGGTGAAGTCGTTCGATTTATATCGAGGAAGCTCTAGTTTGTTAATTCATGCTTAGTGGTTAGATTTTCGGGTAGAAATACTTAGGAAACCATCATTTAAGTATAGGAGTCTATCACGAGACATCAGTTATTCTTTACTTTAGGAACTTTCACCATAGCAACATAGGTCTAATGATTCAATAAGATTCTTTATAAGGATACAGATCAAATTGAGTCTCACATGCGCCTTAGTCGCTTTTCATATTTGGATTTCAATCATTTGCATGATTGTTCTTGTTCTTTGCACTTTTATTTGAATTTACTCTTGCTTTAATTGTTTATTTCATTACGAATCTTAAACTAAAATTAAAGTCTCCGTGGTTCGACAACCCGGACTTCTTTTTGTCCACTTTTATTACTACACACGACTAGTGCACTTGCTACCAAGCACGTTAGCTTTTAGCGTGTCAAACACGAAGGGTAGTTTGGTAATTTTATGTTACTATGGTTTACGTCGAGTCCTGTGAGTTTGACACATTTCATGACTCTTACTCGATTGGGATATAAAAGTGAAGGGCTTGTACTCATATGGTATTTATGACTTGAAGGGTTCATAATAATCTTATACTCATGTGGTGTACGGACTGGACTAGGTGACACTCATATCCTTGGCATCCTCCCAGTGCCGATTGAGACGAATCTAGAGAGTCGCGCTTTCAAGGATATAAGCAAGGAAAAGCATTCGTTGTTTTCATCTAAGGGGTTAATTAATAACTTAGATTAATTAATAAGAATAAATTTTATTTAATTATCTGGAATTAAACTAAATTAATATAAGAAATAATTAATTGGATTTAATTATTTGGTTGTCTTAATGTTAAATAATTAATTAGATTAATTGTTTGATTATTTAATTAATTACTTAATTGGGCTATGTGATTATTATATAAACATTGGACTAAGTTCAAAGTCAACGTAGCCCAATGACTAGGCCCTAGACACTAGTGAAGATGGGTCTGGTATTTAATTAAATTCCTAAGCTCATCTTAGATGATCATACTCCAGAGAACCCTAAGCAGAACACAACGTAAAAATTCTCTCCCTCTCTGACAACACTTTAGTCATCTATTTCAAGGAAGAAGGAGGAGATTTTTCCAAGCTTTCATCTGTGTGATATCTAGATGCAGGGAGCTTGGAGTTGCTGCTACAAATAGATCAAGAAAGCCACAATAAGAACGGTAAAATGTTTTTTAATTTTTGTTCTTGTTATGTAAAATTCATAAACCCCCGGAGTGGTCCGCAAAATGGGATTCGGTCTTGTTTTATTCATAAACCCCTGGAGTTTCATTTTTAAATTTTTTTCTTTTTTAAAAAACAATATTCAGTAAAGGCATTTAGGTCTTTAATCACTTTCAATCCATTTTTACATCAATACATGAAAATCTTGGATGTTAGATGTAATTTATTAAAGTAGGGGATGTTTTTTGTAATTAAGCAATACCTATAAGTTACAAGAAAATGAACAAGGATTTGGTCCTTGTCGTACCAAGATAGCTAGAAACAACCTAACTATCACCAAAACCCAAAACAACATATATGGATGTTAGGATTATGCCCTCAGATATCATAGAGGATAGAATGAGTAAGGCATCTATCTTGTATTGAACTTAAATATTATTTATAATAGAAGGCATTATTTAGTTTTCACTTAATTCTTATTTGCATCTATAAGTTGTGTAAAATATTTTGTCCGTGTTTTCAGTGCGATCCCTCTACTTCTTATGGGATAGGAAGAATGACACTAGAGAGATCGACCTTGATTACTAAAACTAGTTCACAAGTAATATGAAGTTTTTAATGGGCAAATGAACCGTGTGCATGGCCCGACGGATCATGTGTTTTGACACCCAATCTGCTGAACCGGGTCTTAAAACGGGCTATATTTGGGTCGAAATTGATATTTGGGTATTTGGGTAAGTTTAATTAATCGGGTGGGTTAAAAGGATGATAACCCGAATAATTTAAATTAAGCCCAATTGAAAATTTCCAATTTCGATTTGTTAATTAGTTTGGACTTAATTTAATTAAATCTAAATGGGCCAATTGGATTGGTGATTTGGACTTATATTAAATTTAGCCCAATAAGAAATTAATAAAACGTGCATGTTTTTCCGAATTAATTAATTTGAGCCCAATTGAATTAAATCCAAGTGGACCAAAAGGATGGTGACTTGGATTTGATGAAATCGAGCCCAATAATATTAATTGGAATAAAATATTTAATTAGATTTAAATTAATTATTTTTCTTAGAGATTAATAATTAATTTATGGATTAAATATTATTATTTTTTCCTCGACTTGGAAATTACTTAATATTTGAATAAGGAATATAAATTATTTTTCTTAGAGATTAATAATTAATTCTTTGATCAAATAAAATCATTTCCAATTAAAGATGACATTAAATCATAATAAAATAGCATTCCATATTTTATGTATTCTTTTAGTAGGACTAATATTATTTTGATTAAAGGTAGATATACTTAATTTTTAATTTCGTATATCTAAGTCATCTAGTTGGACTAGAATGATTTTAATTGAAATATTGAATGTATAAAAGGTTGGGAATTTTATAAAGGACTTTTTAGTTGGACTAAAATAAAAATAATCAATATAAGTGATTTAATATTGCGAGCATGTCTTATGTGATTGAAACACTGATCATGGACTTAGGTTTATTTGTTTTACCTTTATATTTTATAATTTATCAAGTTTGAGGCTATTTATTATATTCTTAGAAATAATGCATGAGTTGTTTTAGTAATTGAAATAGAAATAGTTCAATATTGATAAAGTCAAAAGGCCCATGAATGTTAAATCGGTTTTACTTTATGCCTTTTGTGATGGCCCATTGGCTCGGGCCCTCTAGTAAAGTCCATGATCGAGTGATGAATTTATTTATTTATTTATTTAAATTCCATGATTATTTATATTGAAAGGCATGATTATAAGAAGTATTTATTTATGCATGATTATAAGAAGTATTAAATGCCATGCTTAGTTACACTAATTTATCCATTTCGTTGTGGGGACATGCGCTTCTTACTGCTGCTTATATATTGAACAGATGTCCCTCCAAATCTGTTCCTAAGACTCCACATGAGATGTGGAATAATAGAAAACCGAGTCTTAATCATATTAAGATCTGAGAATGTCCCGCTTATGTCAAGAAGATTAAAGTGGAGAAATTAGAGACAACATCCCTCTTGGGACGTTTCATTGGTTATCTTGAAGATTCCATGGGATTCTTCTTTTACCTGCAGATGATCAGAGAATCATTGTGGCCCTTGAAGCCCACTTCCTCGAAGATGAATTCATCTTGGAAAGGGGCAAAGGTAGGAAAATTGTTCTAGAAGAGCAAAATGAAACTCCGTCAAAGACATCTTTCCAAGAACCAAGGCCTGAACCAATAGTAGCACAACCACCACGTAGATCTGGTAGAATACCACATGAACCTGAGAGGTATGGGTATCTACTGCAGGGGTAGCTAGAGCTTCACACTGTAGTACAAGAGGGTCATGAAAGACATCCGAATACTGTTATCCATAGCTACATACTTAGATTATGAGATATGTGGATGACATTCTGCTTATAGGAAATGACGTAGGAATGCTCACCACAGTCAAGAAATGGCTTTCGAGTATGTTTTTCATGAAAGACTTGGGAGAAGCGACATACATTCTAGGAATTCGTATCTACAGAGATAGAACGAATAGAATGATAGGTCTCTCCCAAACCCTTTACTTAGAAAAGGTCCTAAAGAGGTTTAGGATGGACAATTCTAAGAAAGGGTTTTTTCCCATGAGGCATGGGGTACACTTATCCAAGTCTATGTGTCCTTAAAGTGAAGAAGATAGACAGGAGATGAGTAACGTGCCCTATGCTTCTACAGTTGGTAGCCTAATGTATGCAATGATGTGTACTAGACCCGACATTGCTTATGATGTAAGCGTGGTGAGTCGATTTCAGACAAACCCGGGAAAGGAACATTGGGTAGCTGTGAGGAATATCCTAAAGTATCTCAAAAGAACTAAGGACATGATTCTCATCTTTGGAGGTGGAGACCTGAAGATGGAAGGTTATTCTGATTCAGACTTTCAGTCTGATGTTGATGACCAAAAATCCACTTCAAGGTTTGTTTTTACTCTCAATGGTGGAGCGATGTCTTGGAAAAGTTCAAAGCAAAGCACAACAGCTGATTCCACCACTGAAGCGAAGTATGTGGCAGCCTCAGAGGTAACCAAAGAAGCTGTTTGGATGAGAAAGTTTCTTAGAGAACTTGAATCAGTCCCCAGTGCTCAGCTCTCATTACCACTTTATTGGGATAACAATGGAGCAATAGCGCAAGCCAATGAATTGAGGTCTCATAACAAATCCAAACACATTGAGAGAAAATTTGACATCATAAGGGAGATCGTTGGCAGAGGAGAGATAGTAGTGCAAAAAATAGCCTCAGCTGACAATATAGCTGACCCGTTCACCAAACTACTACCTCAGGTTGTTTTGGACCGACACTAGGAAAGGACGGGTATAAGATACCACAATGAATGACATTGAGTGCAAGTGGGAGATTGTTAAGATTATGCCCTCAGATGCCATAGAGGATAGAATGAGTAGGGCATCTATCTTGTATTGAACTTAAACATTATTTATAATAGAAGGCATTATTTAGTTTTCACTTAATTCTTATCAGCATTTATAAGTTGTGTAAAACATTTTGTCCGTATTTTTAGTGCGATCCCTCTACTTCCTATGGGATAGGAAGAATGACACTAGAGAGATCGACCTTGATTACTAAAACTAGTTTGCAAGTAATATGAAGTCTTTAATGGGCAAATAAAGACTTCGAATACTTGTACAATCTTAGCTCTGACATGGGAGTGCCAGTCGAACACCATGTGATGGTGGGAGCTTAAGACTGTAGGCACATCAGTGGAACTAATATGCTCGAACACGGCTCGCATCTGTTCTGTTACATGGGTTTTCACTCTGTGACTATCAATGACGGAATTGATTATGCGTAATAGGTATATGTGAATCTTTGACCTAAAGTATTGGGCTAAAGATGCACTTGTGACGTCAAGTCTTTCGCTAGAGTAGTTAGACCTAATTCACCCGTTGGTGGGGTCGACCTCAATGCAGACTGATGGGCAAGTGGTAGTCTTAGCAGATAACTAATATGGGATTTGTTCTTTCATAAATGAATGAGAATGTACCCTATCTGATTATAGATAAATAGAGATCAAAGTCTTTGGCCAAAGCAAAAGAGACGATTGTGCTAGGCACTTAATCGATTTCAATGATCTTCGTATTATTATAATTTATACATATGGTCAAGTCCAGTGAGTTTGACATAACCATGACTCTCACTTGACTAGGGAACGTGAACGAAGGGTTTGTGCATTTATGGTATTTATAATTGGAAGTTTGTGGAATGATCCATTCATTCGTATTTCATTTGGGCTATGAAGTGGGCCACGTGACTAGCTAGGTATTACCCACTTCCTTTGGTTTCCTCTCATTGCCAAATGAAATGAACCTAAAGAGTCGCGCTAAAGAATTGATGAAGAAAATTGAAAAGGATTTTCTATTTTCTATTTTATTTGGGAGATATTTAATTTATTGGATAAGTTAAATAATTAATTAAATGGATAATTTTAATTACTGATTGGATATGATAATTAATTAAATGGATAATATTAATTATTAATTAATTTCTTGGAGAAATATATTAATGAATTAAGTTATCTAATTAACATCATTATTTAATTTATTTATTTATTTATTGGATAAAATAAATTATTAATTGAATAAAGAATTAATTAAAAGCAAAAGAAAAATTTTCTGGGCCCCATATGGGGCGTCCATGAGGACACCCATTAGGTCTAGAAAGATGATCAACGTGGTCTCTTTTGTTTTGTCTTGGTCAATAAGTCATTGAGGTATAAAAAACTTCTCTTGACTTTAACCTAGAAATACAAGATACAATTCATTGTAACTCTCCACAAAAAAAAAAAAAAAATAGAAGAAGAAAATATCCTCCCTCTCTATAATACACTAGCATTCAAGGAGTTCATGGATTTAAAGGTTTGAAAAGGAATTGGATTCTTCTACCACTTCGCTTCAACGGGTAAGATTAATTATTCGCTAAAGTATTTTAGATACAATTATGCAATTAGAGAACACTTTGGGTTTAAATTAAAATTTTTGAAATCCCTCCGCTGCGTTTATGAGTTTTTTCGCGAAACCCAACAATGGAAACATTACATGTAGAAATTAAAAACTACCAAGCTATCCGCCAAAGCCTCCTCAAAGCTCGACTTTGAATCGTATCCTCTAGTGGCATTGAGATGAGCCTATCCTTCAGAATGTTAAGCACTTGAGAAACCAATATGTCTGAGTGTCGACCTTTCCCTTCAAAGATACGAGTATTACGTTCTTTCCATATCATATAGACAAGAGTAGCAAGGAGTATATTATATGAGTAGGGAATCTATGACAATTCCATGGAATCTATGGCAATCAGGGAATTGAGGGTAAGATTAATTGGACTTATGCAAGGAATGGAAAGTTCACTACGGAATCTGTTCGGAAGATAATACGTGATAGAGATAATCTGAAACTATGGTCCCAACTCTTTAGAGTGTTAGGAAAATCGATTCAAAATCGAACCCAAATTGGTACGCAGCGGAATTAAAATAGAGATTTAACTCTTATGCGTACATGCATGACATCAAAAAATAAAGCATACAAACTATGGCTTAAAGAAATTAATTAAACACTTTAATTAATAATTATTATTGCCTATCTATAGCTAACAATTAAAAGACTGCATAATTAAACACTTTAATTAAAAACAATAATTGAATAACTATAAAACAATAATAAATGAAAATGAAGAAAACAAACCTTACACTGAAGATTGGAACTTGCCGATAGAAGAAGAACTCGTTCACCGCAAAGCCTTCTTCGCAATGCCTCAACAAACTCGGGAGTGTGGGCTCCCAAAAAAATACTACTAAAATAAAACTCCGTAAGAGGAATTTTATTTTCTTAAAAGCTAGCTTGCTCTCGTAAAATATACAAGAACTACTTGCTTTCGTTTTTGTTTTGTGTGTTTGAACTTGTAAATGATACCCCTTTATATAGGGTGAAAAAGGAAGAAATTTGAATTAAAAAAAAATAAGTGGGATTGTTAAATAAGAAAAAGAAAACTTAGTGGGGTGAAAAAGGAAAAAAAAAAAGAAATTTTCATTATGGCAGCCGGCTGGCTGCCAGGCTGCGCGCGTGAACTTGCAATTTTTTTTATTTTTTTTTTAAAATTTCTTTTTCCTTTTTAATTAAATCACTATTTAATTAAATATCTTTTTCCAAACATATTTCTCACGTTAATTTTTCATCTAAGTTCAAACTTATCCATCTAATGGATATACTTTAGTATTTATTTGTAGAGTTTCAATTTGAGGTTTGCGAAGGGACCTTAGGGAAAATTAATTTTAGCTCCAAGTAGATTAAATCAAATTATCATCACATGATAATATTTAATATCACTTAACAATATTTAATTCCACTAAATAAATATTGTTGCACTCTAAAATTAACTTCAATTTATTTTTGAATTCCCATTCTTTCGTAAAGAAATATTTCATTAACTCCTCTATTAAATATCCTTGAAAAAATAAAATTAATACTACTATTATTTTATTCTTCACATCTTATCCTATAATGCTCAATTTGCTTATTATCAATTTTTCCAAATGAAAAACTATTTTTCATATAATTTTAGTGACACTTCACTTGAAACACTTTGGCCAAAGTTTTAGAAAAATTGAACATTGCAAATTCATTATAGGGGATATATCTTATCTCTCATGGAGATTATAGATTCCATATGAATGTCCTTTCCAATCACATTTTTATGTCATTGCCCAATGTATAAAGTATATTGGCCACCGAAGACCTCACTTCTAAATATATCAAAGCAATGTACACTAGATGCATTAGTCCACGACAATCATAGGATTAAGAGTTATTGTACAAAATTATTTATTTTCAATAGTAGTAAAAAAAAAAATCTGTTTGCTCCGGTTCAGTATTTCAATCTTATTGATTTACACGAATATACTATACATTTGGAATCCATATTCCCATGATTAAGACAAATCATCAAATATAGTATATTGTAGTCTTTAGCAGATAAGACGCTCATTCTTATCACCGACTACAACCCATTTATAATAACATATGGAAAAAAATCCAAGTTTTTTCCCATGGAACAACACTTCCATTTGGATTATCATATGTAATTATGGACTACATCTATCTTATAATATAATTTCAATTATACTCATAACTTGTAAAAGAACAATTTCATAAATCAATAACAAATGCATCATACAATTGGATTTTTAGAGCATAATCCCTAACATAGAGGACCTGAGAAAATCCCTCGACACAATTTTGTCCTATTGTTGGCGATCCGTACTCAGCTACCAACTAGAGACAAGCCGTTGATTGGACAAGAATATCCTTTTTGCTGCTTCTGTAGTTTGAACATTATTGAAACTCACAATCATCTTTTCTTTAACTATAAATTTTCTAATGATTGCCTAGTGATTCTGCGTGATCAGGTTAAATTCGAGTGGCCATATCAGGAATGTAGTATAGGTATTCACCAGGCTGCAACCAAGTGTCGGGGAAAACACTTGGTTAATGTGGCATATTGTATGATGTTGGAAACTATTGTTTATCTTATGTGGAAAGAAAGAAATACGAGGACTTTTAAGGAAAATGCTACATCTCCCCAAGCCGTTAGTTACCATGCTATTGAGTTGGTCTGAAACAAACTAATTACACTCAACCTTGATGAATCAATATAGAGCAATGTAATTAAAAGAATATGGAGAATAGCTTGGTATTAGGCTCTTAATTTTGGCTTTTGCTGAGTGATTTGTTTTTTTGCCAACGCTCGAATGTGGATTGCTGGGCGTTCGGACATTTGAAGCAGATTGTTTTAAGCTTCTACGTTCGAACGTCCAGCACCAACATTCAGATGTTGCATGCAATAATGCATTTTTGTTGAGGGGTGACCTTCGATTGTGTTAGATATCCGTGTATAAGTTACTTGATGACTGTCGACGGTAATGGGTCCAATAGACATGTATTCTTCTTATTTTTATGCTACCGAAGTTATTAAGTTTTGAGAGGTGTTTTGACACCTAATGTCTCAAGTCATCTGGCTTGGGAGTCATTGATTGAAAGCAAGTTAAGAGGAAATAGTCGCCTGATTGTAGATACATTGCACGGATTCCTTTTATTTGATCTAGTAAGCCTGCTCTCTGAGACACCTCAAAGTGTAGGATTGGAGTATCTTGTATAGGTCATAATATCGTATGATGTTTTGGTTGTGGTAAGGAAGTTCCTTGTGCACTATTCTTGTAACTTGCCTCTTTTATTAATGCAATTTATTTTTCCACCGAAAAAAAAAGTGATCGATGTAATATGGTGATGTTTGGTCATGAGGCTCGGAAGCCGTTACTTGCTCAAATGAAGATGGACCTTTTGCTGCCTAGCTTTCGAATTAAATGGATTTAGAATATGATAGTGCTTAGGGATTTTTGTAAGGGAGTAGTACTCCTTTTTTTATGTTTTGATTTTCTTTAGTTGTGTATGTAAAAGAGGTAGTACCCCTTTTTTATATGCTTTCATAGAATTTTTTATCAGGGAGTTAGAACTCCTTATTTACTGCTTTACTTTTGATGATATAAAGAAGGGATGAGGGACCGAAAATACCCTCCCACCAATAGGGTGGTTCGACCAATAAAACTTTGTTATGAAAGATATCACTTTCGTGTTTCTAAGTGGTGATTTCATATTCTTGTTAATCACATGACTCTGACATGCAGGGTGTCCTTTTGTAGCCATTTGAAGTTGTTTAAGGCCCCAAATTAGTGGTTTTATGTTTATAGGGGGTATTTTGGTAATTTTTATAAAAAATATCACTTTCATGTTTCGCAGTACTGATATCAAATTCTTGTTAATTGCATGACCCTGACATGCAGGGTGTCGTTAAAGTGTGAATCTTCTTGGTATTTCTTCTAATTGTGAAATGACAATATTGTCCTCACTAATATAAAATTAATCTACATTATCTATTTTTAATTAAATATAATTCTTGTTATTAATGTCAAACGATCGAACAAATGGGAAATGTCATAATTTTAAAATTAAAATTAGTTGAAGAGTCCCCTGCGTTTCATACTATTTTAAACAATTAAATAGCCAAAGTCATATTTTGATATTTGTTAAAATTAAAATCAGTTGAAATATACCTTATGTTTCATACTGTTACTTGATAATAATAACAGTCTATGATTACATTAAAATAAGTAATACTTTTCCTTCGTAATAATACTTGATCTTAATATTAACATTAAATAGTAAATAAAACAAAGGTATTGAATATTGATTAAATCCAGTTCAAGAGTCAATTATTTGATTCCATACTCTTAATATAATAATAATAATAATAATAATAATAATAATAATAAATACATACATATTAAAAATAAACAATCAAGTAGTGCACATACATGAGTTAGAAGATTGTTTCATACAACTTTCGAATCCCTACATAATCTTTTTTTTTTTAATAATTGATGTCCACATAACTGATTAAGCAACTTTCCACCTCCATGGAAGTTTGAGTTAATTAATAGTCTAGAAATTATGGGGCATCACTTCTTCTTTAACTACACAAGCACCTCAACTTCAGTGTCATGCATGGTTCAAAGTCGCAGTATAAGTGATAATATCAGCAGGTATTATTTCATATCGTCGCAGCATATAGATTATTATCGGCCGATACAAAATAATTGCATAATAGGATGCTAAAAAAATTGTAAAATTGTTGAAAGATAAAAAATAACACTTCCCACTAATTGGTACATTATAAAAGAAAACATTGCATTTGATATAAATAAATTGAAATATAATGGTATCGTCGAACCAAAATTTATAATAGAAATGAGTTTATTACTAATTATAACATAACTTTTCAATGTATATGCAATAATACATCTATGAAATTGTATCCCAAAGCATATTTACAAAAATAAATAAAAATTTTATTATTGCAAATAATATTCGATATGCCTGATATTATCTGACATTATCCGATATTATCTCGATAATATCATTGTAGCGGCGATATCATCCGATATTATCTGATATTATCGGTGATACATATAAAACCTCAGATAATATTAGATATCATTCGATATTATCGGATTGGCAAGGGCTGATCCAGATACGTAGCAGCTGATATTATCGGATATCGACCAATACTTTGAACTATGCTGTAATGCGGTGGATGCATTTGGCGCTACCAATTATAATAGAAAATTATTTGTGTAAAGCACTAATGCAACATTAAATGTAGCACTGCTTGTACTTAATTAGTGCGATTTTGGATGGAAGTTGTTAAGAAATATAATGGTTCTTGAGGTGGTTGAGAAGAATTTGACGTGAGTTATGGGTGCATTATCAGTGGGGGAGCCGGTGGCAGCTAGCGGTCCATGGGATACAATGACGGCGAAAACTTGGGGAGTGGTGGCGCTGCTAGACGAATGGTGGATCCTTTTGGAAGGATGACAAAGCAATTGTGGGGAGATTGAGCAGACGTTTTGGGTTTGGATATAATGAATTAATGATGGTAAACAAAAATCTTCATCTGATTTCTTACAGAAACGTTCACATGACATTCTCAAATACAACTCGAATCAAACAATTTTGAAGTCTGTATGGAATCAATTTCAACCTAACTTCTATGATCATATGGTATGAAACTACCTCAAGTACCTATAGTCATGGAGTTCTATAACGCTCTTTATTCTTTTATATGAAACAATATTTTATATTATAAATATGAAAAATGTTCGAAGTAAAATCTAAATTGCTCTAAGCAAAACAGAACATTATAAAGCAAAGGGCTGTGGTCCAGTGGTCCACAAGGCATTTCGCCATGAGAGCCCACCCGGGTTCGAAACCCAATAGAAGGGGATGGGGGGTTTACTGCCACATCCTCCCCTACATTCTCCCCTGGGGGCGCCTGTGCTTATTGAGCCCATCACCTATGGTTTACCTAGGGCGGATTACCTCCATACGTGGTCTGCGGGCTATTGCGTATGGACATGTTTGCTCTGGTGGGTGACTGGCGGAGATTTACCCTGAGATTTCCAAACAATAAAATTAAAAGAACAGTACATAATATTATGAGTAATTTTGTCAAAGTTTTGTGGACCCTTATGTGCAAACTATTAGGATTATGCCCTTCATGCCATAGAGGAATTAGATTATTAGGGCATTTACATTTAAGTTGTACAAACTCTTATTCATTAATAAAGACATGGTTTAGTTCATATCAATCTTGATAGCATTAAGTATTGAACAAATAAGTCCAAGGTAATAAAGAGGGAGCTTCTACTCTTCAATGGTCTGAGGAGATGGACACTAGAAGTATCGGTTCCTTGTTTACTTAAACTAGAGTTCACAAGTCGACGAGTCTTAATTGGGCATTAAGACCAGACTTGTACGACGCAAGCTTTGACAAGGAGTTTCAGTCGGTCACTGTGGATGGTGGGAGCTTGGTCATAGACATGTCAATGGAATTTATATATTCGAACACGGCTCGCCGTAATTCAATCACAGGGGTAATTACTCTTGGATCGTCAATGATTGAATTATTGGTCGCGGTAGTGTGCGTGAGCCTTAGACCTAAGAATTCACAAAGATTGAACTTGTGACACTGAACAAATTATTAGAGTAGTTAGGTCCATTTCACCGTTTGGTGGGATCAACCTCGAAGTGCGGTTCAGAAGAACAAGTGGCAATTGTTTGTTGATTGCTAATAGGAGATTCACTGTCTCAGGTAGTAAAAAGTTAACGTCCTATGCGATCGTACATAAATAAAATTATAGCGAAAGCAGGAGAACAAACTCATGTATAGTACATAAGGGTAGTTCAGTAATTTCATCTTACTATGATTCCCTAAAGCACAACATCGAGTCCTGTGAGTTTAAGATATTCCATGACTCTTACTTGATTCGGATGTTACATTGAATGACTTATACTCACATGGTATCTATGGCCTAAAGGTTCGTATTGATCTATTCATTTCAATTGGGTTTTGATATAAGTCCACGTGACTGGCTTAGTGGCACTCACATCCTTGGTTTCCTCCCAATGCCAATTGAAACGAACCTAGAGAGTCACGCTTAAAAGGAATTGAGCGAAGAGAATTCTTTTTTTTGCTAAAAGGTCAATTTCATTAATAAACAAAATAAAGGTACAAGAAAACGGACAAGGATTTGGTCCTTGCCGTACCAAGATAGTTAACAACGACCTAACTATCCCCAACACCCACATCTACATAAAATTAAATATTACATATTACAAGAAAATTCACTACCAAGCTATACGCCAAAGCCTTCTCAATGCTCGACTATGAGTCGAATCCTCTAGCTGCATAGAGATAAGTCTAGCCTTCACAATGTTTAGTGCTTGAGCACTCACAAGTTCCGGTTGATGACTCTTTCCTTCAAAGATACGAGAATTTCTCTCCTTCCATATCATGTAGACAAGAGTAGCAAGAAGTATACGGTATGAGCAATTAATGATATGCTTTCCTCTCCATCTCCGGGCAGCCCATTCTATACCTCGTTCCCAATTATGCATCGGCCAATTGAACTTGACCTCCTTCTTCACAATCGAAACACATCGGTTAGAAAAGACACACTCAAAGAAAAGATGATTGTGTGTCTCGATCTCATTTTGGTGACAAAGAACGCAATAACAATTCCCATTACCAATCCAAGGCTTTTCCCTCATAGGAAGCCATTGCTTTATGGATAACCAAAGTATAAAATTATGGCGTGGAATCTTCCCTGGCCCATGCAATAAACTCGCCCAAGTAACCTTTGGAACCTGAGGTTTGAATATCATTAAGGCAGATGCAGATGTGAACTTACCCGACTTTGTTAACCTCCAAGACACCCAATCTGATCTATTCACATGTATACAAGGTAAATTCGTTGTGATTTGTTGAATTTCAAACCTTGTGTTTGATGGCCACACCCAATCTAATCCTCTAATAACCGAACTCACCGTTGAGTCAATAGACAGCCCTGTAAGGAGAGGACCATTACCATATTTCGCAGTAAGCACTCCTTCAGGATGCCAGGGATCTCTCCAAAGAGCAGTGTTTAACCCTGAACCAATATTATACTGAAAAGCATGTTGAATGTGAGGGCGAAGTTTAAGAATCTGACGCCAACTCCATGAACAAGATGATGGAATATTCATACTCCAAAAAGAATTGTTACGTAGCTTATTCTCCTTCACCCAAACAGCACACACGAAAGCCCCTTCATCAGTCAAAAGTGCCCAAACATGTTTAACCATGAGAGCTTGATTCTTTGGTAATAGAGGAGTAATTCCGAGCCCCCCTTCATCCACCTTCAGACAAACCGTGTCCCATCCAACCTTTGCATAACCCGAAGTTGAACTTCCATACCACAAAAAATTTTCGAAACTTGGCTTCAATACTACGTAAAATCCCCTTTGGTAATATGAAAATTCTCGCCCAATACACGTGTAACGAGGAAAGAATCGACTTGATTAATTGAACTCGTCCGGCATACGTCAGCGATTTGTTCGTCCATGATCCAATTCTCTTATCCACTTTCTGAAGGAGGAGTTTGCAATCTGATATAGTGAGCTTGGATGTAATCATAGGTACCCCTAAGTATCTTACTGGTAGACTTCCAATCGGGTAATCCACAACTTCCTTGAAAGCTTCTCTCTCCGGCCAAGCCTTAGCTGAAACAAAGATATTACTCTTGTTCGGATTAGCATGCAGCCCCGATAATCTAGCAAAAAGATCAGTTCCCCGTTTAATCGTTGCAATGGATTGAGTATCCGCATTATAAAACAGGAGGAGATCGTCTGCAAAACTCAATAACACAGTTTTGGTTCTTGCACATTTCCAATGGAATTTAAACTCACTATCTTCTTCAATATACCGTTCAATAATTCCATGCAAAGCTTCCATAACCAACACGAAGATGTACGGTGAGATAGGATCTCCTTGACGTAAACCCCGTTTACCACGAAAATAACCCTCAGCTGCCCCATTGATGTTAATTGAGAAACTCGGTGTAGTCATGCACTCCTTCACCCAACCAATAAACGTAGGATGAAATTTCATCGCCTCTAGAAGAGCAAGAACGAAATCCCATTCAACCGTATCATAAGCTTTCATCAAATCCACTTTGAATGCACATCTGTGTGGTAAATTCTTTTGATTATAACCATAAAGTAGTTCTTGTGCTAGCAATACATTATCACTGATCCTTCTCCCCGGTATGAAAGCCGTTTGAGATTTGTCAACCAATTTATTAAGATGATCCCTAAGTCGATTTGCCATAATCTTAGAGATCACCTTATAGATCACATTGCAACAGGATATAGGCCTAAAGTCTTTCGCATGTTTAGGATTCTCTACTTTAGGTATGAGGGATATCATTGTAGAATTAATCTCTTTAACCAACTTACCCGTTTCAAAGAAAGAGAAAATAGCTTTTGTGACTTCATTTCCGATGATAGACCATGCTCTCTTAAAGAATCTAGAGTTATATCCATCCGGTCCCGGAGCTTTTGTATCATTGATCCCAAACATGACGGCTCTAATCTCCTCATAAGAAACTGGTCGAACCATGTTGATTGCATCATCCGAGTCGGATCAATGTACATCATTCTTTTTTCAAGAAGATTGCTACACAGAGAGCAAAATCACGAATCACTCGTATCCAAGGAGAGAATGGGGAGATGGTTGATGAGGCACTACAAGTAAGGAAGGAAGAGAATTCTTCGTTGTCAAATATATAAATTAGTTAATTTCCTATTTCATGAGCAAATTGATTTATTTGATCAATTGGATTAATGTAAATAAATTAATAATAAATAATTAGATTATTTAATTTAGAAAATTATTAATTAGTATTATATTTTAATTGGATTAAAATATATTGGACCTAATTAATAATTGGACTAAGTTGAAAGTCAACTTAGCCAATAATAATAAGGTGGGGTGTGTGATAAGTGGATTTGGAGGAGTTGCATGGGCTCAAGGAATTAGATAGTTCCAAGCCCATTACTCCTGATAAATACCTAACACTGGCTCAGTCAAAACCTAACTCTCACATTAGAATTGGAAGCAAAGAAAGAAGAAGAGAAAAATCTCCCTCCTCCCCTAGTAGCCGTCGGCCACAATAGGTCTTAGGGTGGTGGATCTTTCTTCGAAACTCGTTCCGGCGTGATCTCTAGAGGTAGGGGTTTGGAATTGCTGCTACTCGGAAGATCAAGACTTTCATCAAATCAAAAGGTTAGAAAAAAGATGAAATTAGATTTCATCTTTATATGTTATTTACGAAAACCCAAAAGTGATCCAATTGTGAATCCAGATATGTTTTTCTCGTTTCCGCTACGCATGAATACAGAATCGACATCAGTGGTATCAGAGTCAACTTTTGGCTTTTAATGACTTTTGATATGAATATGTTGGACTTCATGTTATGATGGAAAATTTAATTAGATTAATATTTTTCGTGGTCAGATTTATTTTTTGAAAGTTAAATCTGAACCAAAAAATCTGATTATGTGATTTATGTTTTGAATATGAATCAACTTTTTATATTAGATAAGAATATGTGATGAAAATTTTTATTGGATTAATAGTTTTCATTGTTAGATTTATTTTTAAAAGTAAATCTGAAATGAAAAATTTGATTGCGTGATTTATGTTTTGAATATAAATCAAGTTTTTGTATTGGATACGTGCGCCTGTGCGCGGCACGATGCCCATTAGTGCAGGCGCTGTGCGCACACGACAGGTCGCAGAGTGTTGCTTTTGTTTTATTTTTTTTTAAAAAAATAAGAACCGGGTTTGACCCGGCGAGTCAAATCATGGTTTCAACCCAATTTTTAAAATTAAATAAAATGTTTATTTTAAAATGGTTTTAAAATTAATTAAAGGGTAAAATAATTTTTGAAATTAATTTTACACCTAATTTTAAATTAGATTTAAAATTTTAATTTAATCCTAGAACAAAGAAATTTATTTTGAATTAAATTCTTTGTCGAATAAATTGAGAATTGATTCTTTGAAACTAAATTGGATTTGTTATCAAATAGGATTAGAGTTGAATTAATTTGTAAATCTTTTAATCTTTTGATATATGATATTGTGTGATGCCTTCCATGGACTACTTTTCTTTTTGGGTTTTGTTTTCTGGGTTGTATTGGTTCTGTTTTGAAACAGGATCTAGAAAGAAGTAGGAGGCTCGAGGAGCAAGAAGTGATGATCCATGTAGGCAGCGGACATAGTGTGGCAGCTACTCACATAGGATCTACTTCTTTATTTTTATCTACTAGACATTTACAGTTTTGAATGATTGTCTTATTTCGCCCAATGGGCTTAAAAACATTTGTTCTATTCCCGTATTAGTTAGACTTTGATACGATTTCTGATTTTTGAACAATGTTTGCAATATTTATTTTAGAAATAAGTTTATTGGCTCTGTATCTTTAGTAAATGGTTTATATTACATGAATGTCCAAAATAGATGTATTGTGAATACAATCACCAAGAAATGTGGTATGTCTGGGACAAACCAAAGACTCATATGACACTTGAGACTAGGTCATGCTGGAGAATACAAAATTCCCGAACTTGAGAAAAATGGCCTAATAAGCACATTGGGTTAGACCCACACCCCACTTGCGAGTCTTGTCTCAAAGGCAAAATGACTAGGTCACCTTTCACGGGGCATTTTGAACGAGCCAATGAAGTCCTTGGTTTAATACATATTGATGTTTGTGGGCCTTTCAGGAAAATAGCTCTTGGAGGTTTTCAATACTTCATTACATTTACTGACGACCACTCAAGTATGGTCTCGTATACCTAAAGAGGCATAAGTCTGAATCCATTGAATGGTTCAAAGAATTCAAGGCCTTAATTGAAAACCAAACTGGCAAACGTATTAATACACTACGATTTGATCGAGGTGGAGAATATATGTGTGCCCAATTTGGTGAGTTCTTAACTGAATATGGAATTGTATTACAATTAACTCCTTCTGCAACTCCACAGCTTAATGGAGTAGCCGAACGACGAAATAGAACACTATTAGATATGGTTCGATCGATACTCAGTTATACGAATCTTGCCATATCATTGTGGGGCCATGCATTGCTCACAGCAGCCCACATCTTGAACAGGTGTCCATCTAGGTCTGTTCCTAAAACTCCTTTAGATATGGTGTGGAAAGATGCCTAGTCTTAAACACATTAGGATATATGGTTGTCCAGCCTATATGAAAAAGACAAAGATGGAGAAATTGGAAGATAGATCTTTAAACGGTCGATTTGTTGGTTTCCCAGAAGATTCTATGGGATACCTCTTCTATTTGCACAATGATCAAAGAGTCATTGTGGCCCTACATGCGTACTTTCTCGAATACGAGTTGGTTCGAGAAGGTGGTGCAGGAAGAAAGATTGTTCTGGACGAACAAAACGAAATCCCTTTAGAGACCACTGTTCAAGACACTCAAAATGAATCTAACCAAATGCAACCACCATCGCATAGATTGAGTAGAGTATCTCAGCCGCCTGAGAGATATGGTTTTTTCTATAGAGAGAGCATAATTTGTATGCCATAGTAGAAGGAAACTATGGAGATGATCCCTCTACTTTTGAGCATGCGATGGAGGATATAGATTCTGCGAAATGGCTTGAGTCTATGAAGACAGAGATGGATTCGATGTACGCAAACCAAGTCTAGACTCTAGTGGATCGCCCTAAGGGTATTGCACTAATAGGATGCAAGTGGATCTACAAGAGAAAGATTGGTTCGGACGGCAAGGTCGATACCTTTAAAGCTAGGCTTGTGACGAAAGGGTCTAGTCAAAAAGAGGGTATTGACTATGAGGAAACCTTATCTCCCGTTTCCAAATCCATTAGAATTCTGCTTGCAATAGCCACGAACATAGACTATGAAATCTGGCATATGGACGTGAAGACTGTGTTCTTCAATGGATACCTCAAGGAGGACATCTATATGGAACAGCCCAAAGGTTTCCTGTCCAATGAAGATTCTCATGAAGTGTAAAAATTGAATAGATCAATTTATGGACTTAAACAAGCGTCGCGGAGCTAGAATCTTTGTTTTGATGAAGAAGTTTGGATCTATGGCTTTATCAAGAATGAAGATGAACCATGCATTTATAAGAAATCCAGTGGGGGTAAAATATCATTTTTGGTCCTATATGTAGAAGACATTCTTCTAATAGGTAATGATTTAGGCTTATTGACTTCGGTCAAAATGTGGCTCTCAAGCACGTTCTCCATGAAAGACTTATGAGAAGTGACCTACATCCTTGAAATTCACATCTTCAGGGATAGAGCGAATAGGAAAATGGGTCTCTCTCCCAATAGAGGCCTCTTACCCATAAGACATGGACTCTATCTCTCTAAATCGATGAGTTCTCAAAATGAGGATGATCGTAAGAGAATGAGTGGAGTCCCCTATGTATCAACAGTAGAAAGTCTTACGTTTGCTATGTTATGCACAAGACCGGACATTGCCTACGCTGTGAGCGTGGTAAGTAGGTTTTAAGCTAAACCAGGGGAAAAGTATTGGATTGTTGTGAAGTGCATCCTCAAGTACTTAAGAAGAACTAAGGATATGTGTTTGACATATGGAAATGGGGAACTAAAGGTGGTAGGTTATATAGACTCTGACTTTCAGTCTGATGTCGATGACCGCAAGTCCACCTCGGGGTTTGTATTTGCTTTAAACGGTGGAGCAGTGACTTGGAAAAGTTCCAAAAAAACACGACGACTGACTCAACCACCGAAGTTGAGTACGTGGCTGCCTAAGAGGCAGTTTGGATAAAGAGGTTTGTTGTTGAACTTTAAGTGGTCCCTAGCATGGAGCTCCAGTTGCCATTTTTTTGTGACAACAATGGAGCCATCACGCAGGCTAAGGAACCCAGGTCTCACAATAAATTCAAACACATTCAGAGAAAATACCACTTCAATAGAGAGATCGTTGAAAGTGGCGACATCGCCGTGCTGAGAATAGATTCAGCAAATAAAGTTGTTGATCCACTGACCAAGCCAATATCACAGGCGGTGCTTGTTAGGAATCCTCGGGTAAAAATGCAGCGGAGTTAATTTTTTATCGGATTTCTAATCTCGGATCACTTTAACGAATTAATGATTTTAATAGTTTTCTAAAAACTAAAACGAAATTGTTTACCTTTTCAATTTTGTATATTTCTTCGCGTAACAGCAACTCCCCGAGCTCCTGTATCTAAAGATGCACGCAAAACGAACCTTCAAAAATTCTTCCAATGCTTCCTCTTTGATGTAGTGGACAGCTAGGGCAAGCAAAGGAGGAGAGAGAATTTCTTTTCTCTTGTGTTATGTAATTAGGTTAAGTTTTTTAGTTGTAATGACTTGTTAAGTATTTAAGTTACCTTGTAACTCTAATTACTTTTGAAACAAGTTAAGGAGTCTTCCACTCCTTATGGTGGCCGCCCCTAGGGCTCCCCAAGGATGTGGGTGGGCTTTGTTGGCCCATTCGACTTTAGCCCACCTATGTTATGCACAAGACCAGATATTGCCTACGCTGTGAGTGTGGTAAGCAGGTTTCAAGCTAACCTAGGGGAAAAAGCATTAGATTGCTGTGAAGTGTATCCTTAAGTACTTGAGAAGAACTAAGGATATGTGTTTGAGATATGGAGATGGGGAACTAAAGGTGGAAGGTTATACTGACTCTGAATTCCAGTATGATGTCGATGACCATATAAGTCCACGTCGGGGTTTGTATTCTCTTTAAACGGTGGAGCAGTGACTTGGAAAAGTTCCAAGCAAAGCATGACGACTGACTCAACCACCAAGGCTTAGTACGTCGCTACCTCAAAGTTGGCCAAAGAAGCTGTTTGGATAAAGAAGTTTGTAGCTGAACTTGAAGTGGTTCCTAGCATCGAGCTCCCGTTGCCACTATTCGGTGACAACAATGGAGCCATCGCATAGGCTAAGGAACCCAGGTCTCACAATAAATCCAAACACATTGAGAGAAGATATCACATCATTAGAAAGATCATTGAAAGAGGCGACATCACCGTTCAGAGAATAGATTCAACAAATAGCATTGTTGACCCACTAACCAAGACACTATAACAGATGGTGCTAGAACAACAGCTTGAGAAGATGGGTATTAGATACTATAGCGATTGGCATTGAGTACAAGTGGGAGATTGTTAGGGTTATGCCCTCCATGCCATAGAGGAATTAGATTATTAGGGCATTTACATTTATGTTGTACAAACTCTTATTCATTAATAAAGGCATAGTTTTGTTCATATCAATCTTGATGACATTAATATAAGTATTGAACAAACACGTCACAAGTAATCAACCACTCCTCAATGGTCTAAGGGGATGGACACTAGAAGTATCGATTCCTTGTTTACTTAAACTAGAGTTCGCAAGTCCACGAGTATTAATTGAGCAATAAGACCAGACTCATATGGCGCAAGCTTCGACAAGGAGTGTCAATCAGTCACTTTGGATGGTGGGAGCTTGGTCATGGATATGTCAATGGAATTGATATATTCGAACACGGCTCGCCATAATTCAATCACATGGGTAATTACTCTTGGATCATCAATGATTGAATTACTGGTTGTGGTAGTGTGCGTGAGCCTTAGAGCTGCATGAAAATTGGACTTGTGACACTGAACAAGTTATTAGAGTAGTTAGATCCATTTCACCCTTTGGTGGGATCAACCTCGAAATGCGGTTCAGAAGGACTAGTGGAAATTGTTCGGTGATTGCCAATAGGGGATTCACTGTCTCGGATAGTAACAAGTTAACGTCCTGTACGATCGTAGGTAAATGTAATCATGAGACTTTGGCCAAAGCAGGAGAACTAACTCATGTATAGTACATAAGGGTAGTTCAGTAATTTCATCTTACTATGATTCCCTAAAGCACAACATCGAGTCCTTTGAGTTTGACTTATTCCATGACTCTCACTTGATCGGGATGTTACAGTGAAGGGCTTATACTCATATGGTACATGTGAACTAAAGGTTCGTGTTGATCTATTCATTTCAATTGGGTTTCTGTGTGAGTCCATGTGACTGCCTTAGTAACACTCACATCATTGGTTTCCTCCCAAGGTCAATTGAAACGAACCTAGAGTCACACGCTTTAAAGGAATTGAGCGAAGAGAATTCTTTCGTTATCAAATATATAAATCAGGTAATTTGCTATTTGATGAGCAAATTAAATTTATTTGATTAATTGGATTAATGCAAATAAATTAATAATAAATAATCAGATGTATTTATTATGAACGCATTAATTTATTTGATTAATTAGATTAATGAAAATAAATTAATTATAATAAATAAATAGTCTTATTTATTATACTAATCCTTTTATTAAATAATTAGATTATTTAATTTAGAAGATTATTAATTAGTACTATATTTTAATTGGATTAAAATATATTGGACCTAATTTATAATTGGACTAAGTTGAAAGTCAACTTAGCCCAATAATAATAAAGTGGAGTGTGTGATAGGCGGATTTGGAGGAGTTAAATGGGCTGAAGGAATTATATAATTCCAAGTCCATCACTCCTTATAAATACCTAACACTGGTTCAGTCAAAACCTAACTCTCACATTAGACTTGATAGCAAAGAAAAAAGAAAAGAAAAATCTCTCTCCTCCCCTAGTAGCCATCGGCCATAGTAGGTCTTAGGGTGTTGGATTTTTCTTTGAAGCTCGTTCCGGCATGATATCTAGAGGCAAGGGTTTGGAATTGTTGTTACCCGGAAGTTCAAGACTTTCATCAAATCAAAAGGTTAGTAAAAAGATGTAATTAGATTTCATCTTCATATGTTATTATCAAAATTTGCATAGAAAAATTATTAAAACCCAAAAGTGATCCAATTGTAAATCCGAATATGTTTTTCTCGTTTCCGCTGCACATGAATACAAGACTCACAACACGGACCATATGGGTATTTTATGACAATGGTCATTCTTTCTCCTTTTTCTCCTCCTCCTATATAATAAATATATTAAAAAAACATTTTAAATAAAACTGAGGTTTGTATTTTTCTTATAGTGGAGTGACTTCTACTCATCCAAAATCAATAGAATGTTTGGTTGATTGCGTAGTAAAAAAAAATTGTAGTTTGATCTTAACAAGTTAGAATAAGATTATTTTCCAAGAAACTGTAAACCAATCTTTTTCCTCTTTTTTTTTTGGGGGGGGGGGGGGGGGGGGGTAATTAAGCAAGCCAATTTGATTTTTTAAAGAAAAAGAACTGGACTAGGTACAGAATGCTAGCTCTAAGAAATTCATATTGGAGAAAAAAGTATGGTAATTTAGGTGTGATAGTTATTAACGGGTTGATTAGCATGTAAATAGATCATGAGGGAATAGTGTGTTTAGGAGTTTAACGAAGAAGAGGAAAAATTATGATGTTAACATAACATAGGTGTTTACATCAAGGGACTGATTAGTATGTCATAATAGATTAGGGGAAAAGAAGCATTTGATAATGTAACGAATGAGAAAGAATAACGATGTTAACATGATATTTCCTATACTAGATGGTTATTTATCTTATCCTATCTATTATAAAACTATGGATGGTAGGAAATAATTTATATTTCTTTAACTTTTTTTGTAAAAGTTAAAATAACCCTATATGAATATTGTGCTAGGAAAAAAGCAAAGTTAAATAAATAAATAAATTAGTTGTAATAATAATTAATTTAATTCATCCTTCTAAAAATAATTAATATTGTTCATTGTATACACTAATAAATGAGTTATTAAGTTCATCTTATATACGCATAAGTATTTTGTATCTACCTTTTTCTAAGTAGGTATGATTTTGTATTTTTGTGAAAATAATTCATATATATAACTTCACATAGTATAGTAGTAAGTAAATTTATGTATTCCATAACACATATTTAATAGAATAAACAGTTGTTTTATACCTAATGAGTAACATATGATTTTTAAATGGGATGTAAATATATTATACGATATATTGCAAATTTCAATATGCATTTCACATGAATTCTATAGATAAGAAATTCTGAAAATTAAAGTTGAGCTAAAAAAGACTCTGTTGTTAGTGACATATCACATTATATATGCTTCAAACGTCTTAAAAAGAATATTTTTTTATATACAATTCATAAACTTTTAAATTCCAATTAAAAGCATAGTTGGAATTATAAGAACATAATATCATAAATATTAAAATAATATACCTTACATTATGCAACCTCTTGAAGAAATAAATAAATGAGAGTTTTGTTTAGAATTTAGATATTCATTTTTTATTTAACGGGTGTGAAATTAATATCTTCATTTAACTTTTCCATTAAATTTGTCTTTCCTCTATCCTCTAGCATTATAATAAGAACAAGTTAAGTGACGATCAAATAAAAGAAAATCTTAAAAAATAAATGTATCAAAGTACTAAGAGTTAATATTAAATATAAGCAGGGGGTGTGGCCTAGTGGCCACAAGGCTTTCAGCCGAGAGAACCCACTCGAGTTCGAAACCCAGAAGAAGGGGATGAGGGGTTTACTCTTATATCCTCCCTTGGGGGCCCTGCGCTTATTGAGCCCGCCGCCTATGGGTAACCTAGGGCGAATTACCTCCATACGTGGTTTGCGGGCTATTGCACATGGATAGATTTGCTCTGTTGGGTGATTGACGAAAATTTATCCTGAGATTTTTTAAAAAAAGTTAATATTAAATATATATGGGTTGGTGTCTGTTTATCTTTTCTTATCCCAGTCTATATGATATTTGAAGATTCACATAATGAGATAAAGTGACACATCATCAATAGATTGAATTATATTACATTCTTACTTTGTTTCACAATTACAAAAGTCAAATTTGGATCAAAGGGCATACTCCAAGTCTCGGTATCTGTAATACATAGTAATATTGATAATCATATACTACTTAGTAATTTTATATTTACTAAAAGTATTTAACAAGTTAATCATCATTAACTATTTTAAAATAATTAACCAATATATAAATTTTTATTTAAATTAGAAGTACTCAATGCTACTGTTCATAGATATAAGAAATATATATATACAAGAAAAAAGGCCAAAAAAAACCCTAAATAATGTACGATACTAGCTATATAGTCTTATACACAGTATGAGAGTTTCTTAAAATTAAAACAATCGCATGCAAAATATAACATACAAATTTACATTGCAATAAGTAATTTTCTATACCTTACCAAAAGGTTGTCCGTGACCGAAAACTCATGCACGCCAGAAATTAAAATTTCGATCACCTAAGCCAAGTATCAATTTGGTATTTTATGATTGTATTATTATTAATCTAATTAATAAATACACGAAAGAATTAAAACCTTTGATATGTAATGGTTGTTGATTCCTCGGGTGCAGCGACGAACCCCACGATCCCTCGTCTCTAGATTGACACGCGAAGCAACTTCGGGGATCTCCTTCTTCCTCTGATAACCGACAACTGGTGTAGGAGGAGGATTTTCTTTTTCTTTTTTATTGTGTATGAGGAGGCTAGGTTCTATGTTTGTTATGACTTGAGTTTGAAGATTAAAAATTCTCAAACTTGGTCACTACTCCACACGCCTACCAGACCTTGTCAAGTTGGCCCAGTCAACTTGGTCCACTTTAATTGCATTAAAATAAAAGGAAAATACAATAAAAGTGCACAAGGTACTATCTTGCCACAGCCAACAAGCTGCTACAGAGGATACTACACAAAATAACCGATCCTTCGTATCGTAGAGGTTTGTTTTTAAAAGTAGTAAGCATAAGAAGAGAGCCATATAACCCGTGCACTATATTATACTAAGAAGCGACTAAGTTATACATTAGCAAGCTTTGAGTCAATGACTCCCAAACCAGAAGGTTTTAGGGTATTATGTGTTAAAACACCCCTTAGGACCTAATTACTCTTGTAACATAGGCTTTTGAATAATACGAAGATCATTATGCTCCTTTCTTGATTACTACTTTATATCACTAATCTATAAAGCAAGAAGTTATACACGGTTATTGGTGTATCCAATAAAAAATAGAGCTTAACCAACCAAATTGAACTACACTAAGCAGCAATAGCTAAA
Organism: Buddleja alternifolia; assembly: GCA_019426215.1. Classification (NCBI taxonomy): domain Eukaryota; kingdom Viridiplantae; phylum Streptophyta; class Magnoliopsida; order Lamiales; family Scrophulariaceae; genus Buddleja; species Buddleja alternifolia. The sequence continues at coordinate 16,768,244 of CM033405.1, read as the reverse complement.
CTGCCGCGTTCGAACGTCAAAAGGGAGACGTTCAAATGTTAACATGTTCTCATGTTCGAACGTTAGCAGCAGAACCCAACACTACCAAGCTATTCTCCATAAATGTTTTATTACAACAGATTGAATAGAATCTCCAGGATCTAAGGATATAATCCTATTTTTGACCAGCAAAGCCCAATTTGAAATTGCTTGAGGAGAAGAATGTGATCCTTTGAAGATGCGTAAATTCCTTTCTTGCCATATAAGATAAACTATAGAAGCCAAGGTTAGTCGATAAGCAACATTTACAATATGCTTTCCCCTCCATTTCCTTGATGCTCGATCAATTCCTTAAGAGCCAATCTTGACTCGGCCACTCAAACTATACCTGCGTTTTAAGAATAGTTAGACACTCATGAGAAAAAGTACATGCAAAGAAAAGATGACTATGAGTCTCTAAACTATTAGAATTGCAAAGGCAACATTTGGGGTTTCCTTGTCCATTCCACGGCTTATCCCTTGTAGGTAATCTTTCCCGGATGGCTAACCAAAATATAAAATTATGTGTCTAGGAATATTTCCCGGACCTCGTAACAAGTTAGTCCAATTCTTAGGGGCTTCCTTGTAGCGAATGAAATTTTTGGCTGATGTTGTGGAAAATTTTCCATTCTTACCTTCCTTCCACTCAACTCTTGTTGGGAATTGTTATTCAAAATACGTAGCGGATAATTTTTTTTTATTTCAATTCCCAGCCATTGATCAATTTAAGCTTTTCGTTGATTTTAACCGAAGAACGAGATAGAACAATTTACCTCTTGTAGCATGTTTGATTTCTTGATCTACCGTGTACAGCAGCAATCCCCGGGACTTCAGCCTCTAGATAATCACGCGCGGAACTCGTCGGAAATCTTCCTCATCCATCTTCACTTGGCAGCTAGAAGAGAAGAAGAGGGAGAGAATATTTTCTCTACTTTACTGTGTAATTTTGGTGGCAACTCATCAGTTGTTAACCTAAATCTAAGTGTTGGAGGATTTAAATAGAATCCTCCGACATGGACCTAAGTTAAACGCCTCATAGGCCCATCCGGATTCCCAAGTGGGCTAAGTTGGCCCAGTCAACTTAGTCCACTTTAATTTAATTACATTTCATATTTAATCTAATTGAATATGTTTGTGATTAAATTAATATTTAATTTAACCAAATTCATTTAACCTAGTTCAATAAATATTCAAATTAATTTAATGGTCCATTGTTTAATCCAATTAAACAACTAATTAAATTAATTCATCCACTCAATTAATTTGTCCATCTAATGACAAATTATCAAAATGCCCCTCCAAGTACACAAAGTGATTTCCTGCTCATTCCTGGTAGCGCGACTCTATAGGTTCGTTTTGATTGGCAATGGAAGGATACCAAAGGATGTGGGTGACACCTAGCCAGCCCCGTGGTCCCACATCGTAGCCCAACCAAATTATGAATGACTATGTCAGTACGAACCTCTTGACTATATATTCTGTATAAGTATAAACCCTTCATTAACTCACTTAACTCGATGTTATGCTATGAATCATAGTAACATAAAATGACTGAACTGCCCTCCGTGTCCTATACGAGTCACCAATGGGTTAATTGGGCCTAACTACTCTAGTAACAGATCCGATGTCACAAATACATCGTGAGAGTGAATCCTCAAGTCAAAGGCTCACGCATACTATCATAGTCAGTATTCCAATCACTGACAGTCACTGAGTAAAAACTCATGTTATCGGATTACTGCGAGCCGTGTTCCAATATGTTAACTCCTTTAACCATATCCATGACACTAGCTCTCACTATCCAATCAGTGTAAGACTAGCACTTCTTGTCAAAGCAAGTGTCATATGAGTTGAATCTTAATGCCCAATTAAGATTCCTTAACTCACGAACCATATTATAAGATCGAGCACTTAACTCTACCAGTGCCTCCACACTATCAAATAAGTGGTGGTGAGCACACCTCAATCTTAGGGACTTGTTTGTTCAAAATAGTTAATGTCATATAGCTTTACATGAACAAAACCTCATTGCCTTTATATCTGTATATATATATATATATATATATATATATATGTTCGTGCAATATAAATCAGTGCCCTATTGAAATCTAATTCCTCGTTGGCATTGAGGGCACACGCCTAACAACTCTATCATCACAGTTAATGGTAATATTCGGAAGATTTCTAGCTATTTTCATAGACTCAAAAGAAAAATCATGAGGCCAGTTCCAACAGTTATCATTAAGAACCCTATCAATTTTCATATCCATTGGTAGCCCCATTACAATCGGTCCCCTCAGGTACTTTACACATAGAATACCCTCAACATGTCATTGGTCTTACCATAAGAAAACTTCTTTCCATTTCCAATACTAAATTTGACACACAGTAACATGGATGCCCTCAATTTGAGTATTTGTTTCCAACCCCAAGAGCTCGAAGCTTTGATTTTGGTTGTCCAGATCGATTCATCTTTTAAGTAATTAGATCAAATCCATGTAACCCATATCGATGATCCATCATTCACCAGAAGTGACCAAAGATGTCTCATCATCAGCGCTTTGTTGCTAGCTATAGGAGGTTAAACACCCATACGTCCTTCTCTCACCGGTAGACATACAACATCCCAAGAAACTTTTGCATATCCCTTATCATTAAATCCACCCAACAGAAATTTCCACATTTTCTTCTCTATTTCTTTTAAAACAAATTTCGGTAGAGAGAAAACTCCGGACCAATAAACATGTAGTGACGAAAGGACTGATTTTATCAATTCGGCATAGGACGAAGACGTATTTGTCCAAGATCCAAGTTCCGTCTCTAGCTTTTGTAGAAGAGGAGCACAATCCTATATAGAAAGCTTCGAGGTACTAAGAGGAACTCCAAGATATTTAACAGGGATATTCCCAAATTTGATACCCAAAAATCTCTTAAAGAGCCTGGCTATTCGGACTTGCTCTTGCAAAAACAAATATATTACTCTTGTCAACATTTGCTCGTAAACCTGAAAGTTTAGAAAACAAATCTAGACCTCTTTTAAGGGTGTTAACCGAATGAGTTTCAGCATTACAAAATAACAGAAGATCGTCAGCAAAAGTAAGCATAAAGGTACGAGTTCTGGAGCACTTCCAATGGTATTTAAATTGTAAATCTGATAAGATAAAGTTCTCCAAAATACTATGTAAGGCTTCCATGGCCAAAACAAACAAATAAGGTGAAATCGGGTCACCTTGTCTAATACCTCTAGCACCCTTAATTGAAAATGCAGGGGTGGTGACACATTCTTTAATCCAAGTAATAAATAATGGTGGGAAATTCATATAATGAAGAAGTTTTAAAAGAAAATTCCACGCAACTTATCATACGATTTCATAAGGCCAACTTTAAAAGCACAACAATTAGGACCATTTTTCCTTTTATAACTATTAAATATCTCTTGAGACAAAGAATGTTATCACGAATTTTCCTTCCCGGAATAAAAGCCATTTGTGAAACATCTACAAAAGAATCCAGACAATCCGTAATTCGATTTGCCAAAATTTTTGAAATTACTTTATAAAGCACATTACAACAGGCAATAGGACAAAAATTTCTAGCTTTTTTGGGAGCCTCAACTTTAAGAATAAGAGTAGAACTCAGCTCCTTAAGTAATTTCTCGGATATGAAAAAATTCGAAATACCTGCAGTGATATTTTCGCCAATGATACTCCACGTTTTTTTGAAGAAAGCAGTTGTATAACCATTCGGACCTGGCTCTTTATCATCCAAAAATGCAAAGAGCACATCCTTTATTTCTGATGCAAGAACCAACCAAATCATGTGAGCAGATTGTGAATCATTAAGGCGACACTTGATATAGATATGAAATTCGATATACTATCCTGGCTCCTCCTCAAATATCGACCAAGAAGATCTAAATAAAATCCAATAATCTCATCCTTAACTTTCTAAGGCTCATCATCTACATCCTGTCTCTGGGCATATTGAATTTTAAAAAATCTTATGCATAGTCTTGACTGCTAACTTCTTGAAGAAAAAAGATATACACTGATCACAATATTTAAGCCAAACTAATTTAGCACGATGAGTAAGGTATTCCCTTTCTATCTTAATAGCCCTAGAAAAGACCACCTTGCAATATTTCTCCAAATCTTGAAGTACTTCCATAGTGGGATACTCCATAAGCATACTCTGAGTAATATCCAGGAACTTGCGAGCTTTATCCACGTTTAAAGAGTAGTTTCCTTTCTTTTTCCATAACTCTTTGAACTCATACTTTAGAGTTTTAAGCTTTCGAGTAATTTCATATAAAGGAACGCCCACAATATTATGTCTCCAAACTTTATGTACAACATTTAGAAATTGAGAATCCTTGACAAGAAAATTATCAAATCTAAAAATTGTACCTTTATGAAGTCTCAAGTCACCAAAAGACACAATAAGCGGGCTATGATATGAAGTTTGAGAATTGCATAAAAGTCTCCTAGAAGCATCCAAGGATCCTCACTTCAAAATAAGACAAGCTTGAAACCGTTCAGTAATGAATTATGTGATCCCATAAATCCCTTTGTTCCTCTAGTATTGAGCCCATATACAAAAGATGTATAGATAGTTTCATTTCTGTCTAAAGATGTTACCTTGCGCAATGGACCACTTGTTTTGACACCTCTTCAATCAAGACCATAACTATCGAGGGATTCCAACCAATCCATATACGCGATCCCGGACCTCCTGAGTAATCACTATACCAACTTCACGAGGAATTAACTTTTTGAGAGATATTCGATACTTTACCTAAAGCAACTTTTGTTTCCACAAAACCAAGTACCTTCAGATTATATTTAAGAATAAATTCATGAACCAATTTAATGTGGCACGGGTTATTGAGGCCACGTACATTCCAACTAGCAACTGGGATCATTTATGAACCTCTACATGGGTGTCTTTGCTTATAAGGCCCTGTTGATCATTGTCAGTTTCTTCCAATAATTCTTCCACAAAACTAGCATATTTATTAAAAGTCGAGATGACATCCTCTTCCGAATTTCCATTATCACTCGCATCTTCTCTATGAGTAGGAGCTCTAATAATATATGCCTTTACTAACTCATTATTCCCATGCTCAATTCCCACAACAGCTATATAGTAAAATGTTCTTGTTAGACGATTTTATCTTTTCTTTTTCTGGTCGCTTACTTTTGGATACAATCTCCATTCCATTTCCACATCTTTAGCCTTGTCATTAGCCTTTTGAATATTCTGCTTCATCTTTCCTTGTTTAGGGATATAAATTTTCACTGTTCACTGATCAGAGAAGGGCATAGCTTAGAAACATGACCAAATGAATGGCATGATTGACACACTTGCGGTCTCCATTTATACTCGATTTCGATTCGACAAGTGCCATTATACTATCCAGATTCTAATGGTAAGAACATATAAGTATGATCTAGGAAATCATCCACTACGTTCATACTGACACAGACACGTGCATAGTTGATTCTATCCATACGTAAAGTAATAGCATCTGGGAATAGAGGCCTCCCAACTGCACTTGCAACAATACTCAACCCTTCAGTAGTCCGGTACTCTGCCGAAAGATGAAGGAATTTTACCTAGATGGGAACATCCTTATGAGTTTGTTTTTCTAACGTCATACCCTCACGCCATTGTTCAAGAAATAGAGATTGACCCTCATATAGCCATGGACCTCCCTCCAACACCTCATTCATCAATGGTAGATTTTCAAATTTAAAGAAGTAGAACCCTGTGCTCATTGCTTTTATCTCAGGTATACCTTTCCAAGAAGATGAAAAAAAACCACTTCACTCCAGGAAAATAAGACTTCTTTCCAATGAAATAATCCACCAAAGTGAAATCCACCTTTACTTACCTGCCAAACATGATCCCATTGAGGCCTTACAAACTTTTTCCCATTGATTATTTCAGGTTTCACATAATATAGTGAGGTCCTCTTAGATTCTGTGAACTAAGAATCCACAGAAACGTTATTCATCACAGTAGGCCCCACTCTAACCTTACCAATCAAGAGATCCGAATAATCAACATTTATTTGGGAAACAGTCTCTGACGTTTGAACGTTAAGGGTTGCACGTTCGGATGTTGAAAAAAATTGTATTTTGCTTGTCAAGTTCGAACGTTAGATGTTCGAATGTGACATCCTGACGTTCAAACGTCGGTGTCGAAATAGGTTTTCCAAAAAAATCACAGCCATGCAGATTAGGTTTTTGGCCATCGGAATCTGTCATTAATGCATCTGCGGAAGCCTTATCTATATCAAGAAGAGAATAAGAATTATTATTCGGTGAAATATACATCGAACTAATTAGATTAGAATGTTGTAATCCCTAATTATTTCCATCTCCTAAAAATCCCACCGTATGACTCTTATACAGATTTGGAGATGCTACCACGTTTGCGAATTTTGTTGATAATGGCCAAGAGTCATCTTCATGAGAATGATGGATCTAATATTCAGGAATAGCAGCAATAGATCTGTGATTTTAACCTTCAGTTTTTCAGCAAACTCGTTAAATCCTAAAATATTAAACTTATCTTCAAAGTTTGGGATTCGGCGTGAAATTGAATCAAATTCGAAAAATCTATGGGTTTCCAGTACATTAACATGAATGACTGAGGAGGACGAAGATCCACAAGACGAAGAAGCCATTAATGTCAAGCTAAAAAGGTTGATGTAGGAGGTTTCGGGAATTAGGAGAGAGAAGAGAGTTTTTTCAATCCATCTCTTTTTTCTTCTTGATTTCCTTTGTTAATTCTTATAGCTTAACTCTCTAGATTCGTCTTGATTGGAAATGAAAGAATATCAAAAGATGTGGGTGCTACCTAGTCAGACTCGTGGCCCCACATTGTAGCCCAATCAAGTGCGAAATTGTTTTATCATTACGAACCTCTCGGTTCTGTTTTCCATATAAGTATAAACCCTTCACTGACTTATCCCGATAGAGTGAGAGTCATGGTATATGGGAGGTTTTTTTAAAAAAAAATATATAATTTTTAATATTATTAATATTAATAATACATTCAAAAAGTAGTAGAACACACCTTTGGGAAAGGCGCGTCCACCTAAGACACGCTTTTCCCAAAGGCGTATCCCCCATTTTTTATTCTCTGGTTGGGTACACCTTTGGGAAATGTGCATCCAGTCAAAAATATTTGACTGGGTCCGCTTTTCCCAAAGGCGTACTCGGTCTGAGCAGTCAACGGTAACAACTTCGTTACCGTTGGCTACTCTCACTCTCTCTCCCCCTCTCCCTTACCCATTTCCCCTATCTCTCTCCCCAAATTTCCTCCATTGTTTTCAACAAAACCCCACAAATTCTCCTTTCTTCCTAATTTCTTCTCCTTTCTTCATATTTTCTCCTCTTTTTTCCAATTTTGAGGTAATTATCTACTTTAATTTAATTTCAAATTTTATGCTTATGAATTTTGATATAATTTTTTGAATTTAATTTATTGTTAATTTTGAATTTTGATATAATTTTTATGGTTTATTTAGAATTTGTGGTTGTTGTTTAATTTAGTAATTATGTACTTATTATTTTCGGATTTTTGGGACTATTTGTTTTTTATGTACAATTTTGAGTAGAATCTTGAATTATATGGTGGAATTTTGAATTTTAGGCTAGAAGGATGAATTTTTATTGTTGAATTTTAGTTAAATTTCGAGTACAAAACTTTGATCATGATATAATTTTAGGTTAGAATTTTGAATTTTATGTTTTAGTTTTAGGTATAATTTTGAATTTAGTGTTAATTATTGAATTTTAGACAATTTTTTAGGTATTAGTTTGATTTTTTTTTTTTGGTATAATTTTAGGTACTAGTTCAAATTTTTTTGGTATATTTATCGCTAGAATTTCAAATTTGTATGTATAATATTTAGTTATAATTTCGTATTTAGTATTAATTCTTGAATTTTGATATAATATTTAGGTATTAGTTCGAATTTTTTGGTAAACCTTTTAGCCATAATTTTAAATTTTTACCTATAATTTTGAATTTAGTGTCAAGTCTTGAATTTTGAAATAATTTTTAGGGTTTAGTTGTACTTATTATTTAGAATTTGAGTTTGTTGTTTAATTTAGTATAAATTAGAATTTATTGTTGTTTAATTTAGTATAAATTAGAATTTATTGTTGTTTTGGTTTGAATTTGATAAAATTTTAGGGTTTATTTTTTTTTAATTTTAGGGGCTATTTTGTTTTTTATGTAAAATTTTGAGACAATGTTTTAGGTATTATGTCGAATTGTTTGATATAACTTTTAGCTAGAATTTTTAATTTTTAGGTATAATTTCGAATTTAGTGTTAGGTATTGAACTTTGACATAACTTTAGACAAATTTATAAGTATTCCTTCAATTTTTTTGGTATAACAGCTATCTATAATTTCGAATCTTTAGGCATAATTTCGAATTTAGTGTTAATTATTAAACTTTGGTATAATTTGGTATAAATTTGAATTTTAGTGTTTAGAATAGTGGATAATAATTTAATTAATTCATTGTATTCTAATTATACTTGCTATATTTTATAAATGCAGGATGGCAAATTTGTACGATCGTCAGATATATGGGCCTGTATATCCTAGTGTGTGACGGATCAGACAATTCATAGGTCTGAGTTAGTATTTTTAAGGGGAAGTAGAAAATTGCGATCCAGACGAACGAACTTTGATTATTTTCAAATGGTCAAAGATCTTGTTCCACATGCTCGAGTCCTACAAAAACTCCATCAAGTGGGGTTTTATGGCATTTACAAGTTAGGCAAGTTTAAAAATGATTTGGGACTTGTGAATGTAGTCGTTGAGAGGTGGAGCCCGGAGACGAACACATTTCACCTCAGAAGTGGAGAGGCTACTATTACTCTCCAAGGCGTAGCAATACTATGGGGTCTACCAGTCGATGGTAGGCCTGTACTTATTCATCATGAGTTTCATGGATTTAGTGATTATGCAGTCTTGGTTCACAAGCTTTTAGGCTTCCAAATTCAACAGAGTGATTTCTCACAAAGTGGTATGCGGCTAAAAGTCAAAAAGGTAGGTGAAAACGTGAAATCAAACGTAGCAAAAATCATAGATGAGTCCGCTGAACATATGGTTGATCAAATAGCACGATGTTGGGCTTTTATATTGCTTGGCGTCATGTTACCGACACTAGAAGAGATGTCATTCCGATATTGTGGTTGAAGTTGTTAGAAAATATTAACGAAGTTAACACATATAGTTGGGGGAATGTTGTCTTAGCGTTCTTATCGTTAGCTATACCACGCCTCCCTAAGGACGTCCATTTGTGTGTGTGGTCCATTGCCATTATTACAGATATAATTTATCATTTTTTTGTTGTATAGGTTAAATATTATTATTTTTGTGTTGTTTAGGGTGTAAGTTAAATATTCAATGTTCAATAAATTAATGTATTTATGTTTAACAATTGTGGGCATGGTCATGGATAACGGTTGTGAGGCCAACCGGGGTTCCACGTACAATGGTAGGAATTGATACAAATAAATTACATGAGTTCCTTGTGGTGCACAGTAATTTATCTTAACTAGGATTTTTAACAGAAACACCCATTATTTTTTTATTAATTTGCATTATTGATGTTGTAGGTCGTATCGACCCATTCATAATAAAAAAAACAATGCTAGGCATTTTAGTGGCAGCTAGAGAAGCATTAGATCAGATGACCTATCATCATGTGAGTAAAAGATTATCTTCACATTATTATATTATGAAGTTATATAATGTTCTCGTATTAAAAATATTATTCTTCAATTTTCTTATTTCAGTTTGTTTGGAACGTATACAACTTCGATGATCCTAACATTGCTGAATTGCCACATGAGTGTTTGGTTCCTGTTGTGTGGAGAGTATCAGTTCCAATGGTATTCCTTGCCATTGTGGAGTCTCATCGTCTAGAGTGTGTTCTTCAAGAGTTTGGATTTCGGCAAACTATTCTGGGATTAGTTACACACCCACAGTTTAGAGGGTGGCCAGCACTGGAAGAAAAATGAGGATTGGTCCATTTATAATAGAATTTTCATCGACCAATAGAATGACCGATTACACCATGTTGTGGTAGGAGAAGTGGGTATGGGCACAGCACCGGGATACGACTAGTAGTATGATAGAATCACACGTCGTTACATTTCGAAAGAGTTGGATAGGTTGAATGTTGGCTTCCAAACAGGGTCGGCACCTCTATTGAATAATGTGGTTAGTATATATAATTGTTCTTTTATTATATTAACTATAAGTTTTACTTTGTCGTTTGCTTTTGTTATCTTTACAAAATCATCATATTCAACAATTACAAGCCATTGTCCAAGATTCCCCTCGAACGAGCAATGCTTCTGAGGGGGATATTAGGGTCAATGAGATCGAGTCTTTCCCATATTTCCCGCATGGTCACACATAGCTGACGTTCTGATGCAATATTCAGTGTTCATTTTAATCAGAGATGCAGAGAACACATGTTTCCATACAGGAGAAGTAGCATCAAAAGAGACTTTGATAATGTAGAGGATTTAGAGGATGACGAAGAACTAAGACGGAGTCACTCACGTCCGTGTATGGGCGAACATTCGACTTCGACTCAAGATCCTCCCTTCACTTTCGGACCATCGAAATTTGACTTTTGGTGATCCCTCTGCTATCGAAGTTTACTATCCCGAGATGGTCTATCCACCACCCGAGCCAAACTTGTAATACACATTTCAAGATGAGGGGCCTTCAGCTTCATGTGTTAACTTGTAATACACAATATCCGAGTTACGCTTTGGAGTTAACTTGGCCAGTTAGGTCAAGATGACTAAATTTTCTAACAATGTGTGTTGTGGATGCTTTCGTTGACACCGAGTACATATTATAGGCATGTGTTGTCAACCCTGCATTTCCCCTCACTGTCAAAGCAGATTGCTATCTTTCATGATGAAATGTGCATTCCATAATAGATGTGGGCGGTAGATGGCGAGCACCTTTCAACATGCCATTGATGCTCTTTTCCATGTTTGTTGTCATAATGCCTTCGCACACCCCTCCATCATGTGCAAGTGTCCACTTTTCACATGAAATTCTGCTGAGATAAATGAAAGCATCTTCATCTTTTTTTGTTGGATATCCTTATGATTTTATCAAGCTTTGAAATACTATGTGTCATACCTACTTGACAACATAGAGTCTTCATAACTTTATTTTTGAAATGACTATTAAAGTTTGAAGACACATGTCATAGGAAATAGTGATGAGGTTCTTGAGAAGGGCAAAACGTGAGTACACGCTCAGATGCATACAGTAAGCCCTTGTGACGATCAAAAATAAGGCACACAACTTCATTCCTTCGAAGAAAATGTTTGCTCACCAATTCCAGAAACCAAAACCACGAGTCGTTCGACTTATTATCGACAATTTCAAATGCAAGAGATAAAATCATATTATTTCCATCAAGAGTTGCGATCAACAGTTTCGCCTTGTAGCATGCGTATAGATGTGTACCATCAACGCAAATGACTCTTGTTAGGATTATGCCTTCCATGCCATAGAGGAATTAGATTAATAAGGCATTTACTTTTATGTTGTAAAAATTGTTATTCTTTAATAAAGGCATTACTTTTGTTTATATCAATCTTGAGGGCATTAATATAAGTATTGATCAAATAAGTCCCAAGTAATCAAAAGAGAGCTTCTATTCCTCAATGGTTTAAAGGATATGGACGCTAGAAGGTATCGGTTCCTTGTTTACTTAAACTAGAGCTCGCAAGTCAACGAGTCTTAATTGGGCAATAAGACCAGACTTGTATGATGCAAGCTTTGGCAAGGAGTGTCAGTTGGTCACTTTGGATGGTGGGAGCTTGGTCATAGATATATCAATGGAATTGATATATTCGAACACGGCTCGCCGTAATTCAATCACATGGGTAATTACTCTTTGATCGTCAATGATTGAATTACTAGTCATGGTAGTGTGCGTGAGCCTTAGACTTGAGGATTCATGAAGATTGGACTTGTGACACTGAACGAGTTATTAGAGTAGTTAGATCCATTTCACCTTTTGGTGGGATCAACCTCGAAGTGCGGTTCAGAAGGACAAGTGGCAATTGTTCGGTGATTGCCAATAGGGGATTCATTGTCTCGGGTAGCAACGAGTTAACGTCCTGTGCGATCGTAGGTAAATGAAATTATAAGTCTTTGGCTAAAGCAGCAGAACTACCTTATGTATTTTCATCTTACTATGATTCCCTGAAGCACAACATCGATTCCGGCATGATATCTAGAGGCAGGAGTTTCGAATTGCTGCTACCTGAAAGATCAAGTCTTTAATCAAATCAAAAGGTTAGTGAAAAAGTTGAAATTGGATTTCATCATCTTGTAATTTTTGAAATTTATAAAATCATTAAAACTCAAAAGTGATCCTATGTGTGAATCCGAATATGTATTTACGTTCCCCACTGCACATGAACCAGGATTCACAACAGTGCTATCAAAGCCAACTTTTGGCTTTTCATGATTTTTTGATATTTGTTGGATTTATTGTTTGTGATGAAAAAGTTGATTACATTAATATTTTACATGGTTAGATTTAATTTTGAAAGTTAAATTTGAACTAAAATTTGATTGCGTGATTTATGTACTGAATATAAATCAAGTTTTTATATTGGATATGAATTTATGCATGAACATGAATATGTGGTTTTAAAAAATTACTGAATTTATTTATAAGTTTTGTCTTCTGGGTTGTATCAGGTCTTTAGTATCTCCTAGTTTGTATTTTAATTTTTATAGAAATATGTATAGGATACATTTTTGTCTATATAATAAGAATAAGACCTTTTTGGAAGAAGATCTGCTTGGAGCTGGAAGACCTCAAAGTTAGACATAGGTTAGATGTTATAGGTCTCCTAACCCTCGATTGAGCCATTGGCTTGACTCAATCTAGATAAGTCCATGGAAAGCATTTGTGATAAAATTGCTAGGTGTTTTCTATTTTATAATCCATGTATGCGCGCTATAAATGGATAGTGTGCAAAGTGAGACCAATTAAACTCAAATTCTCCCATTGGATAAAAATACTGAATTTAGATTAAAACGGAATTGGTATCCCGGCTCTCCGTCAAACTTAAGAGAAATTGAATTAATGCCAATATGCATAATTTCTTCCAAGTAAGTGGGGGTTATGCATTGCGACATTTATTAAAATTTCTAAGTGCATTAGATGTCATCAATCGAAACAAATTCTACCCCATATATTGACAGAGGATTGCAAGGTGTAATTCAATTTTTAGATTGATTGGAAGTTGATGGGTCCAAGTTCAGATAGATCACAACCTATATATCGTTAAAGGGTTGCAATCATGTGATCTATGAGCCAAATTAATGATTGAATCGCATGTTAGACAATGCTTGCAAGGATTACCACATTAATAAAAGTGAGCTATGTATCGTTAAAGGGTTGCAACTCACCGACTTTATTAAAAAACTCAATCACTCACTACGAAGTCTTTCCAACGAGATTTTTGAATATTGCAATGGGAGTGCAATGATTCGAAAAATGTAGTGGGAGCCAAGTGAAGAATTCAAAGTACTGTCTAATTTTACTTGGTGTACAACATAACAACCTAATTAAATCTTTCTTCATTCTATGCAGTTATTTTATTTTCTCTCTCAAAATGGTTAACAACCCTCTTTCAGCATTGCTTGAAAAAAATGTCCACACTGGACCAAATTATACTGACTGTCTTAGAAATTTTAGGATGGTCCTAAGTGTAGAGTCCCTTAGCTATGTACTCGAAGCTAATAAACCCGCAGCCCCACCTGAAGAAGCTGAGGACAATGAGCATGAAGCATATAACACTTGGTGTAAAGATGACATTCGCGTTAAATGTTACACGCTCGGCTCCATGAACAATGAACTGCAAAGATCCCACGGGAACATGGATGACTCGAGGTCGATCATAATGCATCTCAAGGAGCTTTATGGAGAGCACAGTAGGACTGCTCGATAAGAGATATCGAGAGAGTTCTTCCAAGCTAGGATGGGAGAAGGAGAGAAGGTGGGAGACCATTTACTAGAAGCTTTTTCATGGATTTACACCTTCAAACTAATCTCATTCTGCAATCACTCCCTAACTCTTTTTCCAAGTTCATTGTGAACTTTAATATGAATGAAATCGAATGTACATTGTCTGGACTATTGAACAAACTGATTAGTGCCCAGGGCTAAATGAAACCAAAGGGAAAGGCTTCTGCTTGTGGCGCCCACCGACCACCTGTGGCCCGCCACACCGCGATGCCAGCTCGATCCTGGAGACCGTCCCCTTTCGAACCAGTGCCTAGCGTCAGAACTTTATGAAATCTTTATCTACTGAAATTAAACTTTTACATTCCTAATAAATGCAGATTCAGATTCTATGCAGAAGACTCTCTGTTGAATGCATTTTTCTAGCAACTCCAAACTTCTGGGCGGGAACCAAAACTACCCTAGTCTTCCTCTGTCTCTTAGGAAGAAACTAAGACCAATTACACATAATTTGGATATCATTTGACCCTTCAATTGTGCAAACTCTTTTTTTTTTTGGTTAAAGGTTCAATTTCATATATGAAAGTAATGAAATTATACAAAGAAAGCGAATTAGGGAAATGGCCCCTACCGCACCAAAGTAGCTAACATGCTAGCTACTCCATCATACCGAAAAAAGACATTTACTATACATTTCAAATGTACTCGAATAAAATTCTACCATGCTATATGCCAAAGATGCCTAACAGCCACTTCGTAAGGAGTCTTCAAGATTCATGATATGAGTTTATCTTTTACAAAGGGACTTGAGGAAAGACGCAGTCTGTGCAAACTCAACACTGCACAGACTGCGTTTTTCCTTCACAGCTGCTCTAACAATTAAGACTTCCCAATACCATTTCAAGTCCAGGAATGCATGGTGGTAATTTTAATTTGGTAAAGGGGTCTGTGATGTGAGTTTTTGGTGTTCTTCCTCAAATGAATTAAGTAAGCGGTAGAGGTGATATACTATATGGTTGTACCAAGATGATAAAAGATGCATGCTGTTATTATTCTCTCATGCCACGTTCAAATTGGAAGTAGGAGCTAGAACTTAATACACATTTGAGATACAGATTCTTAATGAACCTCAAAAGAATATGGTTTACAATTTGGCCCATCAATTTACAACATTGACCTATTAAGTACACTTTGTAAATATAATAATGATAATAAACTTATGACATATTTGTATGAAAGTATATATGGTATAACACGATAATTAGTTATGCAATGAGTAATATAGAGTCGAGTACGAATGCTAAATTTAACAAACCACATAAGCAGAAGTATATCTGGAGCATAAGGTGGCACAAAATCATAACTATTACCTTAGTCTCTATAAAATTAGAAGCTGAGAAGATAGGATGTTACAATTCCCCCCTCCTTAGAAGAATTTGGTCCCCAAATTCAAAGAAGCAACACGGTGATAAAAAATGCATGCTTTTGAATCTCATTCCCATGTCGCATCTATCGTTCCGTGATTCCTCTAGAATCTATGAGTAGTCATTGTCACTTGATCTTCACTATTATGAATTGTTATATATGGATAGATGAAATGATATGAGTTCAATAAGCAGCGGTTTAGCTCAGGACGAAAAGTGTGGTGAACAAAAAGTTAGAGATCAACAAGAGAGCTAACTACGACGTAAGTCCTCAAGATTTTGAAGTTACAAAATATAAGTGATTCTTAAAAACAGAACTTGGCTTAAATCGCTTTTGACGAGCGGCAATTTTCAAATGAAGACAATAAAGATCATGACAGGAATTAGGTTGAATTGCTCGAGTTAAGGGTATAAGAATTACTATTGACGGTCAGTTAGGGTGGAGAGAAGATAATTGAGGTCATAACAAGAATCAGGTCGTATCACTGAATGATATACAAATAAGATCTTGTCAATTGACGGATGAGGGCGACAATACAACTGAAACATCTAACCAAAATTTTTTTGAGTGTTCACTCGAGCTTGTTAGAGTATATGTATCTCAAGTAAGGAATATAAGCTCAAGGGTTTCAAGACAACTGAACGAGAGGATAAAGTGATTGAACCCTTATATGAAGTAGTAAAGGTAGTTGACGAGGTCAAGTATCTAGATTTCATTTTATTTATTTATTTTGAACGAAAGAGGCATGGCATGCAAAGAAGTTTCACAACAATCAAATCAATTTTCAAAGGGTTCATGAATATAAGTCATTGATGACGACATAGTTGATCAATAAAAATAATCTGGAACAATATATAGTTTGAAAAGGAAATAATAGAAGGATTCACAACAATCACTTAGGTAGGAGTAAAGATTGGTAATCAAATGACATTGCAAATTTGCAGAGAGATAATATAGGACTCCAATAAATTAACAAGATAAAATTTTCAACTCAGATGCCAATGTGTGCATTGCACAAAGGCTTTGGGAGAAAGTTCAATCTCAAATAGAAGAGACCTCAAATGTAGAAAAATGAATATGGTATCCAAGAATAACGATTATAATGAAGTATAATGCTTGAAAGGTGAACAAGAGCCAAAGAAAATATCAAAAAAATAAGGGCTTCGAGAATAACGATATAAAAACTTGGAATTGGATAGGATTCCAGATGTTGAGTATGACAAGGTTTTCAGTTAAATGACGATTACTCCAGAAAAGAAAATGCTTCAAAAGTCGATAATAACAAAAATGAATGAATCCTTATAAATGATTCAACGAGATTAGAGCTCAGAAGACTATCAAGAAATGGTTACAGGTAATTCGACTAGTAAATGTCTCATGAATGGTAATTATCAATAATGAAGAACATAACTTGGTTCAAGCATATATGGCTTACTCACTTCCACTAGTAGTTAACTCAACTTGATGAACTATTCGATATTCCCCTCACCCTAGAGGAAGAAAAAACGTATTCCCAATTCTCATGTTAGGTTTGGTCCTAAAACCAGTACTATAATATAATGAATCGCATGTTGGCTGGCCATCCCAACATTGATTAAACACAATTTAAATATTGATTTACTAATATTATTGATCATGCTGAAACATGTCTAATACACTCAATCACTTATTATGTCGGACCGAGGAACATGTCTCACAGACTTAATAACCGAGTACTTGTGAAGGTCCGAGAAACCTCTCCTGATATAGCCAAGATAAAAGGAGTTGTCTCTAGTAAACAGCTAAAAGAGTAATTCAGGGAATGATATGTTTCAAGCGTACAACTTGGTTATTCTAAGGAATTATATTTACCAATGATAACTTAATGTCTTCCAATAATAACTTTGATGAGACTTTCTTATCTACATCTACCCTATTCCACCAGTCTATTTTTATATCTAGTCTTTAAAAACTCACCTCTAAGCACAACAAATCACAACCCCAGAACACAGTCCACAATCTTATCTTAGTATAGCTTGGATACCAACCCAAGCTCTGATACCACCAACTCTGGTGCCCACTGACCACCTGGCCCGCCACAACATCGCGGACCCAGCTCGATCCTGGAGACTGTCCCTTTCGAACCAGCGCCTAGCATCAAAACTTTACGAAATCTTTATCTACTGAAATTAAACTTTACATTCCAAATAAATCGACAAATAATTTCTCATCAATCTTACACACCCAATTATACATCCCAAAATATAACTCCCACTAATAGCAATGACCTAATGCTTTCATTACCTCATTTCTCCCTTTGTAAACAATGTACTAAGCTCATCTGAAAAGGAAGAAAGAAGGAGGGGAGTCCAAATGACTCAGTGAGGTAGCCTAACGGTTTGTTTACCTTTACTCTTTAAATGGAATTTGCAGCAGAAGATTACAAAAGAAACAAGATCACGTGTCTATCCGAGCGAATCATTAAAGAAAACAAACTGTCAGAGAACGACGAACATCACAAAACTTATAAACAAAATTAGATGGAATAACTCATATACTTTAGACATGTCATACGATTGTGTTCCGTCTCCCAAATGTCCCATACCAGCGGGAGACTTCACACCCTTTTGAGATTTGCAGGTGTTGGATTCTAGTGGTGGCCCTGCGACGTATGGCACTTTATCCATATAGCACTTAGCTTCCTTCAGTCTGCAAAATTTTCAGGTGTCGAGATTCTAGATGTGGCTCCTACGGGTTTAAAAGATGGCCCCTGCCATGTAGCACTTTGCGCCGTGGCTCAAGAGGTGGCTCCCACGCACGTGACACTTTGTCCCGCATAGCCACTTAGCTCCTTTAACCGACAGAATAGAGCCAAGGAATACAATGGTCTCAACGTGTTAAGAAAGATGACTCGATATTCGCATGATAAAACTTACGACATTGACAATGATTAGACCAAAGATCATTTCGAGGCAAAACATGTACCATAGACATGAAAAAGGATAACATCGGAATCATGAAATATTGACTAGAGCGGGACACTTAAGAATTTCATTCATTAATAGCAATCATCAAGATATCGATAAGATAGTTACAGAACGAACAAAAAGAATCACAATTAGGTAAAACAATTAAAGAAGTTTCAGAAACCCTCACAGTTACAACCCAGCGTCGTCGCCTCATTCTCGTTCGAACTACGATATATCTTGCTAGTCAAATACACCTATCTCAAAGGTACATTATAACTAAACCAAAACTAGTAAGTTATTGTAGGTGTATAGATACTTTAGTTTAAACAAGCTTCAAGCTACTTATCGTGCAACTTCACTATAAAAATCTTCATAAATATTCAAAGTATGAATTTGCTCTCAAATTTTATAGAAACAAAAACATCATCTTGAATAACATGTCATAAAATTTCAGAATTATTGACGCTGTAAATTGGGTTTCGATCACCAAAACATGGCTGCACGAAAACATTTGTTGCAGGACAACCAGTCTTGTTTCAAATATTTTTACAAAATAGATTCACTGCATCATCTTCATGGTGCCCGGCTGACCAACTAGACGACTCCATATTGCCAAAACCCGGCCGTTGCAAGGTATTAATGATTGTGAGACCAAACCCATGTTTTTCAAGTTTTCTACCTCCAATCTATTAGCAAACTTTAGGTCCTTAAATATCTCTCCGTGCGAACCCCAAAGCCACCACCTCTGACCCGCCCCCGGATGCTCATTTTTTTTTGAGAGCTTTAGGCCAATCGATCATTTTGACTTCTCGGTTCTATAGTGTGGCTAGTACTCTCTCCCCTGAAATTCCCGTCCTGTAATAATGAAATTAAAAAAAAATATTAATGAACTTGGTTCTTTCCAAAGTAGTTCACAACAACCGACACCAATTAGTTACTCACCATTTCTTCAATACTCTCTAACATGTCGTTTGCCAACTTCATTCATGTTATCGGAGTACTCAATCCTCCCACTTCTGCTCGTGGGCAACCTCTTTAGCAGTCTGACCCCGCAATACCCTCTGTATGTCCTCTATATTTTGATAAACAAGGAATTTATTATAAAAAATTATAAAGATTCACTGTAAGGATTTATTTTAACTGCATACCTCAATTTGCTCCACAAGAGCAAGTCCAAGACGTGATTTCCTGTAAGGATACTCAGGATCCTTCGCTCTTCCCTGATTTCCCGTACTTGTTTGCTGTTTATTACTAATCAAAGTATAATTAAATATAAATGCAATAATAAACAAATGAAATGGTAAATTAAAATGACTACTGAAACTCTTCAGTTAAGCGAATATTTACAAATGTCGTCCAGTCGTCTTGAGATATCTCATATTTGGGGGTGGACTTTTATTAATGATCCCATTAGCATCCCATAACCACGCTCTAGTCAAGAGACTCCTAAAATTACGTAATAGCTTCCCAGCTTCTGCTAGTACGAATTTTTTTCTATCATCTTCAATATCAAATGCCCGCTAGAAAAAACAACCAACGAAATATATAAGAAAATAAACTTAATAAAGCATAACTAAACAAAAAATAGAAAGCATAATAAACTCCAAATTACCGCTACTTCATCCAAATTGCTTCTTTTGAGATTTTTCCACTTTTCGCCAATTATTTTCGACAATTGACACCTTCTGTCGAGCCATGCACCCTATATACCAACAAATAATTGTTTGTTGGGGTCAACTGGTTGGCCTCTGCTGTTCCAGCCGATAGGTAGCTTTATGCCTTTACTTCTGGCCATGTAAACTTTCCTCATAACAGTGATACCTCTCCGTACCTCCTTGTCAGTATGCTATTTGATGCATGTACATCCTTATCGGGATAATTGTCAGCAGGATCTGAAGCCATCGACCTACAAAAGCAAACAATTTACATTAACTATAAGAAATTTGGCAGATTTAATAGGCAATAATAAATTAGATGTTAGATTCATTCTCAATATTTCTAGGAAAAATTTGACAGAGTAACGACGCAAAAATTTCTACCAAGTTCTCGACTTAATCTTCCCCAATAAACCCAACCAACAACAGCAATTACAAATATTGATCACCAGTTGAATCACACAAATCACATAAAAATACAAATAAAACATCATATTTTCAGCAACTAAATATAAATATTGATCACCAATTGGATCACATAAAGCAGAATACCAATAAACAGGCTACACTCGTTATCTTATATATATATATATATTTAGAGAGAGAGAGAGAGAGAGAAAAAGCTTACAGTGGTGGTGGTAGTGGTGGCGGTGGTAGACGTGGAGAAGAGCGTGACAATGGTGGTATACGGCATCGACCTACAAAAGTTAAAAATACAGAAGTTAGTTTTATATACCAACATAATTTCTCAATTCATTAATACCAACATGAATTTCATTAATTCATTAAAAGAAGAGAGCAGACGCACTAACTCATACACGAATAAGAGATAAAAACATAAAAGAAACAACATGTATAATACAAGACTGTATACCTTAGTGAAACATTGACAAAGTGTGTAAAAAAATTCAAATACCTTTCATCGTTTTCTTTTTATCGTTGGCTTAGTAGTCTTTTGCTTCCCATGAGTACGACCATTTTTTTAGTACGCCGATGAACTGAAGGATTAATCCATATCCCCTCTTGGTGATCTTGACGCATATACAATTCATCATCACTAATATCCAAGTCATCATCACATCAGTTGATTGTGAATCACTTAAGGTAGGATTTCCTCCATCATCTTCACTATCTAGACCATCATCCTCAATACAAGTATTTTTATTTGCCCATAAAACAATAGACCACCTCTTATCAATAGGATCAGTGACAAAAAACACTTGTTTAGCTTGTGATGCCAAAATGAAAGATTCATCTTTGTATCCCACCCTTTCAAGGTCCACTCGAGTGAAGCCTATTTCACTATTATCGACACCATTTTTATTGTCAACCCACATACACCCAAATACAGGTACCCGAAACAAACTATAATCCAGCTCCCATATAAGTTCAATTACTCCATAATATGATTGATCGGCGAAGATAGGATTATTATCTTTTGCACTTGAGATATGCATTGCTTGAGCTACAAGACTCACCCCACTATTCTGCATTGTACTTCGATCATCTTGGTCTTTTGTATAGAATGTGCGACCATTTATACGATAACCGGAATAACAAAATACTAGTCTATTCGGACCCATCGACAATTGTGTCAATTTTTCTGAAATTGAAAGTGGATTCTCTTTTTGTTTCTCTTTCATATGCTTTCTGAACCAATCGATGAAAGTCTTGTTATGCTCTCTCAAAATCCAGCTCTCACTTTTCATTGGATTGAATATCCGAAGTTGGTCCTTGTGCTCTTCAACATATGGGTCAACCTCATCGGTGTTGTGGAGCACATATAGGTGTGCTTGCTCCTTTTGTGTGAAAGGAACACTAACTAATTGCTTTCCAATTACGCTTTCTCCTTCTGTTCTCCCTCCCACAACATGAGACTTTGGAAGCTCTGCAACATTAGAATCTGCTAGATACTCTGTGCAAAATGTAATGGCTTCATCAACTATGAACCGTTCAACAATGCAACCTTCTGGTCGACTACGATTTTTCACGTAACCTTTCAATACCTTCATATAACGCTCAGCCGGATACATAGATCTCATAAAAGCCGGTCCACATAGTTGTGTCTCTCTGACCAAGTGAATAGGTAGGTGAGTCATCATATCAAAAAACGCAGGTGGAAAGTACATCTCGAGTTCACACAAAGTGATAACAATTTGTTTCTGAAGTGCAGGAAATTGTTCAGGATTAAACACTTTGCTCCACATTGCTTTGAAGAAGAAACACAATCTAGTTATAGTTTCTCTCACCTTTTTTGGCAAAATGGCCCGTATAGCAATTGGTAGCAAATGATCCATGATTACATGACAATCATGAGTCTTCATGTGCTTTAGCTTCAAGTCCTTCATTGATACAAGACTGTTAATATTTGATGAATACCCTTCTGGAACTTTCACTCCATTAAGAAACTCACAAAATACAATTTTTTCTTTCCTAGATAGAGTGTGAGCTGCTGGCGGCAAATAAGTACGTTTTCCCTTCTTTGTTGGTGCCAATTTACCCTTATCTTCATTTCAACCAAGTCTAATCTTGCTTTTACGCCATCTTTTGTTTTTCCGGGCACATTTAAAAGTGTGCCAATGACACTATCAAAATATTTTTCTCAATATGCATAATATCTAGAAAATGTCTAACATGTAAAGACTTCCAATATGGCAGCTCAAAGAAAATTGACTTTTTTTTCCACCCAGTTTTTGTAAGGTCACGTGCAAAGGTCTTTCCAAATTTGATATCCAGGTCTTTTACTTTGTCAAACACGTCCTCACCAGTCAAGCAATTAGGAGCTCGACGTTCTTCTATATTCCCATTAAAGGCTTTCTTCCACCGACGATATCGATGGTTCCGATTCAGCCATCTCCGATGCCCTTGGAATGCATATTTCTGAGAATGTGGCAATCGATATTGATCTGTATTCCCGACACATATGGGGCATCCACATTGGCCATGTACACCATATCCCTCGAGATTTGCTCTTGCCGGAAAATCATTGATTGTTCCAAATAATACGACTCTGAGATTGAAACTTTTTTTCCTAAACTCATCATATACTTGAACGCCGGTCTCCCACAACACCTTCAAATCCTCAATTAAAGGAGCCAAGTAGACATCTATATCATTTCCAGGTTGTTTCGGCCCAGAAATGAGTATAGGCATCATGATATGCTCTCGCTTCATGCATCGCGATGGGGGTAAGTTGTAGATCATCAAAATCACCGGCCATGTACTATGTGAGCTACTTTGCAAGCCATGTGGGTTCATGCCATCTGTAGCTAATACAAGTCGCAAGTTTCTTGGTTCTTCACCAAATTCAGGAAATCATCATCAATCTTTTTCCATTGAGGAGAATCTGAGGGGTGTCGTATATTGTCATCTTCAATCCTTTCTACAAGCCTTCTATCAGCATGCCATGTTAAGTCCTTCGCAAGCTCTACACTACTGTACATGCGCCTAAATCTAGGTATTATAGGCAGATACCACATTGTTTTAACAGGAACAGATCCATTCTTCTTGTACCGTGAGGCGCCACATTTTGGACACGCCTTCAATGATGCATAATCACTTCTAAACAATATGCAATCATTGAGACAAGCATGTATCCTCTCATATCCCATGCCAATTGAGGTTAACATCTGTTTAGCCTCATAAGTACGATTAGGCAATACATTATCCTCGGGTAACATGCTTTTTACTAAGCCAAGTAAGTCTGTGAAACTCTTATCACTCCACCCATTGTTGGCTTTTAACTTGTATAGGTTTAGGACTACTTTCAATCTTGTAAATTTACTACCACTATACAACGGTGTCTTTGAATCACTTATCAAACTGTCAAACATTTTAGGACAATTTTGCAAATCCTCCTCAATGACATTTGTCATCTCCTCCAAACGATCAGGCTCAAAATCATTCATGTTGAAATCTTGTGATGAATATGATGTACCACCCAAATCATCTGACGTGACGTTGCTTTCACCATGTCTTGTCCAACGTATGTAGCTTTTATCAATTCCATGACACACCAAATGATCTTCCAACTCACCTGGACTAATTCTCTTTCCAAAACAACAACGTAAACATGGGCAAGTTATCCTATTCGGATCTAGTGCATGCTCAGCCGCAAACTTGATAAACTCTTTTACCCCTTTCTCATACTGTTTTGACATACGATCCGCTAAAATCCAACTTCGATCCATCTTGATTCTGAATTAATTAAATTAAACAAATTTAACACACAATTCCATTGGATTAATTAAATAATTTAAATTTATTTCCAATTATTCTTGAAAAAATTCGGCAGAGTAACGACGCAAAAATTTCTACCAAGTTCTCGACTTAATCTTCTCCAAAAATTTCAACCAACACAATTATATTCGAATTATTCTACAAAAAAATCGGCAGAGCAACGACGCAAAAATTTCTACCAAGTTCTCGACTTAATCTTCTCCCAAAATTTCAACCAACACAATTATATCATATAAATCACATAAAACTACAAATAAAACATCATATTTCCAACAATTAGAAATAAATATTGATCACCAATTGGATCAATGTACCCTAAATCACAAAATCACCAATTGCTTATGTATACATTATACTTATATATTTTACATATACATACTTACATACATAAGTATATATAAATATAATACACACATTATATATATATATATATTCAAAATATATAATATATTGCTACATATTCTAATCTATGTATATTATAATATAATACATTTGTATACACACATACATACTTTATATATATATATATATATATATATATATATATATATTGCTACATTATACTTCTACATGTTCAACAATAAAACTCAACCAAAATACAATCAAGAACTATCATAGTTCCCACTATAAACAATCCAACAAAAAAGCATTCATAAATCACGCATGTTATCACTGTAGCACACGTAAAAACACATTTATGCATACCTAAGACGACACAACTTGGCTAAGAATTTCACCGTTGCTCCGAACCTATCATTTCAAAAAAAAAAAACAACTTTAATCATTAATTTCAAAACAAACACAAACCCACAAATACTTATCATTCATTTCACAAATTAACAAAGAAACCACAAACACTTATCATTCATTTCAAAAATTAACAATATTTCACAAATTTAAAAGAACCCACAAACATTTATCATTCATTTCACAAATTAAAAAAAAACCCACAAACTATTATAACTTATTTCACAAAAAAAGTAAACAAAGGGAGAGAGAAATAAACCGAGGTTGGGTGGTGGTGGGTCGGCGGCGGCGGCGCGGGCAGGGGGTGGTGGGTGATGGAGAGTAGAGTGAGAGAGTGAGTAGAGTGAGAGAGTGAGAGAGAGAGTGAGAGAGTAGAGAGAGAGTGAGAGACGAGCGGCGGGTTGGGTGGTGGTGGGTCGGCGGCGGCGGGGGGTTGGGTGGTGGTGGGTCGGCGGCGGCGGCGGGTTGGGTGGTGGTGGGTGATATATGGAGAGTGAGAGAGTAGAGTGAGAGAGTGAGAGAGTAGAGAATGAGAGAGTAGAGAGAGAGAGAGTGAGAGTAGAGAGAGAGACGTACGGCGGCGGCGGGTTGGGGCGGCGGCGGGTTGGGTGGTGGTGGTGGTGGTGGGTGATGGAGAGTGAGAGAGTAGAGAGAGAGAGTGAGAGTGAGAGTAGAGAGAGAGAGAGAGAGAGAGAGAGAGAGAGAGTGAAGAAGAAAGGGGGGGGCGGGTTCGGTTTTTAGTGGGGGGGGTGGTGAACCGCCTATTACAGCGGTTCGGGTCGAACCGCTGTAATAGGTGGATACCTATTACAGCGGTTCGAACCGAACCGCTGTAATAGGTTTGAACCAAACTTCGTTTTTGTAGCGGTTCTTTCCAAACCGCTGTAATAGGTATTTTTTTACAGCGTTTGTACTTAGAACCGCTGTAATAGGTGCGCTGTAATAGCATCTTTTTGTAGTAGTGATAACGACGTGTAATTTTATTATACCACTCGTCGTATCTATCTTCTGTAGTGCGTTCGTCAGTGATATTTTCTCCCCACACCGACCGAACAAGTCGATCATTCCACATTGCAATGTAGCCTCTGTGGAATGTCTCCCAATTTTGTCCTACGTGCCCCTTGCGGTCGATTCCATGCAAATAGAAATTATTAAATTCGAGCTCACGAGGAATCCCTTGTCGTAGTCCGAACTGGCGTAAAACTCGTTCGGGATAATGCCCCTCAACGATGGCATAGAATATCAATGGACAAGTTGATATCCACACTCTCCGTTCAAGACATTCACGTGGCAAAGATTGGATTTCTGGGTCACTCATGTTCTCTGGTTGCCAACAAACTGCAACAAGAGAAACATACTTAAAAATGTATCACTGAGATGAACATTTTATATAGTTACGCATATCAAATTATCTTGCTTACCTAACTGAACAACATAAGATCAAGGGCTTCTCTAATTGGTCCTAAGGCATTGTGAAACGTATCTGTGTATGTGAACTCACAATTCCACCTGAGACCACAAAGAAGTTATTTTTGTTATGATATAACATCTATAATTTATTCTCATAAACTTCACTTATATAAAAGATTTGGAAACACAATATACTACCTTGCTCCATATGGAGGAATTGGAATAATTACTTCATTATTCACATTTCTCACAGGAATCATTTCAATCCTACGATACGTTACACCGGGTCTCAGAATCGATATCCTTGATCTCGCCGAAATCTGCAAGAGGTTATATAAATAAATTATTATAATAAAGAAAATGACAATCAACAATTGTGCATTAATTTCAAATGTTCATTAACCTGCAACAACTGTAATGCACCACTGATATTTTTATGTCCTCTCTGACATGCTCTGCATAACTCCCGGTATAAGTGTGCCAAGACAACACTACCCCAACTATAGTTGCGAACTTCAGAAACATGTTTCAATTTACTCAGCCATAAAAGTGGAACACAATCTCCTGTGGTGTCCGGGCACATAACACCACCCAAAAGCAACAATGCACATGTGCGTGCAACTTGTTGTACTTGTCAAGGTGGTACTATCATTGTTAATTTGGAAAGTTTTCAAATGTTTAACCAAGACACTTGCGTTAATACGATACCCATTTAGATCTTTCTATTCAATACATAAGCCTAAAAGATTGTAACATAAATCCTGCGATTCAGCTAGTGGCCTTGCTTTATCTTTGCCTGTAACAGCCTTACCGTCGACTGGGACACCCCAAATAATAGCGACATCTTGTAAAGTAACAGTCGCTTCTCCTACTCGAAGATGAAAAGTATGAGTTTCACTACGCCATCTCTCAACTAGCGCGGTGATCAATGCCAAATCATAGCTAAACCACCCACACGAGTATACACCATAGAATCCCATCTGGTGTAACACAGAGAGTACACGACTATGGGGTGGGTCATTCACAACTTGGCCCTAAAACAGATTATCCCCGCGTCTCGCTCGAAGAACTAATTTTTTATTTTCTATTTTCTATATTTGGATTGAGCACATCTTGACATATTACATTGATATTATAACATACTACTTTCAACTGGTCCATATATCGATGAAGTATTCATCCTGCATTTAAATGTAATAAAAATATTATTACATTAATAATTTAAATATTATTTCTAAAATTACTCAAATAATTAAATTTGTCAAGGATAATAATAATACAATAAATCCCAATTGCACATAATATATTCCACGTAATAAGTCAATTACTCTCTACTTTTTAGTTGCAAGAAAATTCAACTGAATCCTAACAAAAAATAAAAAAACCTCAATAGAAGACGACATGCAAAATGTCGTCTTCAATTTGTTTTTTTTTTTAAATCGAAAACTAGAAGACCATATGTTGCATATCGACTTCCCTTTTTGATTTTTTATTTTGAAAAATTGAAGACTAATATAAGGAAAAATATTTGCAATTAGCCACTTACCTTAATTAATTGGACAGTATGCACATAAAATTCTGCAAAAGAAAAAAAGATTCAGATATAATATAAATAATTAATATTTTATTAAGCAATAATAATGTATAGTATATTATTTACCTATAAATTGAAATTGAAGTTGAAGATGGTTGATTTTGTTAAGTGGTAGAGTTGGAATGAAATTGGAAGGCCGGCTGTTCAACTCTTAAATAAGAGTTTAAAATTGAAAGTGATATATATTTTTTTTATTTTTTATGCTCGGTCAACAATCTCAGCTCGGTCAACAAGATAATGCCACTCGTCAGTGGCGCGACAGCGGCTAACAAAAGCCACTGATGCTGCGTCAGTCCCTTTTTTTTAGTTGTTATTTGCTTTTTGTTTTAATATAAAGTAATATATATATATATATATATATATAAATGGAATGGTGAGATGTGGATATTTTTTCGTGATTTCGGGATACTTTTCCAAAATTTCTTTGTAAATTGTTGGGTTTGATTTCAACATAAAAACTGTAGGTTGATTCATAAAATTTTTCAAGTGGAATAATTGATTCATTTTAATTAAAAAAATACAATATATAATGACTGATTTTTATAATGAATGTATTGATAACTTTTCAAATAAGCACAAATATATATATATATTATATATATATGTATGGAAGACCATTTGTTCATTTACTGAGCCGTGTTTTTTGGCTTATTTTGCATGTGAGTCTGACAATGTGTTTGATAAAGTTGTTGAGTATTTTTCCACACAATTTTTTGACTTTTTCATTGAGTAATAAAGCTGCAAGAAGTTGCATTATTTGTTGCATTTGGTGCATGGTGGTCCCAAGTGGCATACGAAAGGGTCTAGAAGGGAGGGGGGGGGGTTGAATAGACCCTGAAGTCTTTTTCGACTTCACAAAATTTTTGTATCACTTTAGAAATTTGAACGCTTGGAAAAACTGAGCGCTTGGGTCAGACGCTTCAGAATAGTTAACTTAGACTTAGTGATTTCAGCAGTTTACCAAAGTAGGGCAACGCTTAGATCGCTTAATCAGGGTTAGCACAGCGGAAATAATGTTTAGCGTTCTTTTAGTTGAATTAATCGCTTTGCAATTTTACTTGTCTTTTTCAGAATAATATGAAATGAATAATATAAGACAATAAAAAAAATGACACAATAATTTGTAAGGTTCACTGGGTGATGTAATCCCAGCTACGTCCTTCTTCTCCTTTTTCACATGGAGGAAATTACTATGATGATTATCAAAGGATCACACAGAAACTTCTACAAAATAGTAATGGATAAAAATGATCTTGGGCTCCTTGATCACACAGACTTCAGTACCAATGAAGATCGTCTTCTTCAAGCTTCTCTCACTCAGAAATACTGCCTGAAAGGTTTCAACAACTTTTCTCACTCAGATGAAAGGTTGAGGTTTATCACTAGAGTTTTGCTTGTTTTAAAGAAGATCAAACAACTTGGAATATCTCAGTTGGAGTTTGGATTTCTTCTTTGGAAGATATTTGAGATATTTGTGACTGTCTGGAATGTGGATAGAAAGCTTGAAAGGTTTTGGCTATGAAATTTCGAAGCTTTTTCCAGAAAGAATGTACGTAGGATTTTTGGCAATAATTTCTCGTATATTCTTGATGTTGTTCTGTCATTTGATTTTCTGGAGTAAGGTATTTATAGGCAATTTCTTGGGATCTGTCCGTTGGACACATGTAGGAGCGTGCCTTTCACGTAGCGCGTGATTGTACCTAAAATCTGACATTCCTGAAAATTCGCTGGAACCGATTGGACGGGAGCAGCTAAAACTCTGAAACTTCTGACAGTCTGATCAAGAGGAGGCTTGTCCACAAGTCACAGTAGTTTATCACATTTAATGCTCTTATCAGGCATTTAATGCAATTTGAATTTATTTCCCGTTGGAAATAAATGTCCGTTGAATGATTGCATTTAAGTCCTTTATGACTTGAGGATTTATTTCAGGTGAATCTTCTATAAGTCGCTTGAGTATTTGAACGCTTGATTCATGAATCCTGAACTGCGGTCTCTTAGCGTTTGACAGGCGCTAAGAAGAAATCTTCATCTTCGGTTGACTTCAGACGCTGGTCTTAAACTTCTTCTCAAATAGATTCACCTAGAATTCTATTATTGATTCAGTTGCTAAGACTTAGTCTAAAATCTATGAGGATAAAAATTACAAGCCTAAACAAAATTACAAACTCTTTAAACGCTTTATACAATGATCTATGAAATCATAAACTTACATTTTATTTGGGGTCTAACATTGAATCCTATCTCGTCATCATCAAAACATCTAACATGAAATTTCCTAACAATTTCCCCCTTTTTGATGATGTCTAACATGACTTGTAACTCTTTTA
Source organism: Buddleja alternifolia (assembly GCA_019426215.1). Classification (NCBI taxonomy): domain Eukaryota; kingdom Viridiplantae; phylum Streptophyta; class Magnoliopsida; order Lamiales; family Scrophulariaceae; genus Buddleja; species Buddleja alternifolia. The sequence goes on along the minus strand of CM033405.1, from coordinate 16,737,823 downwards.
TAATTTTTAAGAGTTAAAAAAGAAAAGGCCCAAAGGAATATAAGTCAGCATTTGAAAGGTTAGTAATGTTAGTTAAAGTTAGGTTGGCTTCAACAAGTTGTTTCAGCAATAAATCATTCATATATATTGAAATGAAGCATACATGATTTATACTGAAAAGAATAAGAGAGAAATAAAATACGCAAAAACATTTATTTCTTCTGTCGCTTTGCTCTTTCTTCGCCTTGAAGAACTTCTAACGCTAGTTTTTTAAGAGTCGATCAATGTCGATCATAGTTGTATGCTGGACTTCATCATAGTCATGCCTGCGGAGTCTGGCGCTTTCATTTAGCTCTAACAACCTTTCCGTCCAATCCCTTGGTGGAATGCCAAGTTCTCGAATCAGATCATAATATATATCTCTTTGACGGTCATTTGACGGTCTCCAATTTACAGGTCGTTGTAGCGGTCCGGCATAAGCATGAAATCCCATACTCTCTAAGAAGTCGGGGTCCAACTGGGGAAGAGCGTATTTTCCGAGATAATACCTTGGTTTTCGTTTCTTGGATAGCATTCTCTTAATGCTTACCAGTTCATCGAACATCGAACGCCAATGTTTATTATCCGTCTTGGAAATCGCTTTGGTCTTTTCTTTACTTTCCCCCTTCTTGACTTCATCAAGGGACAATTTTAGATCAGCGACATCGCGGCGCAAAAGTCTAACTTCTTCGACTAGAAGAGCAATCTGTTGGGCGACACTCTGAGCGACGGCATCGGATGAAGCGTGTCTGTCCGCATCAGCCGAAGCGCTCTGAGCAAGGTGACGATTGAATTCAGAGGAGAGCTCAGCGATAAGAGGGGACATGCTTTCCATGATAGCAATGGTGCTGTAATTTGAAGCGTTGGCAATGTCACGGCTTCGCGTATCAGACATTAAGCGAGTCTGTCTGTCAGCGGCTTCAGAAAGCTTGGAGCAGGAACCTTCGATGTGGTGAAGCGAGTTCCGTACAGCCTTTCTGAAATCTCGGGCCTCTAAATCACTGTCTGAATCTGAATCCGAAGAAGGACGCTCTGGGGACGGGAGAAGTCCGTAAGAACTTGAAACTGCAGCCTTGCCTTTGGTTTTATCTCTTAGGAGAGGTCTACAGGCGCTTGAGCAATTTCAGCGTGCACTTCTTCAATTGCGTGATCCAAGGTAGAATCAGCAATCGCTGGGGGCTCGACTACTGGGGCGCTAGAAGAATCTGGCAAGGAAGCCTCAGGAAGATGAGCGACTTCCGCAGTAGGAGCAGAATCTTCTTCCAGAATTTGGATTGAGGGAGGAGAAGGTTCTCTAATGCCAATAACCCAGAGGGGGCCAAGGGCTTCCATCACATGCCGGGGACTGATCAGGCTAGATTGCGGGATAAAGAATATAGCGTCTTCGCGCTCGTCAGTACTTAGTGCAAGTTGCACACCTTCTGGTAAAGCAATCCCTGATGTATATTTGTTGAAAAAGTCCAAAATCAACGGCATGAACGCTTGAGCTGCTTCTTGGTCCACTGGCCTAATCAGCGAGATCATCTTGGCCACTTGAATATTCTGTTCACTGAAGAGCACAGGGTGGAGAGTATATCCTCGGAATCGTTTAACCCTGAATAGTGATTGAAACTTGTATCCAACGCTTGGACATTTTCTATCACTGCTCTCATATCTCGGTGGAACTCAGCAAACTCAGCGTGTTCTGTTGAAGTGTCAACACGAATCTGACTCTGGCCTTGAAGAACTGGTTGTTTACTTGACGAAGCGTCTTCGTTGAGGTCAGGGAAGATTCGTTGAACAAAGTCTGCACGAGGATGCAAAACGTAGCGTCCGCCCTGGCTGAATAAGGCGAGCTGCTGGCGAATGTAGCTTTCGATTGGCTGTCTGTATCGTGGCAAAGTGCTAACATTCCCGGCAATTATCTGACGCTGTTGAAGCAAAAAGGTGGCAAATCCTCGGCGTCTGTATTCTATTCCAAAATTAAACAGGAATGGATATTTGACGAGTTCATCAAGGGTGTAGAAGTGAAGAACGAACTCTTCAGCCCATTTGGCTGTATCCATCATCCATCGTTTTCCAAGTTTGTTCGCTTTGTTTTGCTCTTTTCTAGCTGCTAAGAATTTCTCGAAGCGTTCTGTTTCATCATCATAGTCTTCAGCCCATAATCTGGCAAGATATTCACGAGCCTCATCTTCAATCCACGAGTTGACCGGATTTGGGCGCTCCGCAACAAGCGAGCCTTTGCCTTTCCAGAGTTTGAGTGGATTAGGAGAGAGAGCGTTCTGGGGAGACTTGACAACGGAGGGGAGAGCAGAATATCCTATCTTATTGAGATCTTCCTCATCAGGATTTTTGTTCCAATCACCCATGTGTGGGTTCTTGAAAACAATCTTGCTTGGGCGCAGAGGATAAAAGGACTCGTCCGAGCGACCGGTTAGAGTGAATCGCTGTTGATCAAGGTCAGCTCTATTGAACACTGGACGACGAATGTACTCAAAGCGAGATTGAAGGCGCTCTAAGTCATATAGTCCTAGATCTGCAATACGCTCGAAAAACTCAAATTTCTTGGTGTTGGACATATCGGGCCGATGGAGAGTGGTTTGAAAGTTTATTTCCAACTCGGCAAGCATTTGAGCGTCACGTTCTCTGGCGGCATAATAAAATTCGGCGTCTGGATGATATCCATGCGGGAAGAAATCAATGACACGAGGAGGAGGTCCGGTTGGCGTAGGAACAAGGGCAATAGCTTCTGTTGGAATGGGGGCCACTTCTATCGACCGCTCAGCGTTTAAAGTTGCTTCACTCGCTGATGAGCGTTCAGCGTCAGGAAGAACTTGGAATGCTTCTTTAGCAATATTCACAACAGTTGCCATGTCCACGTCTAGTTCAACTGGAATCTCTGAGAGAGGAGGGGCTTCAGCAATTGGTTCATCATGAGCTCCGTCATGAGCTGAAACATGTAAGCGATTGAGAAAAGCAAGCAAAAATTCCTACTGAGTAGAAATTTACAAAGAAAATACTACGTCGCTTACTCTAAGGACTATCATCGACTGTCTTAGTCGCTTGATCTATTTCTTGGACAAGTTCCTCAGGCTCCTAAACTTCTTCTTCGGGTTCTAAATCGATAAAAGAAGTTATTGGATCAGCACGAATAGGGATATTTAGTTCTTCAAGCGTGTTGAGAACATAATGAATATCTGCTTCACTTGGTGCTGAGTGAATTTTTTGTTTTTATCCTAGCGTTAGAGACTTAGGAAACTAACGAGGAAAGGATAGACTAATTTGCTTAGCAAATACTTACCCTGAACATTGGGAAGTCTTTCAGATGGAGAAACGGCTTGAGGATCTGAGCTGATTTCGGGAACAGCGTCAGAAACGGAAACACTCGCTGACTCTCTAAGCGCTGGATTTGTGGGAGCGCTAGAAGATACTGCGGGAGTGGGAGTAGGAGTACGCCTTCGTGCAAGCGGTACTTCTTCTTCCACTGCTGTCTCTTCTTCCTCAGGAACGGAAAAGAAAAACGCTGGAGGAAGAGAAGGAGACTTAGGCGAGGGAGAAGGAGAAGGGATCTTTTGTTTCTTTTTGGGTTCCGGTTTCTTCTTCTTCAGTTCAGGCTTTTGCTTCTTTGCGGGCTTGGATGGCTCAGCGACTTTGAGAATGATCTTTCTCTTAGGTCGCTTGACCACCACTTCTTTTGATGATGATGATGAAGAAGACGCTTGATCTTCATCATCACTGCGAACAACACGCTGATCTTTTGGAACCGCTGCTCCGCCAGGTTTCCGCGGGTTAAGAAGCTCGCTTATCATTTTCTTTCCATAAAACTTGGTCGTTGGGATCTTTTTCCCAGAAGCTTGCGTATATCCTCTAGAGCAGAGAATACGACTTAGCAAAATTCCGTAAGGCTTGGGATTAACAGACTTAGCCATCGCTGCTTTGAAGCGATTGAACACGTAAAGAGACCAGTTAACTTTTAACTTGGTCAGGATGGCAACCATCATCTTGTATTGAATGTTAGTGACTTTATCGAACGTCCCTTTTCTGCATTCAATAATCTTTGAACATATGTCAGCGAGGATGACATATTCGCCTTTCATATCGTTCTTCTTGAAGTTGGGCTCGTAGGCGTTGTGAACATCTTCTTTCTTTATCACGTCCCAAACTTTGGTAGCATCGCCGAGATTTACACGTTCTACCTCAATGCCAGTATTAGGCAGAACAAGTAATGAAGAAACCAGAGAAGGAGTGAGGACAAAGGTCTCTTTTGCAGAGGGGAAGACGCAAGATATGGAATTTCCGTCTTCAGAAATTTGACCATTGTAGAAAAAGTGGAGAGATTCTTCTTCAAAGTAGTTGAAAGTAGTAGTAAGCATGTCTTTCAAACCAGATTCTTGAACGAGTGGAAGAATCGTTCGAAGAGGGAAGTTCTGGTTATCAAAAAGATAGTCCCAGTTAACCAAAAATCCGGCGTTAACTGTAACTGGTTTAGTTGCTGTCTTGGAAGATTTTGAAACTTTGGGTGCCATTGCTGAAAGTTGAAGCTTTTGAAGAAAATAGAGGAGTTTTTGCCTTTGGAGAGAAAAAGCTTTTACAGTAGGAAAGATTGGAAGTGATAAAGGTTTTCTGTAAAAGTCTTGGTGAGTTTAAATAGAAGGTGAAAGTAACTCCTCAATTGACAGATGAATGACACGTGTTCAGAGGTTAATGACAAAAGGAATCTGAACCGTGTACATTTAATTTCGGATGTCAAAAAGTGTGGTAAAGTAGGGTACTATAACATTTTTCGGATCCGCAGTTAATTTGAAACGTTTGAAAAAATTTGAAATTTTCAGCGTGAAGTGCACGCGCCTGATAGTGTACTGACACTTACTCAGACTCATGCAATCACTGAACCGCCTCGGTTTAGATAGGAATCATAACCGTCAGTTCGATTTGATAGGCACGTGTGGGTAGTTGTCAAATCTGATCTCTTGGACTTATCAACACGTTATCTTTAGCGATGAAAACTATGCATGAATTTTTGAAATCGAGTTACTCAGCGTTAAAGTGGGAATCCTTTCAACGCTGAAGTCTTTTCATAAAATATTTCAATAAATGAATCGATCGCTTGGATTTATGAGAGACAACATTATTAGAGATTGATTTTGTCATGCATAAAAGATAAGAGCTAGTGATCAATGCTTAAGATTTTGAAAATCATTTTTGATCACAGTCGCTTGATACATTGAAGTAAGTACAATTTTAGAGTTCCCCCTAAAGTTGATGACTCATTTCAAATTTTGATAAACGCTATAGACATAACATAAAGTGGATTCCCCTTAAATTATATGCCTATTAAATATGATGCTTTATGATTTAAGCGTTTAAATTGATCATACCTAATTCACTTCTCAAAGTGAGAAAGCGTTGTTCGTTGAGCGCTTTTGTGAAGATATCTGCCAGTTGTTTGTCAGTTCCAATGAAGTGCATGGAGATATCTTTCTTTTAAACATGGTCACACAAGAAATGGTATCTAATGTCAATGTGTTTGGTTCTAGAATGAAGAACAGAATTTTGGGTCATAGCTAAAGCACTTTGGTTATCACAATGGATTGGGGTAGGACCTAGGATTATTCCATAATCTCTAAGTTGTTGCCTCATCCAAAGGATTTGTCCACAATAGCTTCCAGCGGCTACATATTCTGCCTCAGCGGTAGAAGTCGCTATGGATTGTTGTTTCTTACTATGCCACTAAATTAGTCTATCACCTAGAAATTGACATGTACCACTAGTACTTTTTCTATCTATTTTGCATCCTGCAAAATATGCATCTGAATAACCAATTAGTTCAAAAAAAAGAATCCTGTGGATACCATAAGCCCACATTTTGTGTGCCTTTTAGGTACTTAAGGATCTTCTTGGTAGCAATTAAGTGTGATTTTCTAGGATCAGATTGAAAACGTGCACACATGCATACCGAAAACATAATATCAGGTCTACTAGCGGTAAGATAAAGAAGTGATCCAATAATACCCCTATAGTTAGTGATATCAATTTTCTTCCCACTTTCATCTTTATCTAACTTAAGCGTCTGGCTCATTGGAATTTTTGAAGATGATGCATTTTCCATACCAAATTTCTTAATCATATCTCTAGTATATTTAGCTTGGTTTATAAATATTCCATTAGGGAGTTGCTTAACTTGTAATCCTAAGAAGAAAGTTAATTCACCCATCATGCTCATTTCAATTTGATCTTGCATCATTTTCGAAAATTTCTCACACAGTCGCTTATTAGTAGAACCAAATATAATATCATCAACATAGATTTGGACTAAGAGAATATCTTTATTATGGGTAATTTTAAATAACGTTGTGTCAACGCTGCCTTTTGAAAAGCCTTTACCTATAAGGAAGATAGAGAGAGTGGCATACCATGCTCTTGGTGCTTGTTTAAGGCCATAGAGTGCCTTATCCAATTTGTAGACCATACTTTTGCCATGGTTGTTGATGAATCCTGGTGGTTGCTCCACATAGACTTCTTCTTGGAGTTTACCATTCAAGAATGCACTCTTCACGTCCATTTGGTATACTGTGAACTTGTTGAATGCGGCAAACGCTAGGAACATCCTAATTGCTTCAAGACGGGCTACTGGGGCATACGTTTCATCAAAGTCAATACCCTCTTCTTGACAATAACCCTGAGCGACTAATCTAGCTTTGTTTCTTATAACAATGCCATCTTCATCCATTTTGTTCCTAAAAACCCATCTCGTTCCAATAACTCCTTGGTGAGTTGGTCTTGGTACTAGCGTCCAAACCTTGTTTCTTTCAAATTGGTTAAGCTCTTCTTGCATTGCTTCTACCCAACTTGAATCATTAAGCGCTTCATCCACTTTCTTTGGTTCCATTTGAGATAGGAAACTTGCGAACATGGCCTCATTAAATGTAGCGGACCTAGTTCTAACAGGTGCTTCAATATCTCCAATTACTAGCTCTGGTGGATGATCTCTAAGCCATTTACGGTCTGGTTGGAACGGGTTAAGAGACTCTTGGTTGTTAATCGCTTGATTCTCATTTGTCTCTTGCGTAGACGCTGCATCATTCACAGTTCCAATCTGCTCTTGATGATCATTCTCTTCATGATCATCAGCGATTCTGACATTATCATTTTTGTTAACCTCACGAGTATCCTTAGGAGGAAGTACATGAATCCCATCATCCTCGTCATCACTATCATCACTAAGGTTGATTTGCGATGCTTGTTGGGAGAGATCTTCAATTCCTACATCATCAGAATTAACCTTACTCGGTTCTTGGTTAGCATCATCAAACACAACATGAATGGATTCTTCAACCTTCGATTTGATCTTATTTAAGATGCGAAAACTCTTTCCATTCTTGGCATAGCCTAGAAAGATTCCCTCATCTGCTTTAGGATCAAATGTCTTTAGGCTGTGAGATCCATTGTTATGAATGAAACATTTTGAACCAAATACATGAAAGTATGAAACGTTAGGCTTACGTCCCTTCCACAACTCATATGGAGTCTTCTCATGTTGCTTGTTAATCATACACCGGTTCTGAGTGTAGCAAGCGGTGCTGATGGCTTCGGCCCAAAACCTTTCAGGCAGCTTGGACTCTTCTAACATCGTCCTTGCGGCTTCTTTAAGCGTTCTGTTCCGTCGCTCAGCAACTCCATTCTGTTGAGGTGTTCTAGGAGCAGAATACTCATGAAGTATTCCTAAATCTATACAAAACTTCTCAACAACTTGGTTAGTAAATTCAGTTCCTCTATCGCTTCTAATTCTTGTCACTTTTAGATCTTTTGAATTTTGCAATTGACGAATTAGCGCTGTGAGCTTGACACTGGTTTCATCTTTGGTTGCTAGAAATTCTACCCATGTATAGCGAGAGAAATCATCAACTATAACTAGCAAGTACTTTTTGCCACTAACACTCATGATTTGAATAGGTCCAAACAAATCTAAATGTAATAGTTCAAGAACTCTAGAAGTAGATAGACATGGTTTTTTTTTGAAAGATGACTTAACTTGTTTACCCATTTGACATGCATCACATAAGCGATTCTTTTGAAAGGAACCTTTAGGTAATCCCTCTACAAGATTTAGCGATATTAACTGAGAGATTGCCTTGAAATTGAGGTGATTCATTTTTCTATGCCATAACCAACCCAATTCATTTTGACTTTTAGCAACAAAGCACGTGGGGTTGTTATCAACTGTAGAATCCCAATCTACTAAATACACATTGTTTGTTCTTTTTCCTCTTAATTTAGTAGACTTAGTCTTAGCGTCGGTAACATAGCAGAAGTCGCTTGAAAATTTTACTTCAAAGCCTTTATCACAAAATTGACTAATGCTTAACAGGTTATGCTTAAGACCCTCAACATAATAAACATCACTAATCATGATGTTCCCCCTATGCATGATACCTATACCTTTTGTTTTACCTTTTGAGTTATCACCGAATATAACTTGAGGACCGTTGGTAGCTTGATAGTAGACTAGACGATTCTTGGAACCAGTCATGTGTCTTGACGATCCACTATCAAAGTACCAAACTGAAGTATCGGTGCTGGCTCTAGGTACCTGCATTTAAAGGACAATTCTAATTCTTCTTAGGTACCCATGTTGTTTTGGGTCCTTCAGCGTTAGTAACCTTGGTTTGAATTAGAACTTTAGGAACCCATATTTGCCTGGTCTTCATTGTAGGAATACTGGCCTTCTTGGGTTTCACATTGTGTTGTGTGTGCTTTTTGTTCACCTTGTGCTGTGTGTGCTTTTTGGGTGTGTAATAATATCCTTGATTATAATAATAGTCATAGTCATAATCATCATAGTATTGATGATATGATTTTGACTGTCTTGGATATTGACGCTGGTAAGTCCTTGGCGCTGGCTTGGGTTGCACTTTTGGTGCTTGACGCTTAGCGCTTGATTCACAGTGATTAGACTTGTCCTTGACTTTTTTAGCGTTTGGATGAGTTTGTCTTTGTGAATCATTTGCCTTAGCCTTACCCTTGCCTGAGTCAGCTTTGGCTTTCTCATTTGGCCTCGTACCATTGTCGCTAGGTTCACTTAGCGTTTGACTCTGTGAACTTTTCTCAACAAAGATAACACCCTTTCCTTTGTTGTTTGCCATAACATTGGATTTATTTGGTTGTTTACCGAATTTATTGAATCCTAAACCGGATTTTTCACCAAATAATCTAGTTACCTTAATCACATTATCCAACTTTCTAGAAGCTTTTGATAATGATGAGATAAGCTGCTCTTATTTAGCAAGTTTAGCGATCAAATCAGCTTCTCTTTTGACTATTATATCAAGATCGCTTTTTAACTGAATAACTTCACTCTCAAGTGATTTGTTCTTCTCAATGCACTGTTTCTGAACTTGCAACTCGGCTTTGAGTGTTACTTTATCACTTTTGAGCGATGAAATAATAGCGAGATCGTTTTGATATATTTTGGCGGCCTCTTGACAATCTTTATAATATTCTTTAACTTTGTCAAGTAATTCATCATAAGAGAGAGGATGATATAATTCATTGGTTACCTCTGGTAGCGAGTCGTCAGACGCTTCATCATCTCTTGCCATGAGACAAATCAATGCTGAGTCGCTTGTAGGCTCATCATCACTACTTTCGTCTGATGATTCCAAATCCTCTTCAGGTGCGGAGAATGGTTCAGATTCCGCTAGCAGACCTTGTTGGCGAAGGTTGCTCCTGAATTGGTTTCTATCCGCATAGTCTTGCCTTAAGGGCTTTGACACATTTGGATAAGGGCAATTTACCTGGTAGTGCCTTGGTTTCCTGCAATTATAACACAAATTAGTTTTCATTTTTTGTTCAGCAGTTAATCGCTTTGAGACTACTGGTGCTGAGAGATTCTGAGTGGGGGATGGAGGCGCTTGGTATGGAACTGGCGTTACTGGTTGAGGTGCAGAGTACACTGGCGCTTGATACTGAGGCGCTGGTGCTGGAGGAGGAGTTTGAAATGAATTCTGTTTCCAATAGGAGTTCTCTTCTCGTATCGTAGAAATTTCTTGAACTTCTTTACCAATAAGGCCATTTCCTTTTCTTCATTTGACTCAACCGGTTTGACCTCAATAACCGCTTTTCCCTTATTTTTGGTGGTAGCGATTAAAGCTCCTGATTCAATCGCTGAAGTCGATGTGTCGCTGACTTCACCTAATTCGAACTCAAATGCCTTTAACTCTGAAAAGACATGCTCTGGGGTAAGTGTCTCCAATGTTTGTGATTCTCTCATAGCAACAGTATTAATTAAATACTTGCTTGGAAGACTTCTGAAAATCTTGTTGACCACTTCCTTGTTGGTCAATTCCTTGTCTAATGACGCTAACTCGGTAATAAGCAAAGTAAACCTTGCGTATAGTTGTTCTAGCGTCTCATTGGGTTGCATTTTGAAATGCTCGAATCTTTGCATGGCTATGGAGAGCTTGTTCTCCTTCATTTGTGCTGAACCTTCACACACAATAGCCAATTTATCCCATATTTCTTTGGATGTCTTACATTGCTTTATCTTGTTGAACAATGCATCGTTATCTCCTAACGCTGAGTAAAGTGCACTTCGTCCAAAATTATCCAGATTCGCTCTTTTTCGATCATCTGGCGTCCAGTCTAGTTTATTTTTCTTGACATATCCATCTGGAGTGGCTTCATCGGCTCCAGGTGCTCGAGTTCTCACTTGCATGATTTTGATGGGGCCATCTGTAATAACATCACACATTTCATTATCACATGAGCATAAGTATGCGAATGCTCTAAGTTTCCACGAATCATAATTTGATTCTACCCACTTAGGCATTTTGTTAAAAGCCATAATGATATGTTTTGATAAAAAAGATTTAAAGCGATTAAGTTTAGGAAGGTGGATCTAAACGAGCAGTTACGCTCGGAAACGCTTAGGTTTCTACTTCAACCGCTCTGATACCACTTGGTGGTCCCAAGTGGCATACGAAAGGGTCTAGAAGGGGGGGGGGTTGAATAGACCCTGAAGTCTTTATCGACTTCACAAAATTTTCGTATCACTTTAGAAATTTGAACGCTTGGAAAAACTGAGCGCTTGGGTCAGACGCTTCAGAATAGTTAACTTAGACTTAGTGATTTCAGCAGTTTACCAAAGTAGGGCAACGCTTAGATCGCTTAATCAGGGTTAGCACAGCGGAAATAATGTTTAGCGTTCTTTTAGTTGAATTAATCGCTTTGCAATTTTACTTGTCTTTTTCAGAATAATATGAAATGAATAATATAAGACAATAAAATAAATGACACAATAATTTGTAAGGTTCACTGGGTGATGTAATCCCAGCTACGTCCTTCTTCTCCTTTTTCACTTGGAGGAAATTAATATGATGATTATCAAAGGATCACACAGAAACTTCTACAAAATAGTAATGGATGAAAATGATCTTGGGCTCCTTGATCACACAGACTTCAGCACCAATGAAGATCGTCTTCTTCAAGCTTCTCTCACTCAGAAATACTGCCTGAAAGGTTTCAACAACTTTTCTCACTCAGATGAAAGGTTGAGGTTTATCACTAGAGTTTTGTTTGTTTTAAAGAAGATCAAACAACTTGGAATATCTCAGTTGGAGTTTGGATTTCTTCTTTGGAAGATATTTGAGATATTTGTGACTGTCTGGAATGTGGATACAAAGCTTGAAAGGTTTTGGCTATGAAATTTCTAAGCTTTTTCCAGAAAGAATGTACGTAGGATTTTTGGCAATAATTTCTCGTATATTCTTGATGTTGTTCTGTCATTTGATTTTCTGGAGTAAGGTATTTTATAGGCAATTTCTTGGGATCTGTCCGTTGGACACATGTAGGAGCGTGCCTTCCACGTAGCGCGTGATTGTACCTAAAATCTGACATTCCTGAAAATTCGCTGGAACCGATTGGATGGGAGCAGCTAAAACTCTGAAAGTTCTGACAGTCTGGTCAAAAGGAGGCTTGTCCACAAGTCACAGTAGCTTATCACATTTAATGCTCTTATCAGGCATTTAATGCAATTTGAATTTATTTCCCGTTGGAAATAAATGTCCGTTAAATGATTGCATTTAAGTCCTTTATGACTTGAGGATTTATTTCAGGTGACTCTTCTATAAGTCGCTTGAGTATTTGAACGCTTGATTCATGAATCCTGAACTGCGGTCTCTTAGCGTTTGACAGGCGCTAAGAAGGAATCTTCATCTTCGGTTGACTTCAAACGCTGGTCTTCAACTTCTTCTCAAATAGACTCACCTAGAATTCTATTATAGATTCAGTTGCTAAGACTTAGTCTAAAATCTATGAGGATAAAAATTACAAGCCTAAACAGAATTACAAACTCTTTAAACGCTTTATACAATGATCTATGAAAGCATAAACTTACATTTTATTTGGGGTCTAACATTGAATCCTATCTTGTCATCATCAAAACATCTAACATGAAATTTCCTAACAGTGCACTTTAAAAAGTTTGTTGTAATTTTGTGATATTGTCCACTCTAGACTTTGAAAAGTTTGTTGTAGTTTTGTGATATTGTCCACTCCAGTCTGGATCATTGTTTTTTACTGTACTTGATATTTTCTTACCACCAATTGTTCTCTACAAATTGTGAGTATTGAGTTAAGTTTCCACACAACCACTTCAAAGCTCAAATCAGAATTCCCTCCCCTCCTTCTTCACACGAGCACTAAGTCAGCATCCCGATTGTGCCTCTTTTATTTTTTCTAACAAACTCCTTTTATCTGAAATTAATAAGGTTGGTTTTATTGAATACCATGTTCTTTTATGGCCAAAACATTGCATTATCTGATACTTTGTTTTCTCGATGGTATTTTGTGCATTATTTATTCCGATATGCTGATTTACTATATTTCATATACTTTTTTTCTTTTCTTTTTTAAAATGATATGCTGATTTACTACAATTGTTAATTGTTGGATGTATGGCTATTTCAGATGTTAATAAAATAATATTGACGTAAAATGTATATATTTCCTAAAAGATTGTAATACTCTGCTTATAATTTGATTATAGCTGATAAATTGAGTTACGTAAGCCAATTACTCGATTCTTGGATTATTACTACAAATTGATAGTATCAACAAATGTTTTATTACAAACTTTTTGAGATACAATAATGGACACAAAAATTCGGTTTAGATACGAAGGTGTGGCAAAATTTTTATGAAATTTTTTTGCATCGAATCTTTAGAATATGGTGAATGGAGAGATTTCTCACAATATGTACAATATGCATCAATTTTTATGAAAATAAGAAGTTTATTTTCGTAAATTAACTATAATTTGGTTTTGAAGAGGACACGTGGCGTCTTCACTTGGTGAAAATAAAAAAAAAAAGAAAATTGAAGACGACATATTCATAAAATAAATAAATAATTTTCTATAGATACACATATATATAATATATATAGACGCCGTCATATTATTTAAAAAAACAATTCAGATAAATAAAAAAAATAAAATTGAAGACGACATCTTTGATGTCGTCTTCAATTTTTTTTTTATTATATACAAATATATATATATATATATAAGACAACGTATAATATGTCGTCTTCAAACTAAAATAAAAAAATATCTATAGATACATACATTTATATATATAATATATATATTGAAGACGTCGTCTTCATAATAAATAAATAATAATAATAAATAAATAAAAAAGACAATTGAAGACGACATCTTCTTTTTTATATTAAGTTTATAATTAAGTATTATTTTTTCTATAGATATATATTATTTTTTATATATTCGTAATTCGGTGAAATTTTATAATTTTGTTTTATATATATTATTTGCTTTCATGGTTGAGTGAAAAAATTGTGCAGAATTGATGATAGGCAAATTTGTACCTTTCACATGCTCAAAAGGTGAAGTGGACAACACTAGCCATTAAAGTTCATATAATTTATTGTCTTTTATTTGTACTTTTCATATAGTTCATATTTAAAATGATAAATCATATAAGTAAGTTTAACGATCTTGTCAATTGTTTATTTTGAAAAAAATGTATTCAAATACTTTTTACATCCTATTAGATGCCAAGGGGTAAGGGAAAAGGGAAAGAGGTAGACGATTCGAAACCTAAAAGATGTCGCAGCTATATTGCTAAATGGCCACCTATTTGTGAGAGAGTGTTTATCGAGCCATGTCACGAAGAATTTGTCTCGTAATCTACTGACATCCACCTTTACGTTATTGACATGGGAAAAAAATTGTCAAACAGTTAACGAAAACCAACATATTTATAAGTATACTTCTGTCCAACTTCAAGGGAAATGGAATAGAGTAAAGGCGGCTTGGAAAACTTCACATGTGGATATATAATAAAACAGGCTGAGGATGGGATTACGAGCGGAACACCATCACGGGCCCCGATGATGTCATTGCTTCTTTGGTTGCGGTAAATTTATTTATTTTGAATAACACGTTTAATATTTTTTTTTGGATGCGAAAAATACTACCTTGTCATATTAGCTCATATTATATTATTTTTTGTGAACAGAACGTTATGGATGGGAAAAGATTGGTGGAGGTGGGGTTGCAGTGCTTCGACTTGTGTACCGAAATGTTTAAGGATAATGTAGCTACTGGTGCTATGGCCAGATCTTCCACACAGGCACCTCTTGATGATGATATTGATGAGGTTAACTCTAGGACAGGTGGAAGTTCTAATCGAAGTAGGGTTCGAGGACGAAACATGACAGAAGATGTGTCCATGGGTGGGGGAGAGAGTACAGGATTTTCCACGAGTGGAATAGGTAGTGGCGGTACTTCCAATAAGCGTAGGCCACGGACCAAGCAAAGTCAAAGAGAGAGTAAGTTTGACGCTGTGTTAGATGAATGGAGGGAAATGAATGAAGCAAGATCCATTAGGATCGGGCCTGAAGCTAAGCAGTCATGTGACGCATGCTTAGCTATCTTGAACAATATGGAGGGTCTTTGCCCCTATCAACATGTCAAGGCTGTGCGTGTTCTTGCAAGTGCTACTCAAAGGATCTTATTCCTTCGAATGAACCATCAATTGCAAAGAATATGGGTTGATTCATTGCCTTGATGTGACAATAGTCGTATGAAGTCGCCTATTTTCGAATACGTTTTAGCCTTATTTTCTTATGTACCACTACTCAGAACAATATTTTATGTTTTATATATTTTATGTTCTCTTATTTTTACGTAAAATGCACGATTTTCCTAAATGATTTTCGAATATTTGTACGTTATTGTTATAGGAATATGGCAAGTCCATCTGAAAATTTGATGGAAAATGACAACAATGGAAGCAGCGAGGGAAGTCCCGGAACCCCCGGTAGTGACATATCCGATGGGACCGCGGATTACTTTTTCTTCACCCAGGTTCTAGGTCCTCAAGTTTTTAGGGAATTTAGGTCTCGACACAATTCTAGGTTTCAAGGTCCGGATTGGGTGCAAGAGATTTTGAATGAGGACGAAGGTCGGTTTTACGACCAAGTGCGCATGACTAGGCCGACATTCGTGGCACTTTGTAATGAACTTGTTGGGAAAGGTTTTTTGTCATACGGTCAAAGTGCAAGAGTATCAGTTTACGAAGAAGTAATTTTGTTCATGCAAACAGTCGGGATGCATCATCGACAAAGAGATAGCATGGAACGTTTCAGCACTCTTCAGAGACTATTAATCGTCATATAAGACGTGTGCTGGATGCCTTGGTGAATTTGGCCCCAGAAGTAATATCTCCACCAAAGTTTAACGAGGTCTTACCAAACATTATGAACAATCCCCTTTTCTATCCGTACTTCAAGGTTAGTTGTAGAGTGCTTATTTTGGCAAGTGACATTTTAGTTTCTTTAACATTAGTCACTTGTAGTTATATATGTCTGTGAGTAATAATAGGATTGTGTTGGAGCTATTGATGGGACAATAATTCCAGCATGGGTACTAAGAAGTAGGCAAAATGCGTATAGATCGAGGAGGAATACGATATCACAAAATGTGCTTGCCATTTGTGACTTTGATCTGATGTTCACATATGTATATGCAGGATGGGAAGGAAGCGCCAACGATGCTCACGTGTTAATGAATGCAATAAACAGTGACCCATCATGGCCATTCCCGCCTGCAGGTTATATAAAATTCTATTGAAAAATATACCGAGTATATAAATATTTATATATATATATACACGCACGTATATACTATTTAATATGTATTAACATACATATATCAACTTAGGTAAATATTACCTTGTCGATGCGGGGTACACAAACTATGGATGTTTTCTAGCTCCATATAGACAGAGGCGGTATCACATTACTGAATTTCGAGGTCAGGGACGAGGTCCAACGCGTAGAAATGAGGTTTTCAATCATAGGCACTGAAAATTGAGAAATGCAATTGAGAGATCATTTGGGATACTTAAAAACGGTTTCCAATCATCTCTTGGGGGATGCTATCATACTTACTTCAACGTCAGACTAAACTTGTCATAGCTTGTTGCGTGCTGCACAATTTTATAAGGAAGTTCAACAGAAATGATAACATATTCAACATGACCGACGCACAATTGCAAGAAGATCTAGAGGGAGAGGACAACACACAACGCTATAGTAACCCCACGGTACCCGAAATTCAAATGCAGTCTCACTTTAAGGACGGTATCGCCCATTGGATGTGGGGTGATTTCAATGGTCACTGATTAGATAGACGTGGGTATTCAAATTATAACAAATTACGAATATTATTATGTATGTATGGTAGACTTAATTGTTTTCTTTGGATGAACTATTGTTATTGCACAATATAATTATCATTTTAGTTGATGTCAAACATGTTTTTCATTAACTCCTATCTTTTGCCCTACTGTTTGTTTACGACCGTGATTGAATAGACATGTTTTTTCCATATGTTGTCCATTTAACATATCTATTTATGCCTTTTCCATATATCGTCCATGGGTTTATGACAATTGTGCAGTGATGGCCCCAAGACGCAAGTATAACTTAGACGATGAGCCAGAAGACCTAATGATAGACACAAATATCACGACAGGTGAATCAGTAAACGACGAATTTGTCGCTATGATGGAACTACCTAAGTGGAGGACAAAGATGCAAAGGATGTTTCGTCGCCCCTTCTCTTTGGATTTAGTGAAGGCGCAATACTACAATCTAAAGGAACGATACAATACGTTTTCAAGAGTCATGGCTCATCTACGCGTAAAACATAATTTTTTGTCAAATACCATGACTGTGCCGTACTCAATCCGTGGCCAATTGAGCGCTGTAAGTTTATTGTCGTTCTTTATCTTATGAATATTTTGCATCAAATTTGATTTTGTTAGTAATTTATAAATGAAGGAATCTCCTCTCCCTAGTTCTTTAGAACTACAAGTTAATTTATCTTTATTAATGTGAAAACTTTTTATTCAATTAAGAAAAATATTCTTATATTCTTTGTCCAGAATATTCCTGATGCGTCCCGCTACTTTCTTACTGGAGAGCAAAGGTGGGACCTTTTGAAAGAGGTTTTTAGCGACCCTAATGCTACAGAAGAGGAAAATGATCATATATTCAGGGATGAAGAAGCAACGACATTTCGATAGAATTTCCATGGTCTCATCAAATTTTTGCTCAAGGCGCAAATTTAGTTGCCCAGGACTCGTATAATGGATCCTCGTGTGCCTCAAATAATGTTAACAATGTTAACTCTGAAGATGATTTTGCCTCACATATGTACCATCAGGCACATGCTAGTGGATCATCAAAAACGGGGGAATCCAGCAACGTTAGATCACGAAATCGACCACATGGAAGGCGTTGATGTCGGGTGCATGTTTCAAATTTCTCTTATGAAGTTGTACGATGTTCGATGTCGGGTGCTTGTTTGTTTTCGTTGCAGTTCTATGATGTTGAACAATTATTGTCTTTAAGTCATGATGTTTGGTTGTCTAATTAAAACATTAAATAAACGTTATGTATATATAATTTGTTATAAATATATATGGTGTGTGTATATATATATATACTGAATAGTAGAGCATCTATATATATACATAACAAACACACACACACACACACACATATATATATATATTCAAAGTAGATGGTGTATAAGCAAGCATGGATCATGTATAAATTGAATTTCAATAATATATTAATTACAGTGAAGTGATAGATGATGATGGCGTATTAGATGAATTTTCTCTATAGTTATACTTTATTTATAATATATACCATCTTATATATTAAGAACGTTGGAATATGAATGAACACTTTCAAACGCTGGGAACGACTACCCAATATTTCATAAGTGTTATATGTAATGTTGGGTATGTAAAGTATACAAATAATTATTATAATTAAAAATTATTTTCAACAAAATAAAAAAGAATATAAATTATTAAAGTAATTAAATAAAATAAAAATATGTAATATCAGTTTAATCTTTTAATTAAATTATTATAATAGCTTATAAAATAGTTTATATAATTAAAACAATTTATATTATAAATTACCATTATAAAATTTACAAACAAACCTAAAAATTATATTTTAATAGTTTTTAAAATAAATTACTTATTAATATATTATTTTATGAATTAAATAAAAAAGAAAAGGAAAAAAATTAAAAAGGGAGGGGCACGCATGCATACACACAACTATTACACACACACGCACTGTTACAGTACTATATATATATATACTAATATTACTTACATATATACATATATATTTATCTATATAATAATTATTACAATCTCAATATTATATATAATACTATTACCTACATATATACATATATATTTGTACAAATATACATATATATTTATCTATATAATAATTATTATAATCTCAATATTATGTTATAATTTTTAATTATTGACAGACAAAAACTTACATGATTTGACAGCTACAGTAA
Organism: Buddleja alternifolia; assembly: GCA_019426215.1. Classification (NCBI taxonomy): domain Eukaryota; kingdom Viridiplantae; phylum Streptophyta; class Magnoliopsida; order Lamiales; family Scrophulariaceae; genus Buddleja; species Buddleja alternifolia. The sequence continues at coordinate 16,718,892 of CM033405.1, read as the reverse complement.
TTTGTGTTCACTCTGAAAACAAAACCAAACACTATCTCATAAAAAAATCACTCCAAAATCAACTCCCAAAACATAACCAAACATTATCTCATCCAAATTGCACGTGTCCCAGTAAAATTTTCACCAATAATTCTCACCAAAATATCATCCCAAAACATAACAAAACATAGCCTTAATTGTTAGAGCAACTGTGAAGGAAAAACGCAGTCTGTGCAGTGTTGGGAGTTTGCACATTGAAGGGTCAAATGATATCCAAATTACGTGTAATTGGTCTTAGTTTCTTCCTAAGAGATAGAGGAAGACTATGGTACTTTTGGTTCCCTCCCAGAAGTTTGGAGTTGCTAGAAAAGTGCATTCAACAGAGAGTCTTCTACATAGAACCTGAATCTGCATTTATTAGGAATGTAAAAGTTTAATTTCAGTAGATATAGATTTCATAAAGTTCTGACGCTACGCACTGGTTCGAAAGGGGACGGTCTCCAAGATCGAGCTGGCATCGCGGTGTGGCGGGCCACAGGTGGTCGGTGGGCGCCACAAGCAGAAACTGTTCCCTTTGGTTTCATTTGGCCCTAGGCACTAATCAGTTTGTTCAATTGCCCAGACAATGTACATTTGATTTCATTGATATTAAAAGTTCACAATGAACTTGGAAAAAGAGCTAGGGAGTGATTGTAGAATGAGATTAGTTTGATGGTGTAAATCCATGAAAAAGCTTCTAGTAAATGGTCTCCCACCTTCTCTCCTTCTCCCATCCTAGCTCTGAAGAGCTCTCTCGATATCTCATATCGACCAGTCCTACTGTGCTCTCCATAAAGAGATGCATCATGATCGACCTCGAGTCATCTATGTTCCCGTGGGATCTTTGCAGTTCATTGTTCATGGAGCCGAGCATGTGACCCTTAACACGAATGTCATCTTTACACCAAGTGTTATATGCTTCACGCTCATTGTCCTCAGCTTCTTCAGCTGGACCTGCGGGTTTATCAGCTTCGAGTACATAGCTAAGGGACTCTAAACTTAGGACCATCCTCAAATTTCTAAGACAGTCAGTATAATTTGGTCCAGTGCGGACGTTTTTCTCAAACAATGTTGAAAGAGGGTTGTTAACCATTTTGAGAGAGAAAATAAAATAAATGCATAGAATGAAGAAAGATTCAATTAGGTTGTTGTGTTGTACACCAAGTAAAATTAGACAGTACTTTGGATTTTTCACTTGGCTCCGTGACATTTTTCAAATCATTGCACTCCCATTGCAATATTCGGAAATCTCGTTGGAAAGACTTCGTAGTGAGCGATTGAGTTCTTTAATAAAGTCGGTGAGTTGCAACCATTTAACGGTACATAGCTCACTAATTTTATTAAAGTGGCAATCCTTGCCAGCATTAGAGTCTAACATGCGATTCAATCATTAATTTGGCTCATAGATCACATGACCGCAACCCTTTAACGATATATAGGTTGTGATCTATCTGAACTTGGACCCATCAACTTCCAATCAATCTAAAAATTGAATTACACCTTGCAATCCTCTGTCGATATATGGGGTAGAATTTGTTTCGATTGATGGCATCTAATGCACTAAGAGATTTTAATAAATGTCGCAATGCATCACCCCCACTTGCTTGGAAGAAATTATGCATATTGACATTAATTCAATTTCTCTTAAGTTTGACGGAGATCCGGGATAACCAATTCCCTTTTAATCTAAATTCAGTATTTTTATCCAATGGGAGAATTTGAGTTTAATTGGTCTCACTTTGCACACTATCCAATTATAGCGCGCATACATGGATTATAAAATAGAAAACGCCTAGCAATTCTATCACATATGCTTTCCATGGACTTATCTAGATTGAGTCGAGCCAACGGCTCAATCGAGGGTTAGGAGACCTATAACATCTAACCTATGTCTAACTTTGAGGTCTTCCAGCTCCAAGCAGATCTTCATCCAAAAAAGTCTTATTCTTATTATATAGATAAAAATGTATCCTATACATATTTCTATAAAAATTAAAAAACAAACTGGGAGATACTAAAGACCTAATACAACCCAGAAACCAAAACTCATAAATAAAACTAGTCCATGGAAGGCACCCCACAATATCATGCATCAAAAGATTATAAAAGATAGCTAATACGTTGGAGTTCTTTCAAAAAGAATTAAATTAAAATCCAATCTTAATTAAGTGCGGTTCGAAAATAATTGAATTAATTTATATTCAATTTGCAAATTGATTCAACTCTAGTAATATTTGAGAATACATTTAATTTAGTTTCAAAGAATCTAAATTTGTTATGGGGTTGTGATTTGTTGAGCTTAGGAGGTGAGTTTTTAAAGACTAGATATATAAATAGACTGGTGGAATAAGGGGGATTCAAGATAAGAAAGTCTCATCAAAGTTATTATTGGAATGACATTAAGTAATCGTCGGTAAATAGTAATTCCTTAGAATAACCAAGTTGTACGCTTTAAAAATACCATTCCCTAAATTACCTCTTTTAGCTGTCTACTAGAGACAACTCCTTTTATCTTGGCTATATCAGGAGAGGTTTCTCGGACCTTCACAAGTACTCGGTTATAAGTCTGTGAGACATGTTCCTTGGTCCGACATAACGTAAGCATGGTCTTAAATATCCTCCGATACCTCGAAATTTCCATTGAAATTTTGGATTTCCGGGGGTGTCGAAGCGAAATCTCATCTTCGATCCAATTTTGCAAAATATCTATCGAAATTTCCCGATATTTTCGATATTTCCCGATATTTACCGATATTTTCGATATTTCCCGATATTTACCGATATTTTCGATATTTCCCGAAATCTTGAATTCTTAATAAAAAATACTGTCAAATATCCACCGAAATATCCCGAAATTCCCGAAATATCTTGAAATATACCGAAATATCGACCATACTAAAAAAATTTCAAAATTTTGTATTCTTGCCCCTACTACGTGTACTATACATTCATTTTGGAAAGTATGATCTTTATGTCAATTCTTGTGCAAATAAGTCATGTATTCACTAATTCACATTAGATTTTTTTCAAAAAATATATTTATGGGATGAATATTGTCGAATATGTTGTGCCTGTTGTGGTTCAGCAGAATACAACATCAGAAGGATATTACCATCATTATATGCAGACCACCAACATTCAATGTCATGAGATGAATACTGTTAACATTTGACTAATCATTTATACATGCAGTACGAAAGTGGAGGGAGAAGAGAGACCAATGATAGTGATTTCGATCCTCCAAAAAACTCAATGTGGTTTTAAATGATGATTTGTATTAAAATTGTGGTTTTTTGTTTTAATGAAGTTCCTAGGAGATTTGACTATTACTTTACTCTCAAATCATATTTATTTTATATTTTTTGCCACAGATTTTAATCATACTACTTAACAAAATTCACTATACATGTATTATATATACAATATTATTTATGTAAAAAATGCATAATTATGATATTTAAAGTTACACCAAGTTTCGTTGCAAATTTCCAAATATTTTTATAAATATCCATAATTTCTTTAAAATCGATATCGAAATTTTGAATATCCCCGAAATTTCCATCGAAATTTCCGTAAATTTACTGCCCTGATATCGATACCGATACCGAAATTTAATACCTTGAACGTAAGCGATTGAGTGTGTTAGACATGTTTCAGCATGATCAATAATATTAGTAAATCAGTATTTAAATTGTGTTTAATCAATGTTGGGATGGCCAGCCAACATGCGATTCATTATAATTATAGTACTGGTTTTAGGACCGAACCTAACATGAGAATTGGGAATACGTTTTTCTTCCTCTAGGGTGAGGGGAATATCGAATAGTTCATCAAGTTACTAGTAACTACTAGTGGAAGTGAGTAAGCTCTATATTGCTTGAACCAAGTTATGTTCTTCATTATTGATAATTACCATACATGAGACATTTACTCATCGAAATTACCTGTAACCATTTCTTGATAGTCTTCTAAGCTCTACTCTCCTTGAATCATTTATAAGGATTCATTCCTTTTTGTTATTATAGACTTTTGATGCATTTTCTTTTCTAGAGTAATCATCATTTAACTGAAACCTTGTCATACTCAACATCTGGAATCCTATCCAATTCCAAGTTTTTCATTATCGTTATTCTCGAAACCCCTATTTTTTTGATATTTTCTTTTGGCTCTTGTTCACCTTTAAAGCATTATACTTCATTATAATCGTTATTCCTGCATACCAAATTCATCTTTCTACATTTGAGGTCTCTTCTATTTGAGATTGAACTTTCTCCCAAAGCCTTTGTGCATTGCACCCATTGGCATCTGAGTTGAAAATTTTATCTTGTTAATTTATTGGAGTCCTATATTATCTCTGCAAATTTGCAATGTCATTTGATTACCAATCTTGACTCGTACCTAAGTCATTGTTGTGAATCCTTCTATTATTTCCTTTTCAAACTATATATTGTTCCAGATTATTTTTATTGATCAACTATGTCGTCATCAATGACTTATATTCATGAACCCTTTGAAAATTGATTTGATTGTTGTGAAACTTCTTTGCATGGCATGCCTCTTTTGTTCAAAAATAAATAAATAAAATGAAATCTAGATACTTGACCTCGTCAACTACCTTACACTTCTTCATAATAAGGGTTCAATCACTATATCCTCTCATTCAGTTGTCTTGAAACCCTTGAGCTTATATTCCTTACTTGAGATACATATACTCTAATAGCTCGAGTGAACACTCAAAAAAAATTTTTTGGTTAGATGTTTCAGTTGTATTGTCGCCCTCATCCGTCAATTGACAAGATCTTATTTGTATATCATTCAGTGATGCGACTTGATTCTTGTTATGACCTCAAATTGTCTTCTCTCCACCCTAACTGACAGTCAATAGTAATTCTTATACCCTTACCTTGAGCAATTCAACCTAATTCCTGTCATGATATTGATTGTCTTCATTCGAATGTTGCCGCTCGTCAAAAGTGATTTAAGCCAAGTTCTATTTTTAAGAATCACTTATATTTTGTAACTTCAAAATCTTGAGGACTTACGTCGTAGTTAGCTCTCTTGTTGATCTCTAACTTTTTGTTCACCACACTTTTCGTCCTGAGCTAAACTGCTGCTTATTCGAACTCATATCATTTCATCTATCCATATATAACAATTCATAATAGTGAAGATCAAGTGACAACGACTACTCATAGATTCTAAAGGAATCACGGAACGATAGATGCGACATGGGAACGAGATTCAAAAGCATGTGTTTTTTGTCATCGTGTTGCTTCTTTGAATTTGGGGACCAAATTCTTCTAAGGAGGGGGGAATTGTAACATCCTATCTTCTGGGCTCCTAATTTTATAGAGACTAAGGTAATAGTCATTATTTTGTGCCACCTTATGCTTCAGATATACTTCGGCTAATGTGGTTTGTTAAATTTAGCATTCGTACTCGACTCTATCTTTTACTCATTGCATAACTAATTATAGTGTTTTCCCATATATACTTTCATACAAATATGTCATAAGTTTATTATCATTATTATATTTACAAAGTGTACTTAATAGGTCAATGTTGTAAATTGGTGGGCCAAATTGTAAACCATATTCTTTTAAGGTTAATTAAGAATCTGTATCTCAAATGTGTATGTAAGTGCCGGCTCCTACTTCCAATTTGAACGTGGCATGAGAGAATAATGACAATTTGCATCCTTTATCATCTTAGTACCCATTCATCCATATAGTATATCACCTCCACCGCTTACTTAATTCATTTGAGGAAGAACACCAAAAACTCACATCACAGACCCCTTTACCAAATTAAAATTACCACCATGCATTCCTGGACTTGAAATGGTATTGGGAATTCTTAGGTTATGTTTGGTTTCGTTTTCAAGTCCCTTTTGCTCAGAATTTCTGGTCCAACTGTGTTTGGATAGAGCAGCTGTGAAGGAAAAACGCAGTCTGTGCAGTGTCGGGAGTTTGCACATTTGAAGGGTCAAATGATATCCAAATTACGTGTAATTGGTCTTAGTTTCTTCCTAAGAGATAGAGGAAGACTATGGTAGTTTTGGTTCCCTCCCAGAAGTTCGGAGTTGCTAGAAAAGTGCATTCAACAGAGAGTCTTCTGCATAGAACCTGAATCTTCATTTATTAGGAACGTAAAAGTTTAATTTCAGTAGATATAGATTTCATAAAGTTCTGACGCTATGCACTGGTTCGAAAGGGGAAGGTCTCCAGGATCGAGCTGGCATCGCGGTGTGGCAGGCCACAGGTGGTCGGTGGGTGCCACAAGCAGAAACCTTTCCCTTTGGTTTCATTTGGCCCTTGGCACTAATCAGTTTGTTCAATAGCCCAGACAATGTACATTTGATTTCATTCATATTAAAAGTTCACAATGAACTTGGAAAAAGAGCTAGGGAGTGATTGTAGAATGAGATTAGTTTGAAGGTGTAAATCCATGAAAAAACTTCTAGTAAATGGTCTCCCACCTTCTCTCCTTCTCCCATCCTAGTTCTGAAGAGCTCTCTCGATATCTCATATCTAGCAGTCCTACTGTGCTCTCCATAAAGAGATGCATCATGATCGACCTCGAGTCATCCATGTTCCCGTGGGATCTTTGCAGTTCATTGTTCATGGAGCCGAGCATGTAACCCTTAACGCGAATGTCATCTTTACACCAAGTGTTATATGCTTCACGCTCATTGTCCTTAGCTTCTTCAGCTGGGCCTGCGGGTTTATCAGTTTCGAGTACATAGCTAAGGGACTCTAAACTTAGGACCATCCTCAAATTTCTAAGACAGTCAGTATAATTTGGTCCAGTGAGGACGTTTTTCTCAAACAATGTTGAAAGAGGGTTGTTAACCATTTTGAGAGAGAAAATAAAATAACTGCATAGAATGAAGAAAGATTCAATTAGGTTGTTGTGTTGTACACCAAGTAAAATTAGACAGTACTTTGAATTTTTCACTTGGCTCCGTGACATTTTTCGAATCATTGCACTCCCATTGCAATATTCGGAAATGTATCCTATATATATTTCTATAAAAATTAAAAAACAAACTGGGAGATACTAAAGACCTAATACAACCCAGAAACCAAAACTCATGAATAAAACTAGTCCATGGAAGGCATCCCACAATATCATGCATCAAAAGATTATAAAAGATAGCTTATACGTTGGAGTTCTTTCAAAAAGAATTAAATTAAAATCCAATCTTAATTAAGTGTGGTTTGAAAATAATTGAATTAATTTATATTCAATTTGCAAATTGATTCAACTCTAGTACTATTTGAGAATACATTTAATTTAGTTTCAACCCGAGACAATGAATCCCCTATTGGAAATCACCGAACAATCGCCATTTGTCCTTCTAAACCGCACTTCGAGGTTGATCCCACCAAAAGGTGAAATGGATCTAACTACTCTAATAACTCGTTCAGTCTCACAAGTCCAATCTTTATGAATCCTCCGGTATAAGGCTCACGCACACTACCATGACTAGTAATTCAATCAGTGAGTAATTACCCATGTGATTGAATTACGGTGAGCCGTGTTCGAATATATCAATTCTTTTGATATATCTCTATGACCAAGCTCCCACCATCCAAAGTGACCAACTGACACTCCTTGCCAAAGCTTGCCTCATACAAGTCTGGTCTTAATGCCTAATTAAGACTCGTCGACTTGTGAGCTCTAGTTTAAGTAAACAAGGAACCGATACTTCTAGCGTCCATCTCTCCAATTAGGAGTAGAAGCTCCCTTTTGATTACTTTTGGACTTATTTGTTCAATACTTATATTAATGTTCTCAAGATTGATACGAACAAAAGTAATGCCTTTATTAAAGAATAAGAATTTTTACAACATAAAAGTAAATGCCCTATTAATCTAATTCCTCTATGGCATGGAAGGCATAATCCTAACAAGAGTCATTTGCGTTGATGGGACACATCTATACGCACGCTACAAGGCAAAACTGTTGATCACAACTCTTGATGGAAACATTTTCTTCGAAGGAACGAAGGTGTGCCTTATTTTTGATCGTCACGAGGGCTTACTGTAGGCATCTGAGTGTGTACTCACGTTTTGCCCTCCTCAAGAACCTCATCACTTTTCCTATGACATGTGTCTTCAAACTTTAATAGTCATTTCAAAAATAAAGTTATGAAGACTCTAGGTTATCAAGTAGGTATGACACATAGTATTTCAAAGCTTGATAAAATCATGAAGGATATCCAACAAAAAAAGATGAAGATGCTTTCATTTATCTCAGCAGAATTTCATGTGAAAAGTGGACACTTGCACATGATGGAGGGGTGTGCGAAGGTATTATGACAACAAACATGGAAAAGAGCTTAAATGGCATGTTGAAAGGTGCTCGCCATCTACCGCCCACATCTATTATGGAATGCACATTTCATCATTGTGTCGATTATTTTCTTGAAAGATAGCAATCTGCTTTGACAATGAGGGGAAATGCGGGGTTGACAACACATGCCTATAATATGTACTCGGTGTTGACGAAAGCATCCACGACACACATTGTCAGAAAACTTAGTCATCTTGACCTAACTGGCCAAGTTAACACCAAAGCGTAACTCAGATATTGTGTATTGCAAGTTAACACATGAAGCTGAAGGCCCTTCATCTTGAAATGTGTATTGCAAGTTTGGCTCGGGTGGTGGATAGACCATCTCGGGATAGTAAACTTCCATAGTGGAGGAATCACCAAAAGTCAAATTCGATGGTCCGAAAGTGAAGGGAGGATCTTGAGTCGAAGTCGAATGTTCGCCCATACACGGACGTGAGTGACTCCGTCTTAGTTCTTCGTCATCCTCTAAATCCTCTACATTATCAAAGTCTCTTTTGATGCTACTTCTCCTCTATGGAAGCATGTGTTCTTCTCTTTTGAACACTGGATACTGCATCTGAACATCGGCTACGTGTGACCATGCGGAAAATATGGGAAATACTCGATCTCATTGAGGCATTGCTCGTTCGAGGGGAATCTTGAACAATGGCTTGTAATTGTTGAATATGATGATTTTGTAAAGATAAACAAAACCAAAGGACAAAGTAAAACTTATAGTTAATATAATACAAGAACAATTATATATACTAACCACATTATACAATAGAGGTGCCGACCCTGTTTGGTAGCCGAAATTCAACCTATACAACTCTTTCGAAATGTAACGTCATGTGATTCTATCATACTACTAGTCGTATCCCTATGCTGTGCCCATTCCCACTTCTCCTACCACAACATGGTGTAATCGGTCCTTCTATTGGTCGATGAAAATTCTATTATAAATGGACCAATCCTCATTTTTCCTCCTAGCGCGGGCCACCCTCTAAACTATAGGTGTGTAACTAACCCCAGAATAGTTTGCCGGAATCCAAACTCTTCAAGAACACACTCTAGACGATGAGACTCCACAATGGTAAGGAATACCATTGGAACTAATACTCTCCACACAACAGGAACCAAACACTCATGTGGCAATTTAGCAATGTTAGGATCATCGAAGTTGTATACGTTCCAAACAAACTGAAATAAGAAAATTGAAGAACAATATTTTTAATACGAGAGCATTATATAACTTCATAATATAATGATGTGAAGATAATCTTTTACTCACATGATGATAGGTCATCTGATCTAATGCTTCTCTAGCTGCCACTAAAATGCCTGGCGTTGATTTTTTTATTATGAATGGGTCGATACGACCTACAACATCAATAATGCAAATTAATAAAAAAATAATGGGTGTTTCTGTTAAAAATCCTAGTTAAGATAAATTACTGTGCACCACAAGGAACTCATGTAATTTATTTGTATCAATTCCTACCATTGCGCGTGGAACCCCGGTTGGCCTCACAACCGTTATCCGTGACCATGCCCACAATTGTTAAACATAAATACATTAATTTATTGAACATCGAATATTTAACTTAAGCCCTAAACAACACAAAATAATAATATTTAACCTAAACAACAACAAAAAATGATAAATTATATCTGTCATCAATGGACCACACACACAAACGGACGTCCTTAGGGAGGAGTGGTATAGCTGATGGTAAGAACGCTAAGACAACACTCCCCCAACTATATGTGTTGACTTTGTTAATATTTTCTAACAACTTCAACCACAATATCAAAATGACATCTCTGCTAGTGTCGATAACATGACGCCAAGCAATATAAAAGCCCAACATCGTGCTATTTGATCACCATATGTTCAGTGGACTCGTCTATGATTTTTGCTACGTTGATTTCACGTTTTCACCTACATTTTTTACTTTTAGCCGCATGGCACTTTGTGAGAAATCACTCCGTTGAATTTGGAAGCCCAAAAGCTTGTGAACCAAGACTGCATAATCAATAAATCCATGAACTCGTGCTGAATAAGTAAAGGCCTACCATCGACTGGTAGACCGCATAGTATTGCTGCGCCTTGGAGAGTAATGGTAGCCTCTCCACTTCTGAGGTGAAATGTGTTCGTCTCCGAGCTCCACCTCTCATTGACTGCATTCACAAGTCCCAAATTATTTTTAAACTTGCATAACTTGTAAATGCCATAAAACCCCATTTGATGGAGTTTTTGTAGGACTCGAGCATGTGGAACAAGATCTTTGACCATTTGAAAATAATTAAAGTTCGCTCGTCTAGATCGCAATTTTTGACTTTTTCCTAAAAATACTAATTCAGACCTATGACTTGTCTGATCTGTCAACACACTAGGATATATAGGCCAATATATCTGACGATCGTACAAATTTGCCATCCTGCATTTATAAAATATAGCAAGTATAATTAGAATACAATGAATTAATTAGATTATTATCCACTATTCTAAACACTAAAATTCAAATTTATACCAAATTATACCAAAGTTCAATAATTAACACTAAATTCGAAATTATGCCTGAAAAATCAAAATTATAGATAAATGTTATACCAAAAAATTTGAAGGAATACTTATAAATTCATCTAAAATTAGAGATAATGACATCTATAGTCCCTCTGGTTTTACCTTTGTGTCACTTTAGTCCCTCTGATAATAAAAGTGGCACATTAGTCCCTCAACTATAAATTTTGTTGCACAGTGGTCCCTAAACTCAAATTCCGGCTGATTTCTTCCAGCCAACCGAGCGCGTGTGTTACACCTCAATTTAACTGGGGGTATTTCTGTCATTTTCCATCCATCCTATTCTCTCTCTCTCTACTTCATCTTCTTCACCAAAACACACACTAATTCACTCACTCACACACACACACATATATATATATACACGCAGACACACACACACACATTCATCCACCCTATTCTCTCTCTATACTCCATCTTCTTCACCAAAACACACACTAATTCACACACACACACACATATATACACTGCACACACATACATATATAACACACACACACACTCACACACATATATATAACACACACAGACACACGCACACACACATATACACACACGCAGACACACACACAAACACGCATATACATATATATATATATATGTATGTATATAGGCTCACACACACACGCATATACACATATATGTATGCATATAAAATCACACACACATATATACACATGCAGACACACACACACATATCTAAACACACACGCACGCATATACACATATATGTATGCATATAAAATCACACACACACATATATACACACGCAGACACACACACACATATCTAAACACACACACACACGCATATACATATATATATATATGTATATAGGCTCTCACACACACATATACACATATATATATATGTATATAAAATCACACACACATATATACACACACACAAATTTGAATTTTAGAATGGTGAATTTTGAAATGGGTTTATGGGTATAAACCCATTAATTTCAGAATGGTGAATTTTAGATTTGGAATTTCAATTTTTGATGGGTTTATGAGTATAAAAATGATGAATTTCAGAATTGGAGGTGGGTTGGTGGTGCAGGGGCGGCGGCCGTGGGTGGAGGGACGGCGGCGGGCATGGTGAGGGTAAGGTGAAGAAGAAGATGGGTTAATGATGGCTGGGAGTAAGGGGGACACGTGATTAGAGGGTTCCTTTTGTTTGAGATTTGATGTCTTCCTCATCAATGAGTCTTTCTTGTCAGTATGGATGAAAAATCCCTGTTTTAATTTCCGTCCACCCCCACCATTGTTTGAAGAATCCCAGCCATATCCCATATTTACGCACTCCATTCAATTTTTCACGATTAAAATGGGTGCTGGAACTATATTTGCAAATTTGAATTGTTTGTAGATCGCGATGATGGAGATTGATTTGTAACCATTGCGAGCGATCTTGCTATAAAAACATCCGGAGATGGAGTTGCACGAAATCTTCCCTCTTTACCATCATAACCATCACCCTTTTAACCATTTAAGAAATCACGAATCTTAAAACTTTGATCAAAAGACGGAGCACGTCGATAATATTAAATTCAAAATCAGGCGAGAATCTTTGTAATGAAGGAGAGTTTGCATGAATTGATGAAGAAGATGAAAACAAACCACATATAGAAGATGAATTCGTCATGAATCACTAGAAAATTCAAAAAAAGTTTAGAGAGGAGAGAGGCATTTTTTCCAGAGAGAGAAAATCCCTTGGTTTTCTTGGAGTTCACTTCTAAACTTACACTTGCTGATTGTAAGCCATTGATAATGTGGACGAAAGGATCGGATCTTGGACGGATAAGTTATTGTGTTGCGGGAAGTGTTCAATTGATAAAAACAGTCTTATCATCCTTGCATGTTTATTGGGCTGGGATGTTTATTTTGTCGAAGAATATACACCGTAATATGAAGGAAGAAGAATGCGCAAATTCCTTTGGTATGGCAACTCGAACAAGATACTCAAAGGTGGGATGGGAAACAGTATGTTTGAAGACTTCTGAGGAGGCCTCGGTATTACCCCACTCCTTCCACAAAATCAGGCGCTACCCTTAGGGTGCGCACTAGGTAAACTCCGCTCCTGTGCAATAGCCTGCGAACCACACAAGAGAGATAAGCCAACCTAGGTTGCCCATAGCTGACAGGCTCACAGCAAAGGAGGCCAATAAAGCACAAAGGCTCAGCTGCCCGACCAACTTCGCTAGGGGTTGCCCCCATATGGGCTCTCCTTGTTGATGATGGTTCTTCAGTTTGGATTGTGTGAGTTAGATAGAACAGATTGAAGAATGAGTCTTTTTGGAACAGATTCTATATACTTTCATGGAGTTGGCGACATTTACTAAAACTGAGGCCTTATATACAACATGCATTCCAATGCAACATTGGGAACAGGTCTACATTCCTACTTTGGCATGATCTGTGGCACACTGATGGAATACTTGGAAGGAAATATCCAAATGGACCACTACTAAGGGACTGCCAATTGATGTGAAGATTGAAAATGTAATTGTGGTTGGTCAGTAGTCATGTCCAGCGGCGACGAGGTTTGAAATACAACAAATAAGCTCACATCTCCCAGTTAATTTATTCGGATAGAGAAGACTGGGTAAATTGGAAACTAACCAACTCAAGTAAATTTACTACGCGTCGGCTTACACTATCTTTAAGCAATCAGGATCTAAGGTTGGATGGGGATCATTGCCACTTGGACCGGGTAAGATACCTAGACACACCTTCATATTATGGTTGGCTATACGAGAAAGGTGGTATTGAGAGAGAAGGAATGAATAGGTCATGGGGAAGATACATGTGTGTTATGTGATGATAATAGGGTTGAGACACACAACCATCTGTTCTTTGAGTGTGAATATTCACGAAGTTGTTTATCTATTCTACATAGAGAAGTTAAGTTCATTGGCCGCAAATGAACTGGGGAAGCGGGATCTTATGGGCTGCTTGGAGATGGCGTGGAAAACACTTGGTAAATTGCTCGTACCGCATCCTTCCAGCGACTTTGGAATATTCATTATGGAAAGAAAGGAACATGTGCATCTTTGATAATCACCGACAAAACCCAGAAGTAGTTGTCGCACGCATCATCAACTTGGTCAAGGACAAGCTATTCACCATGTATATGGATGATTCTCTACAAAGTAGGACAGTAAAGAGATTATGGCTTATAGCTTGGTAGAGCATATTTTGTTAAATTGTTTGGATGTGTTTTTTTCATTTCGATATTATTGGATGTAGTATAGCTAGTATGCTAGCTATGTTGGTGCGGTAAGGGCCATTCCCTTATGCATTTTTTTTTGTATCATCTTTACTTACATATATGAAATTCAAACCTTTTACAAAAAAAAAGGAGGAAAAACCTACACGCAGTGGTCTTTTCTTTCTCAAATAATCATCTATGGTAGAAGTATTAGAGGGAGGACCTTGGTTATATCAAGGCCAAACGTTGTTCCTAGATAAATGGGAATAGGAATGACATTAGAGATCAAAAAGCATAAGGAAGTCCCAGTTTAGGTTAAATTTCAAATTTTACCTGTGGAATTCTGGACAACTGATGGGTTAAGTGTCATTACAAGTGCATTAGGACGTCCATTATTTCCAGACGCATTTACATTATCAATGGAGCATATTGATTATGCTAGTGTGTATCCTTATGACAATAGGGGATGACTTTCAAGATGAAATTTGTATGATGTTCCCATCAGAATCAGGAGAATATAATGGTACATTTAAGACAAGGATTGAATATGAATGGAAGCCTAAGTCGTGTAGTTTGTGTAAGTTTTTTGGACATAATGTTCGACAATGTCCTAAAGCTAAAAAAAATGGGAGACTCCCGGTGAATATTTATGTGCCTAAACAGCAGGTAATTAATAAGATCCTGAAACAGAACTCAAAGGTGGGTGGATGGATTAATGTTAGTAATAAACAGATGATAAGTAAAGAAGAAAATAAGCAAAGGAGGAGAGCTCCAGTGAACCATCGAGAAATTCCGGTGAAGGAGAAGGTTCAGGTAAGGATGAATTAATTATCCAAAATAAATTTGCAAGCTTGGTTAAAGATTGTAGATTATTAGTTGAAACCTTCTGAAGCATGTCGTGTACAATCTGACTTAAATGAAATAAAGACTAGCTCGTTGAAAGGGCCTAGAAGCGAGGATGCCCTAGAGAATGGTGGTCAATGATATCTATAATTTGTTGGAATATGTCTCTTCAATCTACTTCTATTAAGTGGATTTGGATGATAACGTAGTAGATTATGTTGGCGTTCGAAAGTTCGGTGCATGTTTATTATTATATTAACGTTTGAACGTTGTAATGTTTTGGTATTTATTCTTGGTTAACAATTGTTATCTAGTGTTGAGAATAGATTTGGTGCTTTTCGGTTGTGCACTATTTTTGTGTTCTTACCATCGGAGGTTTATATCAAGAGGAAGTTTATATTTTTCTACCATCGGAGATTTATATCAAGAGGAAGTTTATATTTTTCTACCATCGGAATCAGGATAATCCAATGGTTTGTGTAGGATAGGAGTTGAATATGAATGGAAACCTATGACCAAAAGGTAGAAACAATGAGAAACCACCGATGAACATATATGTTCCAAATCAACAAATCATCAACCGAATTTTGAAGTTGAACGCTATTGGGGATGAATGGATCAATGTCTAGAGAGAGAAATTTCTTTAAACACACATAAATCACTTTGAGTAATCTTTACTCACTTTGACTCGTAACTACCACTAACCTAATGAACCTTTTTTAATTCTTCAAGATAGACTTTCCTCCTCTTATGGACAAGACGAGGCACTGGAACATTCCAGTACTTAGTTCGTGAGTTAACGAATATTAATTGGGTAATATATTCAACTCATATGACACCTTCTTTGACAAAGAAGTGTCAGTCGTACACTGATTAGATAGTGGGAGCTAGTGTCATGAATATTATTAATGGAATTAACATGTCTGAACTCGAGTCGCATTAGTCCGATCACATGGGTATTTATTCTTTGACAGTCAATGATCGGGATTAAGATTGCGATAGTATGTGTGAACTTTAGACCTGAGGAGTTGACACGCGAAATCCTAGCAAGTATACTAGGTCGTGCAATGTAATAAAGTGGACTATTTAGCCCGGGGTATATCGTCTCCACAGGGACAATTGGATTCAATGCTCGTAATTGCTATGTTATCTAGTTCTAAGCTAAATCAATTTATAAGATGATAGGTGTTTATATTATGAAAAAAATCAAAGATAAATAAAATGATTATCAAGGTAATAAATCAAATGGGAAGAGGTGATTGGGTTATGATCCTACTATGTTCTATTCTATGTTCATGAACTCTCAATTATCCGGATTTTTAGAACGCTCTTGTTATGGCGAAACCCCCTAATGTATTTATTATTCAATCTCTTGAAATAACAAGCCTATACTAGTTAACAACTTCCTATATCTCTATAGTGAAGATTGAATTAACTAACATGCATTTAGGTTCAAAGGAATTCCTTGCTTACGAAGATCCTACATTCAATCGGGTCATCTTATCACAAAAAGCCACACAACGCAATCGATTCTATCTCTAGTCAATTGTACGTTATGATGTTTGATTTTTCGATCTCCCTTTATTTATCTCCTCTCGGTCTCAAGACAAAGCATTATATCAAACACATGGTGATCATTCATGTGAAAGCATTAAGCATAAAATCAAACATGTAACAAGAATGTAATAAATCCGGAAATTAATCATTCATTAAACACAAAACATCACAAAGTATTTACATAACCCAACCACAAAGATGCTTAGCTCATACTTATAATAACAAATGATTCAACAATTCTATAAGACATAGTTGATAAACTAATCAAAGAGAAAGAGTTGAATTACTCCCTATTACAAGGTGTGAATCCAAGCTTTTGATGATGAAAATGGCTCCTCAAGCTTCCTTGGGTCTTCCTATGGCTTCCCTATGTGTTTTTAGAACAAGTGTAAGTGTTTTCCAAGAGAAAAGTGTGTTATAAAGGAGGAAAACGGCGGACTTAAAATTAGGACATCGGGGAAATCGGACCGCGGCACACATTCTAAACCGACCGCGGCTCGGATGGCAAGCAGTGCCGCGGTCTAAAAAGCAAGTCATGCCGCGGTTTGTGAGGCCTAACAGGGTGCCGAAGGGTCATAACAGGGCCGCGGTGTTCTGGGCACGGAAGGCCGCGGTCCTGTGCCGCGGTCCTATCCGGGTTTCTCATTTGGCATTGTACCGCGACCGCGGTCTTGCGCCGGGTTTAGTGCCGCGGTCCAGAATGGCAGATTCATATTTTTCTTCGCTTTTCCTTCTCTTGTTCTGCCTTCTTACTCAATAATTGATCTATTTGACTTACATCCCTACACACATGAAATTGAAACAAATCAAAGCACTATGCAGGATATTCATTACTAAATTATGACGAAAATACCTAAATCAAAGGGGTAAAAACTTGTAAAATGTGAACTTATCAACTACCCCCCAACTAGGCTTTGATCGTCTCGATCAATAGATGGTGAACAAATACTCATAAGTTCAGATTGTTTGCTGTGATTCGGGATCTTTTAAAGGCTGAATGTTTCGGAACCAAGTATGCACATGAGGCTCAATTTTTGCACTTCCCACAAAAGAGGTGAGTATTACTCCCTCGAAAATAGTCATGATAAGTTACACGTTGCCTAGAACATTCAACAATTTGAAAACCTCTAAAACATCTCGAAATCCATCTCTTAATCATGAACTCCATATCTATTATTTTTATGTCAAAAGCACATTTTTAAAAACATGATTATGCAAACTCATTAGATAATAAAAACATTGAAACAATCCAAATCTTTGTTAACTTTTCGGTGTGTATGAAGTGTGAAAGTCACGATCAAAAGGTCTTTTCGGCTTGTAACGTAAGGCTAGGTAATGGCTTGGACGGGAATATATGGATAAAGTGACTAAATTCAGGAGAGCATACAACGCAATATCATCGAGCTAAACACTCACTTATCAACCGAACAATTCTGTACCTCTTGTCACTTATCACTTATCACTTTGAAGTCTAGTTCATAGCCTTGTCGAGAGCACAAATATATATATATATATATATATTTTTTATATATATAAATCTCGACTATTTAACCAACTTTCAGTTCTTCATTTCATCCCCTCTTTTCACATAAAATCCAAACCTCCAATATTTTATCATAAGCAAGAACGACACCACCTTCTAAACCACTAATCAATGAGCTTCGATACCCAAAACAAAGTGTATACCCAAATAAATATCAAATGATATGAAGTTCTATGCTCTCTCAATTAGGAAATAGACTTTGTTTTACTTTTAGGCTAAAGGGTGGTTGGTGTGGCTTACGAAAGAAAGACGAATGGTGGTTTTTAGTGTGCTTAGCACACTCCATTCTTATCAATATGGCTCAAAACAAGGTCTAGAGATTATGCAATATAGTGAAGGCTAAATGTAAGGCTAGAGACAATGAAAGATGGCCTAAATCATTTCATGACTTTGCACAATCAATACACACTTCAAAATCGACAAAAGTGAAAGTTCAATGCTTTAAATCCTCAACAATTCACATAAGCATGGCTAAAAAGGCTTTCACATGTAAAATACGACAATTGATTTCATCTTAGATGAAGTAGAGACACTCAAACGAATCATGCTCCAAGCAAAAGTATGACAAATCATGAAATCATTGATTATCACAGTTTTCTAATCCCAAATCAAGCATGAATCTTAACAAATGAGCACAAATTACACCAATTCGCCTCATCACAATAAAATATGGGACGTCTAAACCCACCCCCCAACTAATCAAGTACATTGCCCCCAATGAACGGACATATAGATGCAAAGAAGAAGAAAGAAAGACGTCCCTGAGTGTGGAAGGTAAGTGATGTCCAAAAAACGAAAGAGCAACAAGGCGTAGAGTCTGAAACTAAAGGCGAGCCATCTGTTGAGTTAGAAAAAATAAGAAAGAGCATCATAACACTAAGGTCACACATAATGAGAAAAGCATAAACACCACAACCAGAAAACGACAATAAACGGGAAAAGCCAACAATACAACCGTTCAAAAGGAAGAAAAGAAAAACAATAAAATGTCTAAGGGGATGTGGGCATAGCGTCATCAGGAGCTTCGGAAGTGTCGGGCTGTGGATGGGGTGGGGATTCCCAGGCAGGGGGTGAAAGTGGGGTACTGGAGCCGGAGTGGAGGTTCTCGAAACTGCGTATCTGATAATCCCATAGGCGCTTTTGGCGCCTCTCAGTTCGGTCCAACTGTGTAGTGATCCCGTGAAATGCTGTCATCATCGTATCAAAACCCTGATGCATATCCATCCGTAAAGCATGTATCTGAGCATCGAGGTGTTCATACCTCGCAGTCTGAGAACGTGGGGCTGGGGGAGGGACAGCGGGAGCCTGCATATGAGGAGGTACATCAGCAGCACCGGCATCCGCATAAAGTGGTGGAAGCGGTGCAGCAATGCTGGCATCATCAAGATCGCCCATAGGCCGTGTCGTGGCCTCAGAAGAGTGAATAGAGACACCCGCGCGTATAGCTAAGGCAGTGATCAAATGAGGGTGCGCCAGATTCTGTGTAGTGCTCTTCTGAATCGATTCCAACAGGGATTTGTTTAATATGCGGCCTACCTCAATGCTGCGGCCACTCATAATGGCATAAAAAGAGTTGCTCGGCTCTTTAGCACCATACTGACCGATGTGGTGGGAAGAAAGCGGGCCGTAATGAATAGATACCATAGCTTGGCCTGGGGCAGAAGGCACGTGCGGGGAAACTTGACCGGAATGCCCCGAGTCGTTATCCAAGTGGACCCGGGGTGGCAAAGGTTGTTCATCAACTCCATAGGGTCGGGCTCAAAGTGCAAAAATTCCTCATTGCCAACGTATGGAAGCTCAAAGAGTCGGTGGATGGTTTTCTTATCAAATTTAACCGACACACCCCGCACTTTAACCCTATTCTTCCGTTTGACTCGATCAAAGTCGTGAGCATTGGCATAAAACTCACGAACCACCGAGAGGACAGCAGGCTGAGGGGTTTTCACAAAGTTAGTCCACCCACGGTTTTGGATTTGAAAGAGAATTTCCTGATTCCGATCAGTAACATTTATTCCACGCTCGGGAACACAATTCTTAGACAGGAAAATCTCAGAGTAGCGTGTAGATGCTTCTAAACTCACAAATTTGGATCTATCATAAAGTGGAACCTCAGACTCTTCGGGCTCGGGTGATGGGGGAGCCTGAGAAGAGGAGGGTTCATTGGCCCGACGTGTGCTAGAACGCATTGCACTCAATCCCAAAGCAAAAACCGACAATGACCCACAATGCAACACCACCACAAACCAATTTTCTCACCAATCAACACCACAATATTGTCGTCAACAACAAAAACCGAATGCAGATATCCCAACAACCAAACCAAGGATACACAAAATAAGCCGGCAAGGCGCACGAATAAACGAAAGATACAAGAGGGAGCGAAAAGCCTTACCCACCGAAAACAATCCCGGAGTTGGCCAAAAGTGCCAAAGCAATTCGCACAAGCATAAACAGCCCCTGTAAATCTGGAAATTGCAAAAAGAGATCCCCGAATTTGTTGAAATTTGGCAAAATAACCACTGAATTTAGTTAAATTGTTAGAATAGGGCCTGAAATTCAAAATGTGAGCAGCAATCCACCCTGAAACTCTGAAAATCAAACAAATTGGCCCTTATCCGATGGGAATGGTATAAAAATCGGACCCCAATGTGAAATTTTGAAAAAAATTTCGCCCTATGCATGAACCGAGGAGAAATCACCCAAAATTCACCTAAAATCCGAAAATAATCGGTGGGATAGAGAGGAAAGATCGAAAATAGGATGGGTAATGGTGATTTTTATGTTTGGAAGTGAAAGAAGGTCGGATGTTGGGGCGGGGAGGTTAACAATGCCGCGTTCGAGTGGGTGGAAGAGAGGAATAGTGGTGAAAATGCAGCAGAATTCAGCCCTTAAAGTGCTGAGTATCCGCGACGTGCCGCGGTCCCGTGCCGCGGCACAAACAAAACCGCGGTCCAGGGACGCGGAATGGTGCACTTGGCAAAGAAGTGAGGGGGAACCGCGGTATGGTTTTAGAAAATCACATTGACGCCGCGGTTTCCAGCCGCGGCGCCGAAAGTGCGTAACGTTTGCCCGTATTTTTTCAAAGACGGCCGCGGTCCTGTGCCGCGGCGCAGAAAGTGCGTAACGTTTGCCCGTATTTTTTTTTCAAAGACGACCGCGGTTCTGTGCCGCGGCGCAGAAAGTGCGTAACGTTTGCCCTTAGTTTTTTTTAAAGACGACCGCGGTCCTGTGCCGCGGTACAGTGTTGAGATGTGTAGGCATTGACTAGGTGCCGCGACACTGAACTGCGGTCCTGTTCCCAATTTTTTTTTTTTTTTGGAAAATCAAAACACAGCAACCGAAAAGTCAACAAACCCTGAAACAAGAAATCAAAAATAACTCAGCTCAAGAAGTAAAACAAAAGGAAAATCAATGAAAAATTAAGAAAACATGAAAACCGTGGGTTGCCTCCCACGAAGCGCTGGTTTATAGTCATTAGCTTGACGTTTCAAAAGGGGGTCACGGGGATGGATCCTGGAGCGGGACGGTGTGCTTGTCCTTGCTCCATTTTTGATGAAAATAATGTTTCAACCGGTGCCCATTTACAGTAAAAGTACCTTTTACCTCGTTTTGAATCTCAATAGCCCCGGATGGATAAACCTTTGTGATAGTGAAAGGACCTGACCACTTTGAACGGAGTTTGCCCGGAAAAAGTCGTCGGCGAGAGTTGAAAAGAAGTACCACATCGCCAACTTGAAATTCCCGGGGTGTGATCCTTTGATCATGCCATTTCTTCGTTCGTTCCTTATACAACTTGGAATTCTCATATGCCTCTTGTCGAAATTCGTCAAGCTCATTAAGTTGGAGTAACCGATTTTTACCTGTAGCTTGCATATCAAAGTTAAGCATTTTAATAGCCCAATATGCTCTATGCTCAAGTTCGACAGGTAGGTGACATGCTTTTCCAAAAACAAGGCGGTAAGGTGACATGCCGATTGGGGTTTTAAACGCGGTTCTATATGCCCAAAGTGCATCATCTAGCTTGAGGGACCAATCCTTCCTAGAGGAACTAACTGTTTTTTCTAAGATGCGTTTAATTTCCCTATTCGACACTTCTACCTGTCCACTCGTTTGAGGGTGATACGGGGTCGAGACCTTATGTGTGACACCATATTTTGTTAAAAGAGCATCAAATTGTTTGTTCCGAAAATGTGTGCCACCATCGCTAATAATTGCTCGAGGAGTGCCAAAACGAGTGAAAATATGCTTCTTTAAAAATCTTAGCACTACTCGAGCATCATTAGTTTGCAATGCTTCCGCCTCAACCCACTTAGACACATAATCAACGGCTACAAGTATGTACTTGTGGGAATGAGAATTAGGGAAGGGTCCCATAAAATCAATTCCCCACACATCAAAAAGTTCGCATTCTAGCATATTATTTAAAGGCATCTCATGCTTTCGAGAAATATTGCCAACACGTTGGCATTTATCACACGATGCAACAAAAGCATGGCTATCTTTAAATAAAGTAGGCCAGAAGAAACCCGATTGTAGCACCTTGAGGGCGGTCTTAGTGGGTCCGAAGTGTCCTCCAATGACACCATCGTGACAGTGGCGCAAGATAGACATTGTTTCCTCGAAGGGAACACACCTCCGGATAATACAATCTGCACAAACTTTAAACAAGAAAGGATCATCCCACAAATAGTGCTTAGCTTCAGATAGGAATTTCTTCCTCTGATGATAAGTAAGATCTGGGGGGAGTTCCCTCGTGACAAGATAATTCGCAATATCAGCAAACCAGGGGCGGGGTCCATTAATGATAGCATAAAGATGTTCATCCGGGAATTCTTCTAAAATTGGTGTGGCATCTAAAATATCTACCCGAGAGTCCTCAATTCTAGAAAGGTGGTCCGCAACAACATTTTCTACCCCCTTTTTGTCTCTAATTTCTAGGTCATGTTCTTGTAACAACAAGATCCACCTAATCAATCTTGGTTTTGCATCTTTTTTAGAGAGGAGGTATTTAAGAGCTGAATGGTCGGTGTATACAATGACTTTATTCATGACAAGGTATGAATGGAACTTATCAAAAGCGAATACGACAGCTAGTAACTCTTTTTCAGTAGTTGCATAATTCTGTTGTGCATCATTAAGTGTCTTACTCGCGTAATAAATTGTTCGAAATACCTTATCCTTGCGTTGACCAAGGATTGCACCGACCGCGAAATCACTTGCATCACACATTAGCTCAAACGGGAGACTCCAATCGGGTGCCACGATCACGGGAGCCGTAATCAATTTTTCTCGAAGAGTGTGAAATGCCTGTAAACAAGTAACGTCAAAATCAAATTGTGCATCTTTCATGAGGAGATTAGATAGAGGTTTCGAAATATCTGAAAAATTCTTAATAAACCGTCTATAAAACCCGGCATGACCCAAGAAACTCCTCACTCCTTTGACAGATGTGGGAGGAGGAAGTTTCTCGATAACTTCCACTTTAGCGGGATCCACCTCAATACCCTTGTGTGAAATACGATGTCCCAAAACTATGCCTTCTTGTACCATAAAGTGACACTTCTCCCAATTTAAAACAAGGTTAGTATCCTCACATCTCTGTAAAACCAATGATAAATTATTCAAACAAGAATCAAATGAAGAGCCAAAAACAGAGAAGTCATCCATGAATATTTCAATGAAATTTGGAACCATATCATGAAAGATAGCCATCATACAACGCTGAAATGTGGCAGGCGCATTACAAAGGCCAAATGGCATTCGTCTATAAGCAAATGTACCATAAGGACAAGTGAAAATCGTTTTTTCTTGATCCTCCGGTGAAATAGCAATTTGATTATAACCCGAATAGCCATCTAGAAAACTATAGAATTCATGTCCGGCTAACCTTTCTAGCATTTGGTCAATGAAGGGGAGGGCAAAGTGATCTTTTCTAGTCGCATCATTTAATTTCCTATAGTCAATACAAACACGCCAACCTGTCATGGTGCGAGTTGGGATTAACTCGTTTTTCTCATTTGAGATAACGGTTATTCTTCCTTTCTTTGGCACGACTTGGGTTGGGCTTACCCATGCACTATCTGAAATAGGATATATTATACCTGAGTCAAGCAATTTAATCACTTCCTTTTTTACTACCTCTTGCATCATTGGATTTAGTCTCCTTTGAGGTTGGATTGTGGTCTTGTAATTGTCCTCCATTAGGATTTTATGCATGCAGATAGCTGGACTAATTCCTTTGATGTCTGCGATCTTCCAACCGAATGCCCTTTTGTGAGTCCTCAATACTCGTAATAGTTTTTCTTCCATGCTTCTTGTCAAAGATGAAGAAATAATCACAGGTAAAGTTTCCGAAGTATCAAGAAAAGCATATTTCAAATGAGATGGTAAAGGTTTGAGTTCGAGTGTCGGAGGTTCTTCTATTGATTGTTTTGGTGGAGTGGTCAATGGGCGATCTAGAGATTCAAATCTTGGTCGATAACTCCGCTTATTAGGCGGATTGGCCTCAAGGCTAGTCAACATCTCTTGTAAGTGCTCCACATCGGTCTCTTTGTCCATAGGGCCAATTAAGCAAGTTTTTAATAAGTCATCATCATTATGAAGCTGAAAGTACTCAACAGAAGCATGATCAACAATATCAATAGCATAACAAGTAGGGGTAGTGGAAGGATGCCTCATTGCTTGATATACATTAAAAATAACCTGATCTTCACCTACTCTTAGTATGAGCTTACCATTAGCGACATCAATTAAAGCTTTACCCGTATGCAGGAATGGACGACCCAAAATAAGTGGCATCTCGACGTCTTCTTCCATGTCCAATACTATAAAGTCCACCGGAAAGATGAACTTATCAACCTTGACTAGTACGTCTTCGACCATCCCTCGTGGGTACTTAATGGATCGATCCGCCAATTGGAGAGAAACGGTGGTTGGCTTTGGTTCTCCGAGTCCCAGCTTCCTGAAAAGCGAGAAAGGAAGTAGATTAATACTTGCTCCTAAATCACAAAGAACTTTAGAGAAGGTAAGAGAACCTATTGTGCAAGGAATTGAGAAACTCCCTGGGTCTTTAAGCTTAGGGGGAAGCTTATTCTGAAGTATCGCGGAGCATTCCTCGGTTAGTGCAACGGTTGCATGTTCTTCAAGCTTGCGTTTGTTCGAAAGAATTTCCTTGAGAAATTTAGCATAGCTTGGCATTTGGAGAATAGCATCTGTAAAAGGAATGTTAATGCGCAATTGTTTAAACATTTCTACAAATTTTAGAAATTGAGCATCAAGTTTCCCCCTTTTTAGTGCCAAAGGAAAAGGTGGTCGTGGCTGTATACGTTCAGGAGCGGTGTGGGATGCAGATTTGCCGTTTTCCGAAATAGGTAACTGTGCCGCGGCATTGGACCGCGGTTCGGTGGTGTGCTGCGGTCCTGCGCCGCGGTCTTGTTCTGAGAATTCCTTGTCCGAGATGGTGTGCCGCGGTCCTCTTCTGAAAAACTGGACACTGGAATTTCAGACCGCGGTGCAGTGCCGCGGTTCAAGTCGGATTTTTGGAGATTTTCAGCACCAACGTTTTTACCACTTCTCAATGCGATGGCCTGAACCTGTTCTTTCGGGTTTTTCTCGGTGTCACTAGGTAGTGATCCTGGTGTTCTACCTGAGAGTTGACTAGCCAATTGTCCCAATTGAGTTTGTATGTTGCTCACATTAATTTCAAGGTTGTGACACCGTTCATCATTTTTCTTTATATATTGGAGCATCAATTCTTCAAAACTCGGTTTCTTTTCTTGTGGTTGGTAACCTCCTTGTTTGTGAAATGTGTTGGGTTGAAAACCCCCTTGGCGTTGAAATGGCGGTCTATCACCGTGTGATTGAAACCCGGGAGGTTGCTTCACCACATTGTTGTTGTTACTCCATGAGAAGTTTGGGTGATTTCTCCACCCCGGATTATATTTTTCAGAAAATGGATCGTTTTGTGTCCTATTTGAATTTTGCACATAATTCGCATCTTCAACACATTCGGAATGATAAGATTGACTGCCATGTTGACACTCCGTAATGTGATGATTTCCACCACAATTTTCACACAACGTTTGCACTTGGTTTACCGAGAAATTCATAGCATCCAATTTCTTGTGCAATAGTTCTACTTGATTAGCTAGTGAAGTGGAAGCTTCCACTTCATAAACTCCACTCGCCTTCTTTGGAAGTATTACTCTCTCGGTAGGCCATTGGTAGTTATTTTCCGACATTCTATCGATCATTTCCCAAGCCGCTTGTGGTGGTAAATTCATGAGTGAACCACCCGCAGCTGCGTCTAGATGAGTGCGAAGGCCGGGTCCAAGGCCTTGATAAAAGATGGTCACTTGAGTCCAAACTGCAAAACCATGGTGAGGGCATTTTCGGAGAAGTTCCTTGAATCTTTCAAGTGCTTCATAGAGTGACTCTCCCTCCATTTGTCGAAATCCTTGTATCTCAACTTTGATAGCGGCTGTTTTCCCCGGTGGAAAATACTTACTCAAAAACTTCTCCACCAACTGGTCCCAAGTATGAATGGATGCCGTTGGCAATGAGTCAAGCCAAGCTCTTGCTTTATCCCTCAATGAGAACGGAAAGAGTCTCATTCTAATGGCATCATCGGTCACTCCATTTTGTCGAAATGTGCTCAAATAGCTAAGGAACTTGGTAATGTGAGCATGTGGTGACTCATCCGCCGTACCCCGATATTGTTCATTGGAAATGAGTTGAAGAATAGCGGGTGATATTGTAAAATTGTTTGCTTCTACCGTGGGTAGTACGATAGCACCAGCGGCTCCGTGAACAGTGGGTTGCATATAATCACGTAAAGGACGGGGAGCTTGCTCTTGTCTCTGTGCTAAAGTGGCAGCAACAGCGGCTTGAATCAAGGCTTGAATTCCCGGGTCCTCTAAATTAACGGGATTGTTCCCTTCCATTGCCTCAAATTGATTCTCGTTTAAGCTTTGTGCTCGTCTTCTTCTATTGAAAGTGCGCTCGATCTCGGAATCAAAATCTTCAAGGTTTCCTTGAGATGTGCGGGTCATGCAATACTCAAAGAAGTCAACCTAACAATAGAATCAAAAGAACCAAAATTAAAACGTAAAATCAGCAAACCTAAACGCAAAAACAGCAACTTTTAACATAAAAACAGCAACTCAAGATGTAAAATCAGCAAACCAAAATAGCAAAAACAGCAACTAAACCGTAAAAACAGCAAACCAAAACACAAAAACAGCAACTTTAGACGTAAAAACAGCAACTTAAAACGCAAAAACAGCAAACCAAAATGCAAAAACAGCAACTTAGTCTTAGAATAGATAAGTGAATTACAATATTAAATAACGCAATTGTCCCCTGCAACGGCGCCAAAAACTTGACACGCGAAATCCTAGCAAGTATACTAGGTCGTGCAATGTAATAAAGTGGACTATTTAGCCCGGGGTATATCGTCTCCACAGGGACAATTGGATTCAATGCTCGTAATTGCTATGTTATCTAGTTCTAAGCTAAATCAATTTATAAGATGATAGGTGTTTATATTATGAAAAAAATCAAAGATAAATAAAATGATTATCAAGGTAATAAATCAAATGGGAAGAGGTGATTGGGTTATGATCCTACTATGTTCTATTCTATGTTCATGAACTCTCAATTATCCGGATTTTTAGAACGCTCTTGTTATGGCGAAACCCCCTAATGTATTTATTATTCAATCTCTTGAAATAACAAGCCTATACTAGTTAACAACTTCCTATATCTCTATAGTGAAGATTGAATTAACTAACATGCATTTAGGTTCAAAGGAATTCCTTGCTTACGAAGATCCTACATTCAATCGGGTCATCTTATCACAAAAAGCCACACAACGCAATCGATTCTATCTCTAGTCAATTGTTACGTTATGATGTTTGATTTTTCGATCTCTCTTTATTTATCTCCTCTCGGTCTCAAGACAAAGCATTATATCAAACACATGGTGATCATTCATGTGAAAGCATTAAGCATAAAATCAAACATGTAACAAGAATGTAATAAATCCGGAAATTAATCATTCATTAAACACAAAACATCACAAAGTATTTACATAACTCAAGCACAAAGATGCTTAGCTCATACTTATAATAACAAATGATTCAACAATTCTATAAGACATAGTTGATAAACTAATCAAAGAGAAAGAGTTGAATTACTCCCTATTACAAGGTGTGAATCCAAGCTTTTGATGATGAAAATGGCTCCTCAAGCTTCCTTGGGTCTTCCTATGGCTTCCCTATGTGTTTTTAGAACAAGTGTAAGTGTTTTCCAAGAGAAAAGTGTGTTATAAAGGAGGAAAACGGCGGACTTAAAATTAGGGCATCGGGGAAATCGGACCGCGGCACACATTCTAAACCGACCGCGGCTCGGATGGCAAGCAGTGCCGCGGCACGGTGCCGCGGTCTAAAAAGCAAGTCATGCCGCGGTTTAGTGAGGCCTAACAGGGTGCCGAAGGGTCATAACAGGGCCGCGGTGTTCTGGGCGCCGAAGGCCGCGGTCCTGTGCCGCGGTCCTATCCGGGTTTCTCATTTGGCATTGTACCGCGACCGCGGTCTTGCGCCGGGTTTAGTGCCGCGGTTCTGTGCCGCGGTCCAGAATGGCAGATTCATATTTTTCTTCGCTTTTCCTTCTCTTGTTCTGCCTTCTTACTCAATAATTGATCTATTTGACTTACATCCCTACACACATGAAATTGAAACAAATCACAGCACTATGCAGGATATTCATTACTAAATTATGACGAAAATACCTAAATCAAAGGGGTAAAAACTTGCCAAAATTGGATTCACCTTCTCGACAGTACAATCCAATAGTGCATTCGATGTTATAAGGTAACTTGCCAAAATTGGATTCACCGTCTCGACAGTAAACAAGTATGTGCCCTGTACGATCGTAAGTAATTGAAATTATAAGTCTTTGGCCAAATCATATAAACTATCCCGTGATTGTCACTGAGGGTAGTTTGGTACTTTCACATTATTATGATTCTAAATACAATATCAAGTTCTATGAGTTTGACTAAACCATGGTTTTTACTTGATCGGGTCACGTCGGTGAAGAGTTTATACACATATGGTATATTCGTAGTCAAAGTTCGCGATGACATGATCATCTCATTTTCAATTGGGTTACAATTTGGTTCCACGGTGTTTGGGCTATGTGACAACATTATCCTTTGGAATCGAGCCTAGAGAGTCATGCTATGTGAAGAAAAGGAATATTTCCTTATGCTAAGGATATTTTGGTAAAATCACATTTGATGTGAATAGACTGACAAAATAGATGGCATGATTTAATTAAAGATATTTAATTAGATCAGATAAATTAATTAAATCATATTAATTCATAAGTTAAATTAATTTATAAGTTGAATTATATTAATTGGATTAATGTAATTAATAAATTATCAATTGGATTGGACTTAGATTTAATTAATTGCACATGGGCTAAGTCAAAAAAAAGCTCGAAGCCCATCTGAAAAGGCCAATTTGGCCGGCCCTCTCAGTGTAAACCTAG
Organism: Buddleja alternifolia; assembly: GCA_019426215.1. Taxonomy (NCBI): domain Eukaryota; kingdom Viridiplantae; phylum Streptophyta; class Magnoliopsida; order Lamiales; family Scrophulariaceae; genus Buddleja; species Buddleja alternifolia. Next base: position 16,689,235 of record CM033405.1, on the reverse strand, counting down.
GGAAGTCTTTTACTTGGTATAAGTAGTCAGTCAGTGTCAGAACTCCAGACACACAAGTCATTGTTTTAGAATCTGACACTGAGCCATCATAAACCTAGAGCATTAGGAAAGAAAATCCCCTTCCTTTCCATTTGTCTAGCCGCCTGCAATTGTTGTCGAGGAGGAGATCGAGCTTTTCTCAGAGAATTTTTCTTCCGCGTGATCATCTAGAGGCAGAAGTATGGGGCTACTACTGCTGATAATTCAAGATTCAATAAACGAAAATGTCACACACCCAGACCCGAGACCTTTACTTGTAACTCAGATAAGCCACACGATCAGGCCAAGGGGCGAGGACCTATTTTCTTCCTTGGCAATGTGCTCGAAGCATGGCATATGAACATAGATAGCTCTGTCTGACCGCTCTGGAGACTTGGGCAACCTTCACATATTAACATGATCATCACCCACATCATAAGAGCCTAATGAGCTAATGGCTCAGTAAGAAGAAGCTCATATTTTTAAAAGCAACGTTTCACATATCACATATGACAATCAATAATGCATAGCTCAGTTAAAAATTTTCTTTTTCCTTTTTATCCTTTCCTTTTGGGTACCCTCGAAGTGTGGTATTCGACTGATGGTGATAGGCGTCCGTTTTCGGAACCTGTTCATAACAATTGACCAATGGAAGAGGCATCACGGGGTTCTCATAACCGACCTTTCGGCCCTATGATATTAACTGCTGGTTCTCTCATACATCGTGGCTTTATCTATCTTGGCTTTTACGCCTCAAGGTATTCACCACCTGTACATCGTGGCTTTATCTATCTTGGGTTTTACACCTCAAGGTATTCACCACCAGTCTTTTGGGTCCGCCGATCCCACCCGCGTCCCATGCCTACGCGATCATCAATCAAATACCATACCTCCCTTTTTCAAATCATTTTCTTTACGTGTGCATCAACATCATGCATCATAATGATATACACAATACCCAAGAAATAAACATTCATTCCCAAGTAATCATCTTAAAACATCATAAACATATATACCTCAACACTTTACACAATAGGCAAGTAATAACATTCATTTTCAAACAATTATCTTAAAACATCATAAACATGTATAATATGGTTCTCATGAAGCAAAAAACAAACTTCAACTTACCTTAAGTCCTTTGCAATGAACTAGAAAAGGTGACGCTACCGAAGCTAGCTAATGATACTTCTTCCTAATTTTAGATGTGCAATACCTAAATTCAATCCTCTATAATTATTCCAAATTCACCGATTAAATTGAAGAAACAATTGGTAAAAAACTTACTTGTAACGGCCACGTCGATATGCCTAGCTCTGTTTACCTATTACTCTTCAATTGCTATTTTTCCTTGAATTTTTCCCTCTCTTTTCTTTCTTCTCTATTATTCTTTCTTTTCCTACGTTTGTTTTGGCTTTCCATTTTTGTCCAGAAAGTCTTTTTAAAGACTTCAAAGTCGATTAACAAACTTAACTTTGAAGTTTGTTAATTTTAATATTACTATATTCTTTGAATTATTTGCAGCTGCTAACTTAATACGTGTTATACGTTTGTGCCTTATATATTCTATGTGTCACATATTTACATTCATCGTGACATATAAATGACATGTAAGTAGCACGTAGGCCATGAGATTATATTGACCCGGTTATTAGTGGGAAGCTTTCGTTTACCAAATTCAATCAAAACTCTAAAGTTAAGCGTGCTCAGACGGGAGCAATTCTGAGATGGGTGACCACCTGGGAAGCACGTCAATTATCATTTTTTTTATTATTATTATTTAACTAGCCATAAATGCTAGACATTGTGTTTGCTTAGACGTCATGCCTGCTTAACTAGTGATAAACGTTAGCAAAAATGTACCTTAAATGCAATTATCATATAATTAAAAAGTAACCATGTTCGTGCAATCATGTCATTTATAGTCAATAATAAATGCTAACTATATGACATGCTTATTGTTGGCTGCGTGAGAGATGATTGGGCATTACAAAAAAGGTAATTTGATTACTCTTGTCAATTCTCGTCAATTGATCTATATGTTAAATATCATGAATATCCCCGGATTAGATTCTCGGGTTTGATTCGAATTAAAAATTTTACCCGCTAGACCTAATCACAAGAGTGGTATCAGAGCCAAAATTTGGGAATTTCATGATATTTGGTGTATGTTTATGTGTTTTAATTGTTTTAATATCATAAACATGATTTTACGTATTGTATGTAAATTCGGCTATTTTATGTTATGCATGCTTATCTGTAAAATTGATTTTTGATATGTTGAATTAGATTTACAGGGTAAAATGAAATATTGAAATGGATTTGTGATTTTTAGAAAATTGGTTTTTTTTTGGAAAAAATTGCGCTGCCTCTCTGGGCGGCAGCGCACCACCGCCGGAGCGGTGTGTTGGGCTAAAGCTCAACACACGTGTGCACAGCGCTGGGCTGCATAAGTAAGTGCTGGGCTTAAATGTGCATATGGCCCAGCGCACAAAGTTGCACTGGGCCAAGCCCTTGATTGATAAGGTGGATTAGAAGATTGGGTCTTGGACGAACAAATCTCTTTCTTATGCAGGTCGTGTGCAATTGATCAAATCCGTTCTCTATTTGTTACATGTTTATTGGGCTGTTATGTTTCTTTTGCCTAAAGGAATTCTTCAAAACATTGAGACAAGGATGAGGAAGTTTCTATGGCATGGAAATTCTGACTCGGGGATACTCAAAAGTACGATGGGAAACAGTTTGCTTGAGGATTTCAAAGGCGGACTCGGCATCACACCGCTTCTACCTCAAAACCAGGCACTTATGGTTAAACATATTTGGGCTCTTATGGTGGATGATGGTACCTCGGTTTGGACTATGTGGGTGAAAAAGAATAGATTACGCAATGACTCCTTTTGGAGTGTATCGATACCCTCCTCATGCCCATGGAGGTGGAGGTAATTGCTTAAATTGAGGCCACTAGTGCGTGATGTGTTCCAACTTAATATTGGGAATGGATCAATGTACTTTCTTTGGCGGGATCCATGGCACAAAGATGGTAAACAAATATCCGAATGGACCGCTAATATCGGGGATACCTATGGATGCAAAATTATTGAGTGTTCTAGCTCAAGGAGAGTGGGAGTCGCCGTCCTCTACACGTTTCGAGATTCAGCAAATAACGTAAACCCTTCCTCCTACACCTCCAACTAGAGAAGATTGGGTGAGTTGGAAATTAACCAAGTCGGGTAAGTTCACTACGAAATCGGCACTTACAATTTTTCGTAATGAAATGCCTAGGGTAGAATGGTCCGTTTTGTTACATGTCCCGGGAAAAATCTCAAGACATTTATTTATGATATGTCTAGCTATCCGAGAAAGACTTCCAATGCTTGACAAAGAGTGGATCGGACATGGGGAATATAAATGCATATTGTGTGATGAAAGTCGGCTTGAGAATCATAATCATGTCTTCTTTGATTGTTCTTTCTCACAAAGATGTTTATCTATTCTAAAAAAAGAAGTCAACTTCACGTGGCCAACATTGGAATGGGAACGAGGAGTTGTGTGGGAATCAAGAAGATGGAGAGGTAAACATTCGATTGATTGTTCTTATCGAATCTTGTTGAATACTTTGGTTTACATGATATGGAAGGAGAGAGAAACACTCGGATTTTTGAACAAAAGAAGAGCACTCCGGAGGTAGTACCTGACCGAGTTCTAAACATAGTCAAAGATAAAATGCTATCATTACCATTGAATGATTCGCTACAAAGCATGGCAGTAAAGAGATTGTGACACATAGCTTGGTAGATTTTTTTCAATTTTAATTTCTGAAATCTATGTATTGGTTTATGCTTTTGGAGTCATGGAGTAGCTAGGATGTTAGCTACTATGGTGCGGTGAGGGCCATACCCTTATGCGCTTTTTTGTACAGATTTTATATTCATATATGCAATTGAATTTTTACCCAACATTCCAACACGATATCAGAATCATTTAACACACAAGATTTGCAAATTTATTTGATAATGGAATATATCCCTCATCAACTTCATCCTGCTCAATTGAGCTTTGTTCCATACCATGTACCCGCATAGTAGCTTCATGCCCCATAGGATCATCTCTCAATATAGGATCAGACATATTTTTTACACTAGATTTAAAATTAGTCGTAGACTTGCCTTTTCTTCCAACTACTCTCCATTCCACTTGCAATGCACTACCCTTTTCTGTATCCCTAACTGGATGGGTATTTTTTGGGATATAAATCTGCATAGGTTTTTTTTTCCTTGCTTTGAGTTTGACAGAATTTGGTACCATGCTAAAATGGCAAGTCTTACAAATTGATGGCCTCCATTCATATTCAATCTCTATTTGACAGGTGCCATTATAGTCACCTGATTCCGAAAGTTAAGAACATATAAGTGTGATGAGGGAATTCAGCGCTTACATTCATGCTAACACAGACTCTTGCATAATCAATTCTAGCCATGGATAAAGTCATTGCATTAGGGTAAAAGGTTTACCCACCGCACTTGCTACCATACTTAATCCTTCTACTATCCAAAATTCCACCGGAAGATGAAGAAACTTGACCCATACTGGAATATCTTTATGCATTTTCTTCTCTAAGGTCATACCTTCACGTCATTGTTCAAGAAAAATGGCTAGCAATTAATTGATAGCTCTCAAACCTAAAAATGTAAAAAACAGTACTAGTGGCCTTTGCTTCAAGTCAGTTGCTGAATTTTCCTTAGAGTTTTAAATTTTTCATTCATGCCGCATCCACGCAAGTGTTAGGTTGGATAATCCCCGGAGTAGGTTAGCACAGCGAAATATTAAAAGTTTAAAACTCTACCCCGAAACAGGATTATGGCCGATTGAATCAAACTAATATATAAAACTACAAGGTAAATTTTGTCGCGAAATACCTTTCGCGCTATTTTCCTCATGCAAGTTTTTGATCAGTCAACCCGAACCGAAAAATCCTTGACTCTTCCAGAAATCCCGCTGCCTACTTTAATTTCCCTAGCTTTGATTTTTCGTTCCTTTTGTATCTCCGGTACAAGCGATCCAAACATCTCGCCTCTAAGATGTATCCACACCTCCGTATAATTCCTAATAATTATATATCTGGTGCTAGCCTATATAATTATTCAAGATTTAATTTAGGTTTGGTAAAGGGTCAATTTCATTAATAAACAAAATAAAGATACAAGAAAACGAACAAGGATTTGGTCCTTGCCGTACCAAGATAGTTAACACCGACTTAACTATCCCCAAAACCCAAATCTACATAAATTTAAATATTACAAGAATATTCACTACCAAGCTGTATGCCAAAGTCTTCTCAATGCTCAACTATGAATCGAATCCTCTAGTTGCATAGAGATAAGTCTATACTTCACAATGTTTATCCCTTGAGCAACCACAATTTCCGGTTGACTACTCCTTCCTTCAAAGATTCGGGTATTTCTCTCCTTCCATATCATATAGACAAGAGTAGCAAGAAGTATACGATATAAGCAGTTCATAATATGCTTTCCCTCTACATCTCCAGGCAGCCCATTCTATGCCGCGTTCCCGATTATGAATCGGCCAATAGAAATTGACTTCCTTCTTTACAATTGAGACACATCGGTTAGAAAATCACACTCAAAGAATAGATGAGTGTGTGTCTCATTCACATTTTGAGCACATAGCACGCAATCATTGTTCCCATTACCAATCGAAGGCTTATCCCTCATAGGAAGTCGTTGCTTGATGGTTAAGCAAAGTATAAAAATATGACGTGGTATTTACCTAGCCCATGCAATAAACTTGCCCAAGTAACCTTTGGAACTTGAGGTTTGAATATCATAAAGGCAGATGCAAATGTGAACTTACCCGACTTTGTTAACCTCTAAGACACCCAATCTGATCTATTCACATGTATACAAAGGTAAATTCGATGTGATTTGTTGAATTTCAAACCTTGTATGCGATGGCCACACCCACTCTGATCCATTAATAACCGAACCCACCGTAGAATCAATAGGCAACCCCGTTAAGAGTGGACCATTTCCATATTTCACACTAAGCACTCCTTCCGAATGCCACAGATCTCTCCAAAAAGCAGTGTTTGACCCCGAACCAATATTGTACTGAAAAGCATGTTGAATGTGAGGGCGAAGTTTAAGAATCTGACGCCAACTCCATGAACAAGATGATGGAATATTCATACTCCAGAAAGAATTGTTACGTAGCTTATTCTCCTTAACCCACGCAGCCCACACTGAAACCCCTTCATGAGTCTATAGAGCCCAAACATGTTTAACCATAAGAGCTTGATTCTTTGGGAATAGAGGTGTAATACCGAGCCCCCTTTCATCCACTTTTAGAAAAACCGTGTCCCATCCAACCATTTCATACCCCGATGTTGAACTTCCATACCACAAAAATCTTCAAAACTTGGCTTCAATACTACGTAAGATTCCTTTCGGTAATATGAAAGTTTCCGCCCAATACACGTGTAACGAGGAAAAAATGGACTTGATTAATTGAACTAGCCCGGCGTACATCTACGATTTGTTAGTCCATGACCCAATTCTCTTATCCACTTTCTCAAGGAGGGATTTGCAATCTGATATAGTGAGCTTCGATGTAATGATAGGTACCCCTAAGTATCTTACCTGTAGACTTCCAATCGGGTAATCCACAACTTCCTTTAAAACTTCTCTCTCCGGCCAAGCCTTAGTTGATACGAAAATATTACTCTTGTTCGGATTAGCATGCAGCCCCGACAATCTAGCAAAAAGATTCGTTCCCCTTTTAATCGTTGCAATGGAAAGAGTATCCGCATTGCAAAATAGAAGGAGATCATCCACAAAACTCAACATCGCAGTTTTGGTTCTTGCACATTTCCAATGGAATTGAAACTCACCATCTTCTTCAATATAACGTTCAATAATTCCATGTAAAGCTTCCATAACGAACACGAAGATGTACAACATATTCCCATATAACCATGCAAAGCTTCAGTACTTCTCGGGGGCACAGAAGAACAAGATTGGCTCTGTTATCATGGGTGGCCAGGAGTCCCACATATTCCCATAAACTTGGAATAAAACCTCTTGAATCAAGCTCTCAAGCTTTAGTAACGGACTAGAATGGCACTCCTTGCCGGAGAGGCCTCTGTCGAAGCTATTGAACTCTTTTTGAGAAATTTTATTCTTAGTTTTCAGAAATAAAGGGGACCGAAGTGTATTATCATAACCAGATTACCTTTAGCATTTTCTGATATAGGATCCTCTAAAGGAGGCAAGTGTAGAGCATACTTATGCCATGGTAGGAGAATTTATCAGTAGTATATATGTATGTGAAAGACCTCAGAGAGGTTTTTTGAGGAAACTTGAAAAATTTAGGAAACCATAGAAGTATGCAGGAAGTGATTATTTTTATTCAAGCGTACTTCAAACTAATTACAAAGGGTCCTATGTATAGACCCAGATGCCAGGAGAACACAAAACTTAATTCCAAAGCATGAAAAACTGAATTTAAAATACAGACGCGTAGACAACTACAAACAGTAGCAAGGACAATTATTGAAAACTAGCTACAGTGGCTTCACATGTGTCCTTATGTCTGAGTGTGAATACTACTTTTAGGCACTATGGTATTCACAATAGGCATCTGTCCATGGCTCTGTCCAGTAAATGCCAAAGCCATCCCAGCTGATTTCGTATTCATGAATTGGAGATCCATAATCCCAAGGTTCTTTTGCATTGGGCTCAGGGAATGCTTCCTCTGTTCCATGACCTTGAGTAGAATTATAATTTATTTATTTTTGGTAAAGGGTCAATTTCATTAATAAACAAAATAAAGATACAAGAAAACGAACAAGGATTTGGTCCTTGCTGTACCAAGATAGTTTAAACCGACCTAACTATCCCCAAAACCCAAATCTACATAAATTTAAATATGAATATTACAAGTATATTCACTACCAAGCTATATGCCAAAGCCTTCTCAATGCTCGACTATGAATCGAATCCTCTAGTTGCACAGAGATAAGTCTATCACAATGTTTATCACTTGATCTACCACGATTTCCGATTGGCGACTCCTTCCTTCAAAGATTCGGGTATTTCTCTCCTTCCATATCATATAGACAAGAGTAGCAAGAAGTATACGATATGAGCAATTAAAAATACGCTTTTCTCTCCATCTCTAGGCAGCCCATTCTATACCGCGTTCCCAATTATTTTTCAAGCACCAAGTTAGTAGCGATTGAACAACTTCAAGAAACCCCTAGCTCTTTGCACATTCTCACCAAGATCTCCCTTTTGCCTCCTTATAGATTTAAAAATTGGCTTCAAGCTTTTCAAGTTACAAATGACCGAATACATTGGTGAACCATGCACCCTCACCTCTATATGAGTTGGCAAATTTAATCACAAGAGGCCTATGATCCGATGTCTTTGGGGCAAGACATGTATACGTAATTCCCTGGAAATTACATATCCGTTGAGGATTTGCAACTACCCTATCCAACCTTCTCCAAATACTTGTGTCACCTCCTTGTTGATTATGCCAAGAGAACCATGACCCCTCCATAGGAATTGTGCTAAGGTCCGAAGCCGAAATACAAGCTTGAAATTCATTAACATCATCCTCCACATTACCACCCAATCCTTCACTTGAGTCTAAGATAGCATTAAAGTCGCCCATAAATATCCATGCTTCATCCACCCATAATTCAGAAACTCTAATTATTTCATCCCAAAGTTCTCTTCTCTCCACAATCGTATTGTATCGATATAAAAAAGAAGTGATCATTGACGTATTATGCTCATGAGAAACAATACGATAATGTACTATCTGCTCCATAGAACCCAAAATATCAACATGCACATAAGTAAGATCCCATCCTATCCAAATACGTTTACCGGGGCCATTAGAATAATCAATATACCACTGCCAACTTTGTCTCAATCTACTACAAATTCCATTGGCATTTTTCTCCGTCACTAGTTTCAACAAGAGCACATACCCTTAAACCGTACGATGAAATAAAGTCCCGAGCCGATTCTTGGTGGTCCATTTTGTTTAGACCACGAAGATTCCAACATGCTATTGGAATCATTTAACCACCTCTTTAGGGGCTGCTTTGCATAGGACCCCTCGTAGATATAGCATCACCATTCGTAGCATCTTCATATTCTTCATTTCGATCATACACATCTCCATCCTCCTTTGATGTAGGAGAATTCACTATAGTACTAGACGTTGCATGGTTCTCTTTTCTTTCTCCCTTTAACATTTCTGTTTCCCCCTCCAAGATATTCATCGGATCTTTGCCTTTATTAGTACGTGTCTTTTTTTGTTCCTTCCAATCATCATCTTTTCAATGTTTGGGGACATATATATGTACTGGTTTGGGACGTTGGACAACTTTCTTGGCTAAGGGGCAAGTACTATCGACATGTCCAAAAGATTTACAATTCTTGCAAAATGCCGGTCTCCACTCGTATTCGATATTCACCTTACAAGAACCATTGTACTCCCCTTCCTCCGACGGCAATAACATGAATATATGATCCAAAAATTTCGAATTTATGACAACAAGCACACAAACCTGAGCATAATCCAATCTCTCCATTGTTGATGTAAAAGCGTCCGAATAATGTGGACGTCCCACCGCACTCGCCACGGTACTAAGGCCTTCTAATGTCCAATACTCCGTAGAAATGTTTCGAAATGTTACCCAAATCGGGACTTCTTTATTAACATGTTTTTCCAATGACTTCCTTCTTTTCACAGTTCAAGGAATAATGGCTGACCCGAATATAACCATGTACCACCTTCTATCACAACATTAATATGCTTTTCCGATTCAAACTTGAAGAAATAAAAGCCATTTGATGTAGCTTTTACTTCCAAACTGAAAATGCATATTTCTTGACCCCCATGAACGGCAATTTCTTCCCAAGAACATACCCTACAGCCGTGTATTCCCATCTTTTCATGCCTCCCTTTGCTACTTCCCACGTTGGGCGCACAAAAATATTGCCATTGATAACTTTGGGTTTGATATATCTAAGATTAGTGCGAGAGGATGAAGAAAACGAGTTCAAATGGGCTGAATTTTGATGAGTATTGACTTTGATATTACCAAAGTATATGTGATCCAAATCAGGATTCAGGCTAGGATTTGATTTGCTTTCCATATCTGCCAAGATCTTTTCCTTTCGACTCATAGGATTTGCCTTATTCCCCAAGAAAACCCTAGGAGGCGCACGCTCCTCCTCAAACCTTCTAGGGTTTGAAAAACTTGAAACCCTAGCTTCTTCCTCCACATTTGATTGAGTATAATCAGCCATATGATCTTTCTTTGACCCATAATTCCACTTATCCCTGATCAATTCCAACGAAGAGACCACATTGGCAAATTTTGAATTGAAAGGTAGATCCGAGACCGAAGATTCTCTACTCACCAATGCTAGGGCTGATCGTGATACATTAGGAGAAGGAGTAGTTCGTCCCTCCTCCTTACCATTGACGCCTTCTACTCTTTTAACCAAATAAAAAAAATCCAGAACTTTGAAAGATTGATCGAAAGTTGCAATTTGATGAGTAATTGTTTCAAAATCTGGTGAAAAACGTTGTAGAGATGGAGCATTTGCATGAATTGATGAAGAAGATGAACACAAACCACACCATAGATGATGAATTCTCCGTGAACTCACTAGAAAATTCAAGCAACTTGAGAGAGAGGAGAGATCATTTTTTCTAGAGAGAGAACCACCAGCTTTCAAATCCTCTATGAGTAGAATTATAATCTTTGGCTTGCTCTGATGGTTCTGCATCTGTTTGAGTTCCAACTTCTGAAGAAGAAGGTTGAAAAGCTAAAGATGTATACCTTAACTTTTGTCTAGGAATACGGTTAGGTAATTTATTAACAAAGTGCTTAATGGCTCCTTAGTTTTACCTTTGTGATTGATAAAAGGATCAATAATATCCCATCTATAAGAATAAGAGTGAGGTATGAACTTTCTGCCTCGTCCTTAGTAATCAGGACTATGGAGAACCATGATGATATTGGTGTTTTGTCCTTTAGCACAGCTTGGGTCCATGGTGACTTCTTTGTAAGAGAAGAGCCCAGTTAGCCATGGAACCGAACCATTTCAATAATACCCAAAGTAGACTTCCTACATTTTCCGAATTATATATGAAATCAATCATGCCTTGGATATTGAAGCGAAGGGAAAAGTAAAAAAGGTTTGATAGACACCATCATTACCAAAGACCGTCTTCCGGTAGTGGAATATTTTAGGTATGCGCCCTCAATGCCAACGAGGAGTTAGAATATATAGGACACTGGTTTATATTGTACAACCTTAAAGTAAGGCATTATTCATTGGTTCACGTAAATCTTAATGGCATTGGTTCACGTAAATCTTAATGGCATCTTTAAGTATTGAACATGTAAGTCCAGAGTAATTCAGAGATACCTTCTACTCCTTAAGGATTAAGGAGAGGGACACTAGAAGCATTGATTCCTTGATTACTTAAAAGGGGTTCGTAAGTGAAAGAGTCTTAATTGAGCATTATGACTCGACTTGTATGACACAAGCTTTGACAAGGAGTGTCAGTCGGTCACTAGGGATTATTGGGAGCTTGTACCATAGATATATCAATAGAATTGATATATTCGAACGCGGCTCGTAGTAATCCGATCACGTGGGTATTTAATCTCTCAATGATTTGGGTTACTGGTCATAATAGTATGCGTGAGCCTTAGGCATGAGGAATCACGATCAATGTGCTTGTGACATTGGATTTGTATTAGAGTAGTTTGCCTAATTCACCCGTAGGTGAGGCCACCTCGAAGTGCGATATCAATCAGCAAGAACCAGTTGTGACGTGATTGCCAAGAAGGGATTCAATGTCTCGACAGTAAACGAGAATGTATATATCCTATGTGATCCTTGGTAAATAAATATGTAAGTCTTTAGCTAATGCATATAAACTAACTTGTGTGGAACACAGAGGGTAGTTTGGTAATTTTATCTTACTATGATCCATTGCACAATATCGAGTCCTGTGAGGTTGACATGTTCCATAACTCTTACTTGATTGGGATAAATCAGTGAAAGGCTTTACACTCATACGACATTTAAGATCTAAAGGTTCGTTATGATCAAATCTTTTCGATCTTATTTGGGCTTGATGTGGGTCCACGGGACTGGCTAGGTAACACCTATGTCCTTTGGTATCCTCTCATTGCCAATTAAGACGACCTAGAGAGTTGTGCTATAAGGAGTATGCGGAATATCTATTTGTTACGTTGTAAGCAAAAAAATAATTTATAATTGGATGGATAAATTAATTGAATGGATGAATTGATTTAATTAGATTAAATAATATTAAGGGATAAAAACATTAAATCCCCTGAACTTTGGCCGTTTTTACACTTTTTTTTTTCCAATTTACCTCCTAACCTTTGCAAAATTGGCATTTTTTAATATTTTGGCATATTTCGGTGGAATATTCCAATGGAATTAAGGGCAAATATGTAATTTTAAATGATGAATTTTGATTAATTACTCTTTTGCCATTTTTTGCTTCATCCAAGCTTGATTTTGCTTTTTCCAATCTCCATCTTCCCCAAATTCTAACCCTAACTTTTTTCCTCCATTGATTTTCTTCCATGGATATACACACACACGCACACAAGCAGCGAAACACACTCGCACGCACAAACACAGAGCGAAACACACACACACAGACAAACACTCACACACACACACATGTACATAAATATGCAGAAAAAGAAAGAAATTATTTACAAATATATATATATATATAATTATATATTTGTATTATTTTCATAAATTAAATTATTTAATTAAAATTTTAAGACAAAAGGACATATTTGCCCTTTAAATCCGCCGGTATATGAAAAAAATGCCAATTTTACAAAGGTTAGGAGGTAAAGTGGAAAAAGAAAAGTTCGTAAAAAAAAGTGTGAAAACGGCCAAAGTTCAGGGGGTTTAATGTTTTTATCCCTAATATTAAATCAAATCAACTTATTCTCAAATATCTAATTAAGTGGATTAATTAATTATTTGAGATTAAAGATTAATTGATTAGTTGGATTAAACTATGAATTAATTAATTACAAGTGGACTAAGTTGACTGGGCCAACTTAGCCCACCTTGATTACCAATGAGAAGGAGGCGCCTACTAATGGGCTTGGAATTGGAAGATTTATTTACTCGTCAAACTCCTACGAAAAGAATCATTCTATTCCATCTCACACATAACAATACAGAGAATCTTCTCCCCTCTTCTCACTAACGTCTTGGATGAATAAGAAGAAGTCGGATAATTTCCATGCTTGCTCCGCGTGATATCTAGAGGTAGGAGTCTCGAGAATTGTTTCTGTGTAAACGGTAGATCAAGAAACAAATCACGCTTCAAGATCAGTAATTGTTATGTGTTCTTGTTTATATTTCTACAAAATTATTAAAAGCCATAAAGTGATCCGGTATTAGAAATCTTATGTGTTCATCTTCCGCTGCCATTTGATCGGATTCGTAACGGTGGTATCAGAGCCAACTTTAATCTTTGATGATTTTATCCGTTTTTGTATTATTATTTTTTTGTTTGGAAAATTCAATTGCATTAAAATAAAATGGGTATTACAAAAAAGTGCACAAGAGGTTACCTTGTCACTAACCAAGCATCTACACTAGAAACTAGCTAGATAAACTAGTGCTAACCAATCTAGTCTAAAAACCACATTCGAACGTATATAGTTCACTGTTGAACGTTAACTATAAATAGACTAAGTGATTATTCTACCATGCTATCATCCAAATTCGCTTAACTCCAAGAACTTGATCCGCGATGTTCCTAAGAGCAATATTCCTCGCTTACGACCCTTAAAGTAAAGGATCCTACTTATAGGCCCCCTCGATGAATTATTCTTTATTCCTACGGGTTCAACTTAAACCCGGTAGCTTTGAGAAATGTCCGGATCATAATCCAATATATCTTCAACCAAACTGGCAACCAATATATCCTTTTGTGAATCATTTCCTTCACCCCCATTCGTCACCGAGATCAGTGTGGAGTTCTTCAATTGTCGTGTTTGTTCTTTCCTTGTTTCAGTATTATGTTTTACATTGATCCATTCATCTCCCGTAACTTTCAATTTGGAATTTTGATTGATGATTTGTTGCTTTGGAACATAAATGTTCACCGGTGGTTTCTCATCCTTTTTATCTTTAGGACACTGTTGACTACTATGTCCAAAAGAGGTACAAGTTTTGCAAGTCATAGGTTCCATTCATATTCAACTCATATTCTACACGAACCATTGAATTCTCCTGATTTCGATGGTAGCAACATATAGACTTCCTCTTGAAATTCAGCCCCTATTGCCATACACATACCCTAGCACAATCAATTCTTTCCATAGATAAAGTAAATGCATCAAGATACAATGGACGTCGTAATGCACTTGCTATACACTCAACCCATCAATTGTCCAAAATTCTGCCAGAAGATTTCACAATTTAACCCTTACCTGGACTTCCTTATGCTCCTTTTTCTCAAGAGTCATTCCCGTCCGCCATTTCTCAAGGAACAAAGCTTGACCTTGATATAACCAAGGTCCTCCCTCAAGAACTTCAGTCATAGCAGAGTCTGATTCAAACTTGAAGAAGAAAAATCCATCGCTAACTGCTTTTACCTCCTTGAGTACTTTCCATATTGATAGAACAAACTTCTTAACTCCAAGAAAGTATGGTTTTTATACCAATGAAGTAACCTACCAGAGTATTATCCCACCAATGAAGTAACCTACCAGAGTATTATCCCACCAATGAAGTAACCTACCATGAAAGTTGGATGTTCAAAACTTTAACCATTTTATCCTCTTTAGTGGTATATATTGAAGTGAAGTTCTTTTATTACTTTGGAGTACCTTGTAATTATCTAGAAAAGCATTATTAACTTTCGATCCCACCAAAACATTTCCGACCAAGAACTGCATAGGTTCATGCCTTTTTAGCCTCTTGACTCAACGTTTGAATGTGACATTACTAGGATTTTTCTCAGTTACTGGTCCCAACGTTCAAACATTGAGACTATGGCATTCGAACGTTATATGCTATGAGGGATCTGGTTCATCTTTGACATTATCAGCTTTACCCTTAACACCAATAGGAGAAAGCTTATGAAAATTAATGTACCGAGGAAGAAAATAATCTCTCAATGCCTACTTTTTCCACACTTTTAACTTTTGACGAACTAATTCCCTGGTTAAAGTAGGAGAATTTTCTAGAAAATGCACGTTCCAACGTTAGCATCTTGACGTGCCAACGTTGGCAAATCAAGGTTTTTTTGTGCGCGCCATGCGACTTTTGAATGTTGGATTGCCCACGTGTGAACGTCGATTGCAGATCTGGTGCAAAATCTTCATCCCGCTTCATTGGTTTTCAGGAAAACCATGTTTCTCTGGCGTTTCCTCTTCCTTCAACGATGAACTTACCGATTGCCGTGCTCCTACTATACCAATATTATCCATGAGCTCGATTCTTATACAATATGGGTGATGAAACCACGTTTGCAAACCGAGTTGTGACCGGGGGGATGAACTATCCTAAGATTTGTTTGGTTGGGTACGTAAGAGATGCACAACAGTTTTGTTTGGTTGGAGGGCTATTTAGCTATTGTTAGTAGATAGTTGATTTTGTTTAGTAGATGTTTTGTACGATGGCTCAACGGGGATTCATTTTTACGATTAGATGTCCAGATCTTTGTATGACTTTATAATTCCTTTATTTTTTTAATGAAATTGATCTTTCCAAAAAAAAAAAAAAAAAACTATCCTTAGATTTCCATAAACTGATTGGTGTAATGGTGTAGAGATTGATGCGTTTCTTGAATTTCCTTCAATCCTATCAACCAATGCATTAAATTCTTGTATATCAAATTTTTCTCCAAAATCCAGAATTCTTTGAGAGATTGAATCGAAATCTTGAAATCGATGGATTGATGAAGAACTAACATGAATAGATGATTTAAAGTTTGCGGGTGGTAGGTTAGGGCGAAAAAATGCTCTCCCCTCTCTCTAACTTTCTCTCTCTTAAAATCTCATACTAAAGTTCGCCATGGCTGATTCGTCTTCCTCGTGTGGGTCTTTTTCATCATCAATCCATGATAAATCCTCGACAATACAACGATTTTTCAGATGCATCAGACTTTGAAGCTATTCCAAAATGTATTCCATCTTTTGCTCAAGTGTTTATAATGTTCTTGATATCTTAAACTTGGTTAATCAGGTAGAAGGATCTGAAAATTCAAAGAAAAAGCAGTAATTGATGAATATGGGGAACAAGGAATCAGATTTCAATTCGCCACCCATTTATACAAGGTTTGCAAACATAGTTTCATCTCCAATTTTATATAAAAATTGTTCCAAAAGTGATATTGGCCTGATAGGATTAAAGCCGATGGTAAAGGCTAAATATACTCGTTGTTGAAGGAAGGTATCACGTCAGACGTACCAAGTTTGGCAGGAAAAAGGCCAGCTTCGGCTGGTAAAGAGGCACAAGTTGCGCAGATGATGTTTGAACATCGGGATAGTGACGTTTGAACGTCAATTGGTGGCACGTTGGAAAACCATAATTTTCACGCAACGTTCGAACTTTAGGAAACCAACGTGCGAACATTGCGTCCATAATCAAAATCTCCAGAAGTTGACTCAACGTTTGAACGTCAGGGTTCAAACGTTGGAACGTAAATGTTCGAACGTTGGAACCAGTACCAAATGAGCAAGCTGACCAGATGAAATTTTTGACTGGGAGTGTACTTGTGGGTCCGAGAGTGGTCAATGATTCTTCACAATTCATTAAATTTAAATGAACATCGCTTCAATATATTCCACCGGAAACAATTAGTGGTAAATATCTTGTTCGTCCAACTTGGGATCATAAGAAAGCTGGATTGAATCGATGGGAGAATACTGGTGAGCTACTTCATTAGTAAAAAGTCATACTTCCTTGGAGTCAAAAGTCTGTTCCCTCGGTTTGGAAAGGGCTAAAAGAGATAAAAAGCCACCAACAGTGGATTTTTCTTCTTCAAATTTGAATTAGAGGTTGCTATGGCTGAAATTCTGAGGGAGAACCTTGGTTATATTAAGGCCAAGCGTTGTGCATTGAGAAATGGCGGATGGGAATGACACTTGAGAAGAAGGAGCATAAGAAAGTTCCGCTATGGGTCAAATTTTGTAATTTACCGACGAAATTTTTGATAATAGATGGGTTGAGTGTTGTTGCAAGTGCATTAAGATGCCCATTATATCTTGAAACATTTACTTTATCTTTGGAGCGTATTGACTATGTTGGGTATGTATTCTTATGACAATAGGAGCTGAATTTCAAAAGAAAGTTTATATGTTGCTACTTTCAGAATCAGGAGAATACAATGGTTTACATAGGATAGCAGTTGAATATGGTTGGAAACTTACGGCTTGCAAGGTATGTAAGTCGTTTGGACGTTGTTGTCAACAATATCCTAAATTTGTGTAGGAAGATAAACCTCCGGTGAATATACATGTTCCAAAGCAACAAGTCATCAATAAAATTCCAAAATCGAACCTTAAGATGGATAGTGGATCAATGTAGGTAAAAAGCCAGTGACAAGAAAAGTAGAAACAAAGAGTGATCCAATGATCCCGACGAGAAATGTGGGTGATGGAGATGATTCAAGTAAGGATACATTACTGGTCAAGAATAAATTTGCAAGTTTAGTAGAAGATATATTGAATTATGATTCGGGCAATTCACAAAGCTTCCAGGTTCAATCTGAACTGAAGGGAATGGAGACTAATTCATTGAGCGGGCCTTGCGAATTGAACGTGCATTATAAACATTCAAATATGGGTCTACTTGTTTCTGATAGATGTCGGTCTATAGACTTGATTGGTTAGGCACTAGTTATTCTTGTTTTTGTTCCAGTGTAGGTGCTTGGTTGTGGCAAGGAATCCCCTAGTGCACTTTTTTGTAGTACCCCCTTTTATTTTTTATGCAATTGATTTTCCCAAAATAGTAGGTGAATAAGATAAAGATCCGATTGAAGAAGATGAAGCCATATTCTACTTCTAGAATGGAAAAAATTGGGATTAGAGAGAAGAATCGCCCATGATACCTGTTGTTAACTTCTCCTTTTTACGCATTTTTGATTATGTTCGCAGATTTTAATTTGAATTAAATCTGAATATTATTGATGAGCATGTTTAAAACAATTTCATTGATGAATTGAATCATAATAATTGGGAAAAAATCTGGAATAGTTTGTTGATTGGATTCGTAGGAAATAATCGTAGGAAATAAAAGCAGCAAGGTTGCACGCCGCACGCCTAGCGCACCACTACGCGACGCAAGGCGGCGCTGAATGCGACTTGATGCGTCGCTCCGCGCAGCAGAATTGGCCGCCGTTGACATGGCGTTAGGAGCCAGAATCGGCGACTCCAAGGTCACAGCGTTGGGTGCCACGCCGGCAACGCTTGAAACATTTTTGCCCTAACAGGCAGAAGGTGAAGTAGTGTTGGGCCGGGCCCAACATAAATTAATTATGTGCTGGGCTGCGCCCAACATAAAATTAATTTATTAAATGCGTTGGGCTTAGCCCAGGGAAATGGAAAGTTGCTGGGTCAAGCCCAACACTAGACTTGACCCAGCGTGCTGTTGCTGTTAGGTGTATGCCCTCATTGCCTATGAGGAATTAGATTGAGCTAGGTCTTAGATAAGTTATTTGTACAAAACGTTTGATGTTTCTATTTATAGAATAAAGGTTTTGATTTTGTTCATATAAATCTAATGGCACTTAACTGTATTGAACAAATTAGTCCAAGAGATTTCAAGATAGACTTTCCACCTCTTATGAACAGTCCAGTACTTATCTCTGAAACTGGGAGTTCGTAAGTTAACGAATATTAATTGGGCATTAATATTCAACTCGTATGACACCTTCTTTGACAAAGAAATGCCAGTTGTACACTGATTAGATAGTGGGAGCTGGTGTCATGAATATGATTAATGGAATTAACATATTTGAACTCAACTCGCATTAGTCCGATCACATGGGTATTTATTATTTGACAGTCAATAATCAGGATTAAGGTTGTGATAGTAGTGAACTTTAGACCTGAGGAGTCATTTATAACATGCTTGTAGTATTTAATATGTTATTAGAGTAGTTAGACTCGCATCACCTGATAGGTGGGGTTGACCTCGAAGTACAATCCAATAGTGCATTCGATGTTATAAGGTAACTTGCCAAAATTGGATTCACCGTCTCTACAGTGAACAAGTAAGTATGTGACCTGTACGATCGTAAGTAACTGAAATTATAAGTCTCTGGCCAAAGCATATAAACTATCCCGTGATTGTCACTGAGGGTAGTTTGGTACTTTCACATTATCAAGTTCTATGAGTTTGACTAAACCATGGCTCTTCCTTGATCGGTGAAGAGTTTATACACATATGGTATTCGTAGTCAAGGTTCGTGATGACATGATAATCTCGTTTTAAATTGGGATACGATTTGCTTCCACGGTGTTGTGGCTATGTGACAACCTTATCGTTTGGAATCCTCCCATTGCCAATTGAATCGAGCCCAGAGAGTCGCGCTATGTGAAGACAAGGAATATTTCCTTAAACTAAGGTTATTTTGGTAAAATCACATTTGATGTGAAAAAATAGATGGCATGATTTAATTAAAGATATTTAATTAGATAAGATAAGTTAATTAAATCATATAAATTCATAAGTTAAATTAATTTATAAGTTGAATTATATTAATGTAACTAATAAATTATCAATTGGATTGGACTTGGATTTAATTAATTACACATGGGCTAAGTCAAAACAAAGCCCGAAGCCCATCTGAAAGGCCAATTCGGCCAGTCCTCTCAATGTAAACCTAGGGAAGTCTTTTACTTGGTATAAGTAATCAGTCAGTATCAGAACTCCAGATACACAAGTCATTGTTTTAGAATCTGACACTGAGCCAAAATAAACCTAGAGCATTAGGAAAGAAAATTCCCTCCCTTTCCATCCGTCTTGCCCCCTGCAATTGTTGCCAAGGAGGAGATTGAGCTTTTCTCAGAGAATTTTTCTTCCGCGTGATTATCTAGAGGCAGGAGTATCTGCTGATAATTCGAGATTCAATAGATGAAAAAGGTAACTCAATTACTCTCGTCAATTGATCTATATGCTAATTTTATTTTATTTTGGTTAAAGGTTCAATTTCATATCTGTAAGTAAAGATGATACAACAAAGCGCATAAGGGAATGGCCCTTACCTCACCAACATAGCTAGCATACTAGCTATACCTACATCCAATAATACCGAAATGAAAAATACACATCAAAACAATTTAACAAAATATGAACTACCAAGCTATATGCCATAATCTCTTTACCGCCTTACTTTGAAGAGAATCATCCATGTACAGGGTGAATAGCTTGTCCTTGACCAAGTTGATGATGCGTGCGGAAACTACTCCTGGGTTGTCGGTGATTATCAACGATGCGCATGTTCCTTTTCTTTCCAGAATGAATATACCAAAGTCGATAGAAGGATGCGGTAGGAGCAATTCATCGAGTGTTTTCCACGCCATCTCCGAGCAGCCCATAAGAACCCTCTTCCCCAGTTCATTCGCAGCCAAATGAACTTAACTTCTCTATGTAAAATAGATAAACAACTTCGTGAATATTCACACTCAAAGAATAGATGGTTGTGTGTCTCAACCCTATTATCATCACATAACACACATGTATCTTCCCCATGACCTATCCATTCCTTCTCTCTCAATGGTAACCTTTCTCGATAGCCAACCATAATATGAAGGTGTGTCTAGGTATCTTACCCGGTCAAAGTAGCAATGATCCCCATCCAACCTTAGGTTCCGATTGCTTAAAGATACTGTAAGCCGAGGCCGTAGTAAATTTACCGAAGTTGGTTAGTTTCCAGCTTACCCAGTCTTCTCTATTCGGATAAATTAAAGGGAGATATGAGCTTATTTGTTGTATTTGAAACCTCGTCGCCGCTGGCCATGACCACTGACCATCCACAATTACATTTTCAATCTTCACATCAATTGGTAGTCCCGTTAGTAGTGGTCCATTTGGATATTTCCTTCCAAGTATTCCATCAGTGTGCCACGGATCACGCCAAAGTAGGAATGTAGACCTGTTCCCAACGTTGTATTGGAATGCATGTTGTATACAAGGCCTCAGTTTTAGTAAATTGTCGCCAGCTCCACGAACATGAGGATGGAATAGATATGCTCCAAAAGGACTCATTCTTCAATCTGTTCTCTCTAACACATGCAACCCAAACTGAAGAACCATTATCAACAAGGAGAGCCCATATATGTTTCACCATAAGCGCCTGATTTTGTGGAACGAGTGGGGTAATACCAAGGCCTCCCTCATAAGTCTTCAAACATACTTTTTCCCATCCCACCTTTGATTATCCTGTATTCGAGTTGCCATACCAAAGGAATTTGCGCATTTTTGCTTCAACATTACAGAGTATATTCTTTGGTAAAATAAACATTCCAGCTCAATATTCACGAAGTTGTTTATCTATTCTACATAGAGAAGTTAAGTTCATTTGGCCGCGAATGAACTAGGGAAGAGGGATCTTATGGGCTGCTCAGAGATGGTGTGGAAAACACTCGGTGAATTGCTCCTACCGCATCCTTCTAGCGACTTTGGTATATTCATTATGGAAAGAAAGAAATATGTGCATCTTTGATAATCACCGACAAAACCCGAAAGTAGTTGCCGCACGCATCATCAACTTGGTCAAGGACAAGCTATTCACCATGTATATGGATGATTCTCTCCAAAGTAGGGTAGTAAAGAGATTATGGCATATAGCTTGGTAGAGCATATTTTGTTAAATTGTTTGGATGTGTATTTTTCATTTCGGTATTATTGGATGTAGGTATAGTCAAGTATGCTAGCTATGTTGGTGCGGTAAGGGCCATTCCCTTATGCGCTTTTTTGTATCATCTTTACTTACATATATAAAATTGAACCTTTAACCAAAAAAAAAAAACATTCCAGCCCAACAAGCATGCAAGGATGATAAGACTGATTTTATCAATTGAACACGTCCCGCATAAGACAACGACTTATTCATCCAAGATCCGATCCTTTTATCCACATTATCAAGTGGTGGCTTACAATCAGCAAGTGTAAGTTTAGAAGTGATAAGTGGAACATCAAGATATCTAACCGGAAGATTTCCCATTGAGAAGCCCACAACCTGTTGCAATTGTTCACTATTCGGTCTCGCCTTCTTGGACAAGAATATGTTACTCTTTTCTGTATTAGCTCTCAGCCCCGATAGCGTTCCAAATAGATCCGTGCACCTTTTAAGAGTTTCGATAGAATGAGTATCTGCATTGCAAAATAAAAGGAGATCATCCGCAAAACTAAGCGTGATCGTTTTAGTACGTTCACATTTCCAATGCTAAATTTCATGAATTACCTCGGGTGGGATTCTTGGGTGTGATTCAAATTAAAATTTTTATCCACTAGACCGAATCACAACAGTGGTATCAGAGCCATAATTCGGGAATTTCATGATATTCATTGTATGTTTATGTGTTTTAATTATTTTAATATCATAAACATGATTTTACGTATTGTATGTAAATTCGGGTAGTTTACGTTATGAATGCTTATCTGTAAAATTTATTTTTCATATGTTGAATTGGATTTACTAGGTAAAACGAAAAATTGAAATGGATTTGTGATTGTTAGGAAATTGGATTTTTTGGAAAAAATCGCGCCGCCGCACCGCTACTTGTGCGCAGGCTAGGGGCGGCGGTGGGAGGTGTTGGGCTTTTAGCCCAACAACACATTAGGGTTGTGTTAGGCTAAAGCTCAACACCCGTTTGCACAGCTCTGGGCTTGGCCCAGCGCATAAGTACGTGCTGGGCTCAGATATGCATATGGCCCAGCGTACAAAGTTGCACTGGGCCAATCCCTTGATTGATAAGGTGGATAAGAAGATTGGGTGTTGGACGAACAAATCTCTTTCTTATGCAAGTCGTGTGCAATTGATCAAATCCGTTCTCTCTTCGTTACATGTTTATTGGGTTGGTATGTTTCTTTTGCCTAAAGGAATTCTTCAAAACATTGAGACAATGATGAAGAAGTTTTTATAGCATGGTAATTCTGACTCGGGGATACTCAAAAGTTGGATGGGAAACAGTTTTCTTGAGGATTTCAGAAGACGGACTTGGCATCACACCGCTTCTACCTCAAAACCTGGCACTTATGGTTAACCATATTTGGGCTCTTATGGTGGATGATGGTACCTCGGTTTGGACTATGTGGGTGAAAAAAAATAGATTACGCAATGAATCCTTTTGGAGTGTATTGATACCCTCCTCATGCCCAAGGAGTTGGAGGCAATTGCTTAAATTGAGGCCACTAGTGCGTGATGCGTTCCAACTTAATATTGGGAATGAATCAATGTACTTTCTTTGGCGGGATCCATGGCATAAAGATGGTGTACTTGGAAAGAAATATCCGAATGGACCGCTGATATTGGGGATACCTATGGATGCAAAATTATCGAGTGTTCTAGCTCAAGGAGAGTGGGAGTCGCCGTCCTTTACAAGTTTCGAGATTCAGCAAATAACGGAATCGCTTCCTCCTACAGCTCCAACTAGAGAAGATGGGGTGAGTTGGAAATTAACCAAGTCGGGTAAGTTCACTATAAAATCAGTACTTACAATTTTTCCTAGTGAAAATACCTTGGGTTGAATGGTCCGCTTTGTTACATGGCCCGGCAAAAATCTCAACACATTTATTTATGATATGGCTAGCTATCCGTGAAAGACTTCCAATGCGTGACAAAGAGTGGATTGGACATGGGGAATATAAATGCGTATTGTGTGATGAAAGTCAACTTGAGAATCATAATCATGTCTTCTTTGATTGTTCTTTCTCACAATGATGTTTATCTATTCTAAAAAAAGAAGTCAAGTTCACGTGGCTAACATTGGAATGGGAACGAGGAGTTGTGTAGGCATCAAGAAGATGGAGAGGTAAACATTTGATCAATTGTTCTTATCGAATCTTGTTGAGTGCATTGGTTTACATGATATGGAAGGAGAGAAACACTCGGGCAATATTTGGTTATGTTTCAATGCCATGTTTGGTCCAAAATTCACACCAAATCATATTTGGTTCACAAAATATTTTGTCAAAAATACACTACTTTTTTGGTCCCAAAAAAGCATAGTAATTATTTTTCATCTTTCTATACCTACTTTGTCCTTACACTCCTCTCTATGTGATCTCTCTCTTCTCTCTCCTCTCTAACAGGCAAAAACATCATGATTTGACTGCTATAGTAACTTTTGTTCCCTCTGGAAACAAAACCAAACATTATTTTATCAAAAAAACACACCCAAAAACCAACTCCCAAAATAAAACCAAACACAATCTCATCAAACACGCACGTGTCCCCATAAATTTCTCTTCAGTAATTCTCACCAAAATACCATCCCAAAACATAGCCTCAGATTTTCGAACAAAAGAAGAGCACTCCAGAGGTAGTAACTGGCCGAGTTCTAAACATAGTCAAAGATAAAATGATATCATTACCGTTGAATATTGTAGTGTTTGACCCCGAACCAATATTGTACTGAAAAGCAAGTTTAATGTAAGGGCGAAGTTTAAGAATCTGACGCCAACTGCATGAACAAGATGATGGAATATTCATACTCCAGAAAGAATTGTTACGTAGCTTATTCTCCTTAACCCACGCAGCCCACACTGAAACCCCTTCATCAGTCAATAGTGCCCAAACATGTTTAACCATAAGAGCTTGATTCTTTGGTAATAGAGGTGTAATACCGAGCCCCCCTTCATCCTCTTTTAGACAAACCGTGTCCCATCCAACCTATGCATAACCCAATGTTGAACTTCCATACCACAAAAATCTTCGAAACTTGGCTTCAATACTACGTAAGATTCCTTTCGGTAATATGAAAGTTCCCGCCCAATACACGTGTAACAAGGAAAGAATGGACTTGATTAATTGAACTTGCCCGGCGTACGTCAACGATTTGTTCGTCCATGACTCAATTCTCTTATCCACTTTCTCAAAGGAGGGGTTTGCAATATGATATAGTGAGCTTGAATGTAATCATAGGTACCCCTAAGTATCTTACCGGTAGACTTCCAATCGGCTAATCCACAACTTCCTTTAAAACTTCTCTCTCCGGCCAAGCCTTAGCTGATACGAAAATATTACCCTTGTTCGGATTAGCTGATACGAAAATATTACTCTTGATCCGTTCCCCTTTCAATCGTTGCAATGGAATGGGTATCCGCATTGCAAAATAGAAGGAGAGTCATCCACAAAACTCAACATCACAGTTTTGTTTCATGCACAATACCAATGGAATTGAAACTCACTATCTTCTTCAGTATAACGTTCAATGATTCCATGCAAAGCTTCCATAACCAACACGAAGATGTGCGGTGAGATAGGATCTCCTTGACGTAAACCCCGTTTGCCACGAAAATAGCCCTCAGCTGCCCCATTGATGTTAATTGAGAAACTCGTTGTTGTCATGCACTCCTTCACCTAACCAACAATGTAGGATGAAAATTCATCGCCACTAGAAGTGCAAGAACGAAATCCCATTCAACTGTATCATACACTTTCATCAAATCCACTTTGAATGCACATCTGCCCGGTAAATTCTTTTGATTATAACCATAAAGTAGTTCTTGTGCAAGCAACACATGATCACTGATCCTTCTCCCCGGTATAAAAGTAGTTTGGGTTTTGTCCACCAATTTATTAAGATGATCTCTAAGTCGATTTGCCATAATCTTATAGATCACATTGCAACACGATATTGGCCTAAAATCTTTCGCATGTTTCAGATTCTCTACTTTAAACTTACCCGTTTCGAAGAATGTGGAAATAGTTCTTGTCACTTCATCTCCAATGATAGGCCACACTCTTTTAAAGAATCTAGAGTTATACCCATCCGGTCCCATAGCTTTTGTACCATTGAACCCAAACATCACGTCTCTAATCTCCTCCGAAGAAACTGGTCGAACCATGTTAAATGCATCTTCCGAGTCAAGCTTCTTTGTGATAAAAGGACTAAGAGAGTTGACATACACATTAGGTTCAATTGAATGCCCTAACAAGTTTTCATAGAAAGCAACAATTTCATTCCTTACTTGTAGTGGCTCATCAACCATCGCCCCATT
Source organism: Buddleja alternifolia (assembly GCA_019426215.1). Classification (NCBI taxonomy): domain Eukaryota; kingdom Viridiplantae; phylum Streptophyta; class Magnoliopsida; order Lamiales; family Scrophulariaceae; genus Buddleja; species Buddleja alternifolia. The sequence goes on along the minus strand of CM033405.1, from coordinate 16,662,911 downwards.
CTCTCCTTGGATACGAGTGCTTCGCGATTTTGCTCTTTGGGTAGCAATCTTCTTGAAAAAGAATGATGTACATGGGTCCCCTTCTTTTAACCATGCCACTTTAGCCCACTGTTTGAGGTAGTTAGTTCATTATGAACAGCTCTCGAGTAAATCCACCAACAATATTTTTCAAGCACCATTAGCAGATTAAAATTGGGAAAATAAGCTAGTAGCGATTGAACCACTTCAAGAAACGCCTTAGCTCTTTGCACATTCTCACCAAAATCTCCCTTTTGCCTCCGTATAGATTTGAAAATTGGCTTCAACCATTTCAATTTACAAATGACCGAATACATTGGTAAACCATGTATATGATGCCTCCATACATTACTTACCGAACTTAAAAATTCATCAAATTCCGCAACAACATTATCAAATCGAAACCATGCACCCTTACCTTTATGTGAGTTGGCAAATTTAATCACAAGAGGACTATGATCCGATGTCTTTGGGGCAAGACATGTATACGTAATTCCCGGGAAATTGCATATCCATTGGGGATTTGCAACTACCCTATCCTCCTTCTCCAAATACTAATGTCACCTCCTTGTTGATTATGCCAAGAGAACCATGGCCCCTTCATAGGAATTGTGCTAAGGTCCGAAGTCGAAAGACAAGCTTGAAATTCATCATTAACATCATCCTCCACATTATCACCCAATCCTTCACTCGAGTCTAAGATAGCATTAAAGTCGCCCATTAATATCCATGCTTCATCCACCCCTAATTCAGAAACTCTAATTATTTCATCCCAAAGTTCTCTTCTCTCCACAATCGTATTGTATCCTTATACAAAAGAAGTGATCATTGACCTATTATGCTCATGAGAAACAATACGACAATGTACGATCTGCTCCATAGAACCCAAATATCAACATGCACATAAGTAGGATCCCATCCTATCCAAATACATTTACCGGGGCCATTAGAACAATCAATATACCACTGCCAACTCTGTCTCAATCTACTACAAATTCCATTAGCATTATTCTCCGTCACTCTAGTTTCAATAAGAGCACATACCCTTAAACCATACGATGAAATAATGTCCCGAGCCGATTCTTGGTGGTCCATTTTGTTTAGACCACGAACATCCCAACATGCTATTGGAATCATTTAACCACCTCTTTAGGGGCTGCTTGCATAGGACCCCTCGTAGGTTTATATATGAAGGTTGTATAATATTATATGTGAAAGATTAAGCTCAAATCTTGTCAAAGTAACTAGGCTAGGCGGCGGCTATGGAGAGAAAATTAGAAGAGAAAAATTTTCTTCTTTTCTTTCTTGTGATGGACGAAAATTTCACCTAGTGAAAAGTGTGTGTGTGTGTGTGATTTTCTTAACACATATTTATAGAGAGATTCCTAGGTTAAATTTACTTGGAAGTCAAGATAAAATCAAATCTCTAAGATTTGACTTTCATCTAATCCTAGGTAAATTCAATTAAAAAGTTTCCTTAAAACAAGGAACTTAGTCAACAATTAACTAATTCCTTTCCTCTCTCCTAAATATTTCCTTGATACTCCTAGATCAAGACTTGAAGAGGAATTAATTTCTTTCCTAAATTTTTGCCATATACACACCCACTTCAAGCTTGGAGTCCAAGAATTTTATCTCTCTTGATTTAATTCTTGACTACTATTTAATTAAATAGTCCAACCATTTAATTAAATATTACATAATAATTAAAGTTTAAACTTAATTATTATTAGCCCAATTATTTATTTAATTTCATTTAATTTTCGGCCAAGCTTTAATTAAATATAACCCTTGGATTCTACTAGATCTATTAATTAATTAATCCACCTTGATTAATTAAAAAGTCCAATTAATTGATCTTCCATCAATTAATTAATATTCCCAATTAGGTAAGTACTAGACTTTCCCAATTCACTTAACTTCCAAAGTTGATTAATCATATCTTATAAGCAGGAACCTCAGGAGTTAATGTGTGGCCCCTTAGGCTCGTTCATGTAGTAAGTAAAGTTTCCAAAAGTGTCAGTGTACCTTCCTAATTTGGAAAGTACTAGATTAAATGTTTCTTGATTTAATTAGACCATGAATTATTCACCATAATATCATGGCACCTACAAATCGAGGTTATTATCTAGCAAGGAGCCTCAAAGACTTAGACACGAACGATAGTAAGATATATAACCTATCATAACAACGATCCTCGCGTAAGATCCCTCCATCAAATTTTTCGGATTGGTATCTCAAGTAATGGCTTAGTCAAAACTCTTATGACCCAATCTCTATGTTTCCTTCATCACATGATATCGATTCTTACAATCCAAAAGAGGAAACACTCCACCTCTCTAGATTGCCATATTTTGGCCAAATTTTCCTTTAATCGATTTATTGAGTAAAACATTGGAAATGTCCGGTTAGCTAAATCAGTGATGGATCCCATCTTCGTCTCTCATGCAAGGTACATATAATCATATCATACCGAAGATATCCCATACGATGATTAGTGAAAAATTCATGAGATAAGAGTCAAAGTATAATTGACTATGCACAAGGCAACCTTAGGTCCATAAGGACTACTCTTATTCCTACGTGATTATTGGAAGTTTCACATTCGATCAGGAAAACCACTTTAGGAACTTCCAGTGGGGTTGTTCAATTTACTCATTATCCAAATGAGAACCCTTGTACGCATCAATGCCTATGGAACAAGGCATCTTCTCTAAGGACCTATGTGTACAACCAAGTCTTCGGGTCTTTGTCAATATCCTTCATCTTGACAGACCCTTTAACGACATGGAACCTTTTAAGAGTCACAACCCTGGAGATATATTCTATCATCGTCATTCCTGATGTCCGATGATGTCTCATAGTCATGTATGATTCAAGGGACTTCGTTCTAAGCAATGTAAAGACAATTTAAGAACCAACAATGCCATAAAGGATTTGACTTATTATAGTGAGATTGTCATAGAGTATCTCGAAAATGGTGCTCAAATTATTGGCGCACCGAGCACTAACTATTTCAGCAAGAACCCTAACTGCGAAACTCGTCCTGAATCTTGATACCCCATCGAGATTATTGGAATGTGATTATCTCCATTCAAAACATGCATCTCCATACTCTCCCGTATCCTTGGCTCTCCCATATGAACAGAGTCACCCGTTATTTGATTCTTAAACAATCATGGGGTTAAAACTACGTTGGCAAAGCGTATTATGATAGGAGGTAATTTATCCTCTCCAACATGAGAAGTATCTTCATAAATTGATTGATGAGTAGGGGCTGCAACGCTATCTATTTCCAATGTGCCTCCAACTTTATCAATTAGGGTTTAAATTGCTGAAGGAATGTTAGAATCGTTTGGGTAATAGATTCAAACTCATGAAATATTTGGATTGAAGGAGAGTATTAACATGAATTGTTCTTGAAAAAAATTAGCTTCGTTGTACTGATGGAATGTTAACATGAACAGGCGAGGAAGCTGAAGATCTGATTGAAGAAGATGAAGCTGCTATGGGGGTCAAGATTTGTTTTTTGGACTAATCAGGTTTACGAGCAAATGTTAGCAAAAGTAATATATTTGTTTCTATCAGAACTAGTCCCAATAGCGAGGCCCTACAAGAGATTTTTGGATATCAAATTGGGCATCTCCCAATTAGATATCTCGGAGTTCCACTGATTACTTCGAAGCTTTCTATTCAGGATTTCGCTCCTCTTCTCCATAAGCTGGAAACGAAACTTGGATCATGGACATATAAGACTTTATCTTATACTGGGAGGTTACAATTAATAAAATTGGTCCTTTCATCACTCCATGTTTATTGATCCGGAGTTTTCTTCCTATTGAAATTTGTTTTAAAGGAAACAGAGAAGAAAATGCAAAAATTTCTTTGGGGTGGAGTTAAGGAGAAGGGATATGATTAAGTTTCTTGGGATGTTGTGTGTCTACCGATAAGAGGAGGCATGGGTGTTCAACCATTTAAAGCTAGCAACAAAGCGCTTATGATGAGACATATTTGGTCACTCCTGGTGAATTGATGGATCATCGATATGGGTGTTACGTGGATTAGGGCTAACTACTTAAAATATAAGTCAGTCTGGAAAACAAAAATAAAAAATTCTAGTTCTTGGGGTTGGAAACAAATACTCAAATTGAGAGAATCCATGTTATCATATATTAAATTTAGTATTGGGAATGGAAAGAAAGTTTTTTTATGGTATGTTGAAGGACCAATGGTTATGGGGGGTGCCAATGGACTCAAAAAATTGATAAGGTTCTTAATGATCAAGGTTGGAACTGGCCTCAGCATTTTTCGTTTGAGTCTATAGAAATAGCTAAAAATCTTCCAGATATTATTACCATTCACTGTGATGATAGAGTGGAGTGGAAGGAAGGTAAGACTGGAAAATTTTCCATGGCGTCGACTAGAAATATCATTCAATACAAGGAGACCCCTAAAGTTTGGACTAACTTTTACGAGATCCGAAACGATTTCTAGACATAATTTCATATTGTGGTTAGCTATCCGGGAAAGATTACCTACAAGGGATAAGTCGTGGCTTGGACAAGGAAATTCTAATTGTTATCTTTGCAATTCTAATAGTTTAGAGACTCAGAGTCGTCTTTTTGTTTTGTTGCTTGTCCGTTTTCTCATGAGTGTCTAACAATACTTAAAACGCAGGTAAATTTTGAGTGGCTGAGTCAAGATTATCTCATAGGAATTGATAGAGCATCCAAGAAATGGAGGGGAAAGCATATTTTGTAAATGTTTCTTATTGTCTAACATTGGCATCTATAGTTTATCTTATTTGGCAGGAAAGGAATTTACGCATTTTCAAAGGAACACATTTGCCTCCTCAAGAAGTATCAAATTTGGCGTTGTAAATGGTCAAAAATAGGATTATATCCCTAGATCTTAGAGATTCTATTCAATCAGTTGTAATTAAACTCTCGTTCCTTCTCTTCGATAAGAGTAGGGGTTTGGTAAGATACAAATTCCTCTTCATTTTGTTGCGCTCATCAAAATAATATTTGGAGAATAGCTTGGTAGTGTTGGAATCTGCTACCAACGTTAGAACGTGTAGGATCTAACGTTCGAACGTGCATACAGGTTAACGTTCGAACTTCATTAGCAGTTTCGTCGTTAGTGCTTGTTTTTAGATCAGTTGTTGGTTAAGATAGGTTTTGTAATGGATACATTGATAACCGTGCATAACTTCTTGCTTTATTGATGAGTGATTGAAAGTAGTATTCGAGAATGGAGCATAATGATCTTCGTATTATTCGGAGGCCTATGCTACCAGTGTGATTAGGTCCTAAGGGGTATTTTAACACCTAATGCCCTAAAACCTACTGGTTTGGGAATCGTTGACTCAAAGCTTGCTAATGGGTAACTTAGTCGCCTCTTAGTTAATACATTGCACGGATTATAGGGCTCCATTCTTATCCTTACTTCTTTTAAAAAAACAAATCTCTAAGGTAAGAAGGATCAGTTATCAAGTGTAGCTTCCTTTCAGTAGCTTGTTGGTTGTGGCAAGGTAGTGCCCTTGTGCACCTTCTTTGTAATACCCTTTATGTTAATGCAATTGATTGTTCCAAAAAAGAAAAGAAGCTGCCATGAACGATCCTAGAAAGAGAAAAAAGTTTCCCTAAGAGAGAGAAAAATTGCCCTATTCATCGCTCTCTCATCTTATTGTTTGAATTACTGTGTAGATCATTGCATACTTTGTTTGCTAGGAAGTTAACCTGCTCATTGCCCTCTCTATAAATGTGTGTGAATAGTGTCTCTATTTTCGCTTACATAATCCTAATGCGTTGAAGAAGATTTTGCATTATCCAACTCCTCGGGTACTGTTATCCTAAGGATAACAGTTATGACAACTTGTACATCTATCTCCACCTAAACCCTCCTGTTGCCATGCGCATATAACTCAAGCCCCTTCCTTGCAAACCCCATAAAGCTCAGCATAAGTATTTGTCGCCGCCTCTAGGTATTCGGTAAACACAAGAATCAACCTACCCTATGCTCACGAACTAGGCCTCCTGCACCAGCCTCTCCCAGGTTACTTCTGGAAGCCCCATTAGTGTTAACCTTAACCCATCTCATCTCCGGGGTAACCACTGAACCTTAATTGAGTATAGAGTTGACAATCTGCCCCTCTTGATCCCAACTTCCCTTCCAAGGCACCATCTTTTTTAAAATTCTTTGGTGAAAGCAAATGATGTCGATGTAATAATCTTAAGTATTGCTCCACTCTCAAACGAATCCCCATATAACTAAATTTTATATTCTCATGTTTCGCCTTATTTCTTTCCAACCAAGTGAATCAAGTAATCAACACATGGATCAATACCCTGACACTAGATGAATCCACACCAATGTTATGTGCCCTCAATGCCAACGAGGAGTCAGAGCTTATAGGTCACCGATTTATATTGTACAAACTTAGAGAAAGCATTATTCATATGTTCATGTAAATCGTAATGGCATCTACGTTGTTCCAAGAGATGCGAAGATGTAAAGGGGACCTTGGTGTCAATGTACAAGAGGCGATGCAGTTCTTGAAAATTGTTCAAAGAATACTTGCGAATTGCCTTACATTCGCCCTTCTTCTAGAGCTAGAGAAAATATGTCGGGTAATATACTAAAGCAGTCTCTAATGAACAATCCTTCTCAATCAAAAAGAGCAAAAGTAGAGTGGTTGAAAGATGGGGATCAGTGCACGTCATTCTTTTTTAGACGTATATAGCGGTTAGACAAGCCAAATCACGCATAAACAGTATTGAAGGTTCATGAGGTGAGGTAGTTCATGATCCGACTCTAGTCCGTAATGAAATTGTTGCATTTGCGAGAAACTACTTGGTGATTCGATCAATCCGGATGTGGAAGCAGTCTCGCTAGTATCATATATTTTTTGTGATTCGGTCTAGTGGATAAAATTTTTAATCCGAATCACACCTGAGAATCAAATCCGGGGATAGCCATGATAAGCATATAGATCAATTGACGAGAATTGACAAGAGTAATCGAATTACTTTTTCGTCTATTGAATCTCAAATTATCAGCAGCAACCATGAACTCTTACCTCTAGATAATCACGCGGAAGAAAAATTCTGTGAGAAAAGTTCGATCTCCTCCTCGACAACAATTGCAGGCGGCTAGATGGATGGAGAGGGAGGGATTTTCCTTCCTAATGCTCTAAGTTTATTTTGGCTCAGTGTCAGATTCTAAAACAATGACTTGTGTGTGTGGAGTTCTGACACTGACTGATTACTTGTACCAAGTAAAAGGCTGCCCTTAGGTTTACTATGAGGGGCGGCCGAATCGGCCTCTTAGATGGGCTTCGTGCTTTGTTTTGACTTAGCCCATGTGTAATTAATTAAATCTCATTCCAATCCAATTGGTAATTAATTAATTACATTAATCTAATTCATATTAATCCAATTAATTTAATTCAACCTATAAATTAATTTTCAATTAATTGAACTTATGAATTAATATGATTTAATTAATTTTTCAATCCAATTAAATATATTTAATTAAATCATACCATCTATTTTGTCAGTCAATTCACATCAAATGTGATTTAACCAAAATACCCTTAGCTTAAGGAAATATTCCTTTTCTTCACATGACGCGACTCTCTAGGCTTGATTCAATTGGCAATGGGAGGATTCCAAAGGATAAGGTTGTCACCTAGCCAACATCGTGGAACCAAATCGTAACCCAGTTGAAAACAAAATCATCATGTCATCACGAACCTTGACTACGAATACCATATGTATAAACTCTTCACCGACGTGGCCCGATCAAGTAAGAGCCATGGTTTAGTCAAACTCATAGAACTTGATAATGTACTTAGAATCATAATAATGTGAAATTACCAAACTACCCTCAGTGCCAATCATGGGATAGTTTATATGCTTTGGCCAAAGACTTATAATTTCAATTACTGACGGTTGTACAGGTCACATACTCGTTTACTATGGAGACAGTGAATCCCGCGTTTTGGCAAGTTATCTTATAACATCGAATGCACTATAGAATGATACTTCGAGGTCGACCCCACCTATCAAGTGATACGGGTCTAACTACTCTGATAACATATCCAATACTACAAGTATGTATAAATGACTCCTCACGTCTAAAATTTACACATACTATCACAATCTTAGTTAATGCGATCGGATTAATGCGAGTCGAGTTCAAATATGTTAAGTCCATTAATCTTATTCGTGACACCAGCTCCCACTATCTAATCAGTGTACGACTGACACTTCCTTGTCAAAGAAGGTGTCATATGAGTTGAATATTAATGCCCAATTAATACTCGTTAACTCACGAACTCCCAGTTTCAAAGATTAAGTACTGGACTGTTCTAGTGCCTCCTCTTGTCCATACGAGGTGGAAAGTCTATCTTGATATCTCTTGGACTAATTTGTTCAATACAATTAAATTCAATTAGATTTATATAAACAAAATCAAAACCTTTATTCTATAAATAGAAACATCAAACATTTTGTACAAATAACTTATCTAAGCCTTACTCAATCTAATTCCTCATGGGCATTGAGGGCATACACCTAACAATATTAACAAAAGACTCTCATTTGAAGATGCTATATCCATGATCCGACCAGTTACATCTAGAGAGATAAAAGATGTTATCTTCGGTTCAATGATAACAAGGCTCCAAGCCCGGAAGGGTATAATTCACTCTTGTTTAAAAAGGCGTGGGATGTAATTGGTAATGGATTATCAGATGGAATTATTCATTTCTTCCAAACAAGGCAGTTCGTGAGAGAGATAAATTCTAATATTATATCCCTCATTCCTAAAGTTGAAATGCCGAAAAACCCCAAGGAGTTTCGACTGATATCATGCTGTAATGTTGTAAATAAGATAATATCTAAGATAATGGCGAACTGAATGTATTCACCTTGACCAGCTTATTGATACGAACCAAACGACATTCGTCTCGAGGAGACGAATTAGTAAAAATGTGCTATTAGCACAGGAATTGCTACATGGATACAATCAAAAAAATCTCCTTGCTAGACGTGCATCCAAAGTCGACTTGATGAAGGCTTATGACACGGTAGAATGGAGCTTCGTGTTGGAAATGCTTAAAACAATGAATTTTTGCCCTATATGGATTAGAGAATGTATGACCACTCCATTGTACTCAATAAACATTAATAGGGCTGCCAAGGGTTATTTTCGAGGTAAGAGAGGGTTACGGCAAGGAGACCCAATCTCCCCGTGTATTTTTGTCCTAGTTATGGAGGTGTTGCATGGAATGGTTGGGAAATGCTTATCAGAAACACCGGGGTTTCAATATCACAGGAAATGCCATTGTACCAAAACGGTAATGCTAAGTTTTGCCGATAACCATTTTCTTTTTTGTCATGCAAATCCTACTTCTATTGATGCTCTCAAAAGGGGGACGAAAATGTTTGGAAGATTACGGGACTCAAAGCGAATCAGAATAAAAGCAATATGTTCGTTTTGTCAAAAGCTCCGGTTCATTACGTCTAAGCTAACTGTTGTAGATTGTAAGCCGTTCCTTGATAAAATGGATAAAAGAATAGGCACTTGGACCAACAAGTCTATATCGTATGCTGGCCTGGTTCAACTAATCAAATCAATACTTGGATCTCTTCATGTGTATTGGGCTGGTATGTTTATACTACCAAAGAAAATTTACGTACTATTGAAGCAAATGAGGCATTTCTTATGGCATGGTACTTCTGGAATAGGCTATTCGAAGGAGGGATGGGAAACAGTTTTGCTTGACACAATTGGAAGGAGGACTTGGCATTACTCCCCTACTACCTCAAAATCAAGCTCTTATGGTTAAACGTATTTGGGCTTTGTTTGTTGATAACGGAACATTGATTTGGGCTGCTTGGGTCAAAGAAAATAGATTGAGGAATGTGGAATGAGTCTTTTTGGAATGTCCCAATTCCTTCTTCATGTCCATGGAGCTGGAGACAACTTCTTAAATTGGGACCGCAAATTCAACATGCTTTTCAATATAATATTGGCATTGGTACAAAGTTTTTGTTATGGAAGGACACAAGGCATTCCGATGGGATCCTTGGCTTGAAATATCCAAATGCATCACTTCTTACGGGGCTTCCTAGGGATGTGAGAGTGAATAGAGTGCTTATACAAAGCATATGGCAATGGCCATCAAATACTCGATATGAAATTTAGCGGATAATGGAATAGCTCCTGTCTACTCATCCGGGTAGAAACGATTGGATAAGTTGGAGATTGACTAATTCCGGTAAGTTTACAACGACATCGGCATATAAAATTTTTCATATGGACAAGCCAAAGGTAGCATGTCAGTTCTACTCATGGGACCGGGGAAGATCCCTCGGTATCTTTTTATACTTTGGCTGGCCATTAGAGAGTTGTTACCCATGCGGGAGAAGTAATGGATAGGACACGGAGAGGATAAATGTGTCTTATGCAATGATGAGGTTGAGAACCATAATAACCACATGTTTTTTGATTGCACATTTTCACGTAAGTGTGTTATGTTTTTCATAGAGAAGTCAATATTATTTGGCCGAGAATGACTTAGAAAATAGGTCTTTTACGGGCTGCACGACGATGGCGGGGCAAACATTTGGTTGAGTGCTCCTATCGTATCATATTAGCGACTTTGGTGTATTATTATGGAGAGAACGAAATTCACGTATCTTTGTTGCTAATCACAAGACCCCAAAAGTGGTGGCTGCACGTGTTCTTAACCTTGTCAAGGATAAATTGCTCACCGTGCAATTAGATGACGCGATACAAAGTAGAGCGGTGAAGAGATTATGGCATATAGCTTGGTATATTTCTTTTATTGGTAGCTTGGCATAGCTGGTATGTTAACTACATACGTGCAGTAAGGGCCATTCCCTTATGTTCTTTCCTTGTACTTCATTTTACTTTATATATGAAGTTGAACTTTTCACCCCAAAAAAAAAAAAAAGTATTATGTGGGTAATGGATTTTTTTTTCTTTGGCAAGACCCTTGGCATGGTGATGGAATATTGGGGGATATTTATGGGATTACCAAGGAACTCAAAGCTCTTGATGATGGTTAATTCAGAAGGGTGGAACTGGCCTAATAGAGTCAATTGAAATAACAGCTCAATTGCCTTGCATTGAACCACATAGGGAGGATAGAGTGGAATGGATTTTGGGGGTGAATGATAGATTCTCTACTTCTTCGGCGTGTCGACTACTGAGAAATCACGAGGAGCCGAAAGTTTGGGCTCAGTTGCTATCGAGTCCAGGAAAAATTCCAAGACATAATTTTATTTTGTGGCTTGCAATCAGACAAGAGGTCCTCTTATTTTGGGCTTAGTTTTGCGGATGAACTCCCCTTATTTTGCAATGCAGATACTCATTCTATCGAAACTCTTAAAAGGTGCACGGATCTATTTGGAACGCTATCGGGGCTGAAAGCTAATACAGAAAAGAGTAACATATTCTTGTCCAAGAAGGCGAGACAGAATAGTGAGCAATTGCAACAGGTTGTGGGCTTCTCAATGGGTAATCTTCCGGTTAGATATCTTGGTGTTCCACTTATCACTTCTAAACTTACACTTGCTGATTGTAAGCCACTACTTGATAATGTGGATAAAAGGATCGGATCTTGGACAAATAAGTCGTTGTCTTATGCGGGATGTGTTCAATTGATAAAATCAGTCTTATCATCCTTGCATGCTTATTGGGCTGGAATGTTTATATTACCGAAGAATATACTCCGTAATATTGAAGCAAGAATGCGCAAATTCCTTTGGTATGACAACTCGAATACAGGATACTCAAAGGTGTGATGGGAAACAATATGTTTGAAGACTTCTGAGGGAGGCCTCGGTATTACCCCACTCCTTCCACAAAATCAGGCGCTTATGGTGAAATATATATGGGCTCTCCTTGTTGATAATGGTTCTTCAGTTTGGGTTGCATGGATTAGAGAGAACAGATTGAAGAATGAGTCCTTTTGGAGCATATCTATTCCATCCTCATGTTCGTGGAGTTGGCGACAATTACTAAAACCGAGGCCTTATATACAACATGCATTCCAATACAACATTGGGAACGAGTCTACATTCCTACTTTGGCGTGATCCGTGGCACACGGATGGAATATTTGGAAGGAAATATCCAAATGGACCACTACTAACAGGACTACCAATTGATGTGAAGATTGAAAATGTAATTTCGGATGGTCAGTGGTCATGGCCAGCGGTGACGAGGTTTGAAATACAACAAATAAGCTCACATCTCCCTTTAATTTATCCGGATAGAGATGACTGGGTAAGCTGGAAGCCAACCAACTCGGGTAAATTTACTACGGCGTCGGCTTACACTATCTTTAAGCAATCGGAACCTAAGGTTGGATGGGGATCATTGCTACTTGGACCGGGTAAGATACCTAGACGCACCTTCATATTATGGTTGGCTATACGAGAAAGGTTACCATTGAGAGAGAAGGAATGGATAGGTCATGGGGAAGATACATGTGTGCTATGTGATGATAATAGGGTTGAGACACACAACCATCTATTCTTTGAATGTGAATATTCACGAAGTTGTTTATCTATTCTACATAGAGAAGTTAAGTTCATTTGGCCGTGAATGAACTGGGGAAGAGGGATCTTATGGGTTGCTCGGAGATGGTGTGTAAAACACTCGGTGAATTGCTCCTACCGCATCCTTCTAGCGACTTTGTTATATTCATTATGGAAAGAAAGGAACATGCTCATCTTTGATAATCACCGACAAAACCCGGAAGTAGTTGCCGCACGCATCATCAACTTGGTCATGGACAAGCTATTCACCATGTATATGGATGATTCTCTTCAAAGTAGGGTGGTAGAGAGATTATGGCATATAGTTTGGTAGAGTATGTTTTGTTAAATTGTTTGGATGTGTATTTTTCATTTCGGTATTATTGGATGTAGGTATAGCGAGTATGCTAGCTATGTTGGTGCTGTAAGGGCCATTCCGTTATGCGCTTTTTTGTATCATCTTTACTTACATATATGAAATTGAACCTTTAACAAAAAAAAAAAAAAAGATAAGCCGTGGATAGGTCATGATAATCCTTATTGTTGTCTCTATAACTTGAATATATTAGAAACTCATAATCATCTTTTCTTTGAATGTCAATTTTCTTATGAAGACACCAATCTCTGTGAACAGGTAAGATTTGAGTGGCCTAGGGCAAACTGGCATATTGGAGTTAATAGAATGACAAGAAAATGGCGAGGAAGACATATTGTAAATGTTGCTTTTTGGCTAACGTTATCGTATATTGTATATCTTATTTGGCAGGAAAGGAATGCAAGAATTTTTGAAGGATTCGATCATTTACCTCAAGACGAATCAAACCATGCTATTCAGCTGGTGAAGAATGTCTATTATTGTTCAATTATAAGGAGTCGGTACAAATTGAAGTAATTAAACGCATTTGGCGTATAGCTTGGTAATATGTTGCTAATGTTAGAACGTTAATCTTGTAACATTCGAACGTTGGATGTCCGGACGTTTATTTTTGAAATTCGAACAGTAGGACCAGAACATTTTGAGATTTGGTTAGGCTCTGTTATGTTTTGGGATACATTGATAACCGTGTATAACTTCGAGCTTTATTGATATGAGATTGGACGTATAAATTAGGAAAGGAGCATAATGACCTTCGTATTATTATGAGGCCCATGGTACCAGAGCGATTAGGTCCTAAGGGGTGTCTTATCACCTAATGCCCTAAAACTGACTCGTTTGGAAGCCATTTACTCAAAGCTTGATAATGGGTAACTTAGTCGCTTCATAGTATAATACATTGCACGGGGTATAGAGCTCTCTTCTTGTTCTTTTTTACTTTTAAGCCACATATATACATGGTAAGAAAGATCGGTTATCATCTACGAATACCTTTTTTTATTTATGAAATTGATTTTCCAAAAAAAAAAAACAGAGAAATAGTCACACGTAGTTTAAAGGTCCATAAATACATGTGGGTATGATTGGGATTGAATGCTAATATTTTTGTTTTCGTGATATACAACAATGGCTAATACACCACTCTCAATAAATCCTGGAATCAAATAAGTTGATTGGCTCGAACTTCCCTAACTTGCACCGCAATCTCTAGATCGTGCTGCAATCTGAGAGTTTTGACTATGTTTTAACCCAAGTTGTTGAGCCTGCACCTGAGGCAAGAGCTCCAAGGGCTGCACGCGATGCGCAAGAGAAATGGCGCAAAGATGACATCTACATGTGTTGTCTCATTCTGGCCTCCATGACTAAATGAGTTGCAGAGGCAGTCTGAAACTATAGGACACGAATCTGAGATTATCTTTGCACTAGAAGAGATGATTGCCTTGGTGAACAAACTGAATGAAATGGAGGTACCGGTGAACCCTGACTTGGTTGTCGATTAGGTCCTTCAATCGCTCTCTCCTGCCTACGATCAGTTCATATTGAATTTCAACATGAACCAACTTGTTACCACTCTTCCTGAGTTGCTGGACATGTTGCACACCACTGAAGCAACGGTCAAGAAGGTGAAACCTATTTTGCTTGCAAACACTGCTTTCTCCCCTACTTTTAGAGTAAGGTAAAGAAGAAGAAGAAGAAGAAGGGGTAACAAAATGCAAGCAAAGGGCGGGTGAAGAAACTGCAAGTGCGTGTTTGGAAATACTTTAACTGTCACAAGACCACACTGGAAAGAAAAATGCCCGAAACCTCCTCGCAAACGCGAGGAAGGTGCATTTGCTGTTTGGTTAACTTGTTGGTTAACTATGCTTCTTTACGTGTGATGACACTGTAAAGGAATTCATCTTTACAGAGGATTGTAGGAGTTGAAATCTATTATGAGACAATGTTTTTGTTTTGAAGAGTATTATGTTTTTGAATTATTTTAGAACCATGTTATCTCCATCTTGGTTTATGGACAACGAGTTTTTATGTTAAAATGTTTTTGGTGCTTATGGTTCTATATTAATTCTTTTAACATATAAAATGATTCATCATGAAAACCTGGAACTCATACAACGCAACAAATATAAGTACCCATCTTTTTTTTGGGTGTAAGGTTCAATTTCATATATGAAAATAAAGTGTGTTATTGTAGCTAGCATACTAACTACTCCTACAACCGACACAACCGAAAAGAAAGAATACACTTATATGAAAAACTAACATCTATTTCTACCAATCTATGTGCCATAATATCCTAACAACCCTACTTGTCATCCAAATACAT
Source organism: Buddleja alternifolia (assembly GCA_019426215.1). NCBI lineage: Eukaryota > Viridiplantae > Streptophyta > Magnoliopsida > Lamiales > Scrophulariaceae > Buddleja > Buddleja alternifolia. Next base: position 16,647,617 of record CM033405.1, on the reverse strand, counting down.
GGTGAAGCCCTACTTGTCCTTGACCAAGTTGAGAATGCGTGTGGTGACAACTTCCGGATTTTGTCATTGATTGTTGAAGATTCGCTTATTCCTTTCCCGCCATAATGTAAGAGCAATTAGTTGAGTGGTTGCCATGCCATCTCCAGGAAGCCCATAGAACCCCGCTTCCTCAATTCATTCTTGGCCAAATAAACTTAACTTCCCCATGAAGTATTGTTGTACATTGACGCGAGTAATCAGTAATCACAATTAAAAAACATACGGTTGTGAGTCTCAACCCTATTATCATCTCACAACACACATGTATCTTCCCCATGCCCTATCCATTCCTTCTCCCTCATAGGTAACCATTCTCGAATGGGCAACCATAATGTGAAGGTGTGTCTAGGTATCTTACCCTTTCCAAGTAGCAATGTAGCCCATCCAACCTTAGGCGCTGCATTTTTGAAGATCTTGTGAGCAAGGTATCATACCCAAATCATCTGAAACTTTAGATCCAAAGTCACTAAAGCCCACTCCTCAATTGTTTGCTACTTCTTCCCCGATGAGTTCTTTTAGTCGAATCCCTAATTTTTCCTCGCCACTAGATCTGTCATATGGAGTTTAATCAGATGCGATCGGGATTTTGCCTCTTTCCAGCCCTACACCATTATCGCTGGTCACAAAGCAATTACGATCCCAAGCAATGAGTTCCCCTTTTTTGGATTCGGTATCTCCTCAGGTCACTATATGATTCGCCAATTTGGTTTCATCTCCTACCCTTTACAAAAATTGAACCAAAGGAATTTGCCTTCTATTGAATTTCTGCCTTAGCCGACTGAATTAACCTCTCGCAAATAGGTTTCGATTAGTTCCGCGGCACCGCCTGCTGATAAATCGGCGTTTGGTTCTGCTATTGATCAACCCGTCATTGATCAACATTTAGAGCTCACGTCCGAAAGCTTGGAGCAGATTGGTATTGAGTCAACGTTTTTAACATGATCTTTCTCATGTTAGAACGTTTCCGACAATATCAAAATTGGATGATAGTCCTACGAATTTCTTGGTTGGAAACATTCGGGTGGGCCCGAAAGTGATGCATAGTAATCCTGTGTCTTCTCAACAGCGGGGAGAAGGAAGTATTTGGAAATGTCTAGATAGAGTTTTGGCCAAACTTATTTGGTTTATGAGGTACTCCTATGTCCACTATCTTAGTGCCAACCCACAGACATCAGACCAATATCCTCTTATTCTCAATTTTGGGAATTTGAATAATTATAATGGATCTATCTTTCATTTTGACAATTTTCTTGTGGTGGACACGATGTTTTTACCTAGGGTGGCAAAAATTTGGGAACATAAAATTTTGGGGGTCTCGCTTTATGCCATCACCCGCAAGTTGAAAGTGCTCAAACCAGTTTTCAAAGAGTTACGTAACAGAAAAGGAAATCTATCGTTTAATATGGATAAAGTGAGAAAATTTTTGGATATACCTCAGACTTGGCTAATGAAGAATCCAATGATAGAAGATATTCAAAATCTGGAGAAATACTGTCGTTATATTTATTCTAGAGTTGTATGGATGAAACAATGGTACCTTAATAAAAGAGCTAATATTGATTGGTTGAAGGATGGAGGACCAATGCACATCACTTTTTTAAACAAAAGATGGTGGTTAAAAATGTTCGGTCCAAAATTTTTCGCATTTAGAAAGACATGAGATAGTAATTAGAGGATCCAATCCAAGTCAGAAATGAAATCAACACTGTCCTAAAATTTGGGGAATTTATTTCTAGGAAGCTCTTGGATGAACAAGCAGCGTATATGGTGAGACCGATTCAAGTAAAGTAAATTAAGGAAGTCTTATCAGCTGTCTAGATGATAAGGCTCTAGGACCTGATGGATATTTGGCTGTTTTTTTCAAGAAATTTTAGCACTTGATATGGGAGGAAATCACAGCAGGTATATCGAATTTTTTTAATTTTGGAAAACTACTTAGGAAATTAAATTCAACTCTTGTTACTTTAATTCCTAAAGTCGAACTTCCAAAAAAAAACTAGTGATTTCAGGCCTATTGCATGCTGCAATGTGCTTTATAAAATCATTTCAAAAATTCTTGCACATAGGATTACCGAAAACCTTGATTATTTGGCTGATATTTCTCAAATTGCTTTCATTCCGAGAAGGGAAATTAGTGACAATATTCTTTTATCTCGAGATCTTTTTATGGTTATAAACGAAAAAATGACCCAAATAGGCGTGCTTTTAAAGTTGATCTCATGAAAGCTTATGATATTGTCGAATGTGATTTTTTTTTTGAAGTTGTTATCCTATATGCGGCTTCACCCTATTTTTATATCTTGGATAAAGGATTGTGTCACTACCCCTGCTTTTTCTATAAATATCAATGGTAATTCAGAGTTTTTTTTTAAGAGTACTAGGGGCCTTAGACAAGGAGATCCAATATCCCCGTACTTGTTTGTTTTGGTTATGGAAGCTTTGCATGGGATTTTAGATAGAATAATTAGGGAAGATTACAACTTCAAATTCCATTGGAAATGCATGAAAACTCGTACCTTTATGTTACCTTTGCAGATGATTTATTACTATTTTGTAATGCTAAAACACATTCGGTTAACACCCTGAAAAAGGGCCTCAATACAGGTCTACGAGCTAATGTGAATAAGAGCAATATTTTTGTGTCAGCTAGAGCTACTCATAATACTTGTGCACTGCAAGAGATTTTTGAATATCAGTTGGGGAGTTTGCCCGTTAGGTACCTTGGAGTGCCATTCATAACATCAAAGCTCACTAATAGAGATTGTGCGCCGCTTATTAGGAAGGTTGAGGATAGAATTGGATCTTGGACTAATAAGTCATTGGCTTATGCTGGACGACTTCAACTGATCAAGTCAGTGCTTTCTGCATTGCATTTGTATTGGGCGGGGGTCTTTATTCTTCCAAAAAGTAGCTTACGAACCATTGAGAAAAAATTGAGAAAATTCCTATGGTATAGATTCAGTGAAAAGGGTTATGCTAAAGTCTCTTGGGAGACTGTATGTTTACCAGAAACGGAGGGAGGGCTTGGCATCCAACCACTAATATCGAGTAATCAGGCATTAACTATGAAACACCTTTGGTCCATAATTAATAAGGATAAAACTCTATGTTGGTGGCTTGGATCATGGCTAATAAACTTGAAAAGGAATCCATTGGAAAGCTAAGAGTAATGCATATTCTTCTTGAGGTTGGAAACAAATACTAAAAATGCAAGAGTAATGCATATGCGCGTGGCCCTTTGGTTTTGGATTACCAATGGATTCATAGCTCTCGATGATGATTAATTTAGAAGTGTGGAACTGGCCTAATAATTCTTCCATTGAATCAATTGAAACAACAACTCAATTGCCATGCATAGAACCACAGAGGGAGGACACAGTGGAATGGACTTTGAGGTGGATGGTAGATTCTCTACTTCTTCGGCGTGTTGTTTACTGAGAAATCATGAGGAGCCGAAAGTTTGGGCTCAATTGGTACCGGGTCCTGGAAAAATTCTAAGGCATTATTTTATTTTATGGCTTGCAATTAGATAAAGATTACCAACTTGGGATAAGCTGTGGATAAGTCATGATAATCCTTACTGCTGCCTCTGTAACATGAATCTATTGAAAACTCATTACCACCTTTTCTTTGAATGTCTGTTTTCTTATGATTGTCCAACCAAGCTTTGTGAACAAGTAAGATTTGAGTGGCCTAGGGCGGAATGGCATATTGGAGGTAATAGAATGGCAAGAAAATAGCGAGCAAGACATATTGTTAATGTTTCTTTCCGGCTAACGTTATCCTATATTGTATATCTTATCTGGCAGGAAAGAAATGCAAGAATTTTTAAAGGATCCAATAATTCTCCTCAAGCAGTTTCAAACCATGTTATTCAACTGGTGAAGAATCTTAAGGAGTCGGTACAAACTGATGTAATTAAATGCATTTGGCATATAGATTGGTAATCTATTGCTAACATTCGAACGTTAATCTTGCAACGTTCGTACGTTAGACGTCCGGATGTTTAGTTCCGCAGTTCGAACATTAGGACAAGTTTTTTGTTATTGGTTAGGCTCTGCCGCTCTGGTATGTATTGGGATTCTTTGATAACCGTGTATAACATTAGGACAAGTTTTTTTTGTTATTGATAACCGTGTATAACGTAGTAATGAAAGGAACATAACCTTCGTGTTATTCTGAGGCCTATGTTACCAAAGCGATTAGGTCCTAAGGGTCTTAACACCTAATGCCCTACAAGCGACTGGTTTGGGAGCCATTGACTCAAAGCTTGCTAATGGGTAACTTAGTCGCTTCATAGTATAACACATTGCACGGGTTATAGGGTTCTCTTGTTATTCTTTACTACTTTTAAAACCACATATCGATATGGTAAGAAGGATCGGCTATCATTTGTAGTATCTTTGTTAGTAGCCTATTGGTAGTATACCTTGTGCACTTTTTTGTAATGGTAAATATTTTGTTCGTCCAACATGTACGTGTTGCATTGAATCATTGGAAAAATACTATGGTGGGTTTCTTTATTGGTAAAAAGCCATTCTTCATTCTGAGTTAAGAATTATGTTATTTCGGTGTGGAAAGGATTAAAGGAGGTAAAAGCTACGACCAGCGGTTTTTTCTTTTTCAAGTTTGAAACTGAATCGGCTATGGCAAAAGTAGTATAGGGAGGATCTTGGTTATTTCAGGGCCAAGCTTTGTTCCTTAAGAAATGGAGGACGTGAATGGCATTAGAGAAGAAGGAGAATAAGGAAGTCCCGGTATGGGTTAAATTTTGAAATTTACCTATGGAATTCTTGACAACTGATGGGTTAAGTGTTGTTGCAAGTGCATTAGGGCGTCCATTATATCCAGATTCGATTACTTTATCTTTTTTTATTTTGGAAAATTCAATTGCATTAATCATAAAAAGGTATTACAATAAAAATGCACAATGTACTACCTTGCCACAACCAACAAGCTACTAAAAAAGGATACAACACTTGATAACCGATCCTTCTTACCTTAGAGATTAGATTTTAAAAGTAGTAAGGATAAGAAGGGAGCCCTATAACCAGTGCAATGTATTATACTAAGAAGCGACTAAGTTATCCATTAGCAAGCTTTGAGTCAATGACTCCAAAACCAGAAGGTTTTAGGGCATTAGATGTTTAAACACCCTTAAGGACCTACTCACTCTAGTAACTTAGCCTCCAAATAATACGAAGATCATTGTGCTCCTTTCTTGAATGCTACTTCCAATCACTAATCAATAAAGCAAGAAGTTATATATGATTATCAAAGTATCCAATACAAATCAAAGCTTAACCAGCCTACTGATCAAACACCAACGACCAAACTATCTATGACGTTCGAAAGTTAGAATTGAAACATTCAAATGTTAATATATATGTTCACGTTTGAACGTCGGATCATGCACATTCGAACGTTGGTAGCATAACACAAACCTACCAGGCTATTCTCCATATACATTTTCTTAAAACTGATTGAATGGAATCCTATTTTTGGCCATTTGCAAAGCCAAATTTGATACTGCTTGAGGAGACGAATGAGTTCCTTTGGAGATGCGTAAATTCCTTTCCTACCATATAAGATAAACTATAGAAACCAAGGTCAAACGATTAGCAACATTTACTATATGCTTTGGTCACCATTTCCTGGATGCTCGATCAATACCTATGAGCCAATCTTGACTCAGCCACTTGAACTTTACTTGCTTTTTAAGAATAGTTAGACACTCATGAGAAACTATACAAGCAAAGAAAAGTTAACTATGAGTCTCTAAACTGTTAGTATTGCAAAGGTGACAATTTAGATTTCCTTGTCCAATCCATGGCTTATCCCTAGTAGGTAATCTTTCCTGGATGGCTAACCACAGTATGAAATTATGTCGAGGATCTTTCCCGGACCTTGTAACAAGTTTGTCCAAAGTTTAGGGTCTTCCTTATATCGAATTATATTTCTAGCCAATGCCATGGAAAATTTTCCATTCTTACCTTCTTCCACTCAACTATATTACCACAATTCATGGTAATATTCGAAAGATTTCTAGCTATTTCCATAAACTTAAAAGAGAAATTCGCTGGCCAGTTCTAACCGTTATCATTGAGAATCTTATCAATTTTTGTATCCATTGGTCCCATAGCCATCGGTCCCCTCAGGTACTTTACACATAAAATACCTTCAACATGCCATGGGTCTTGCCATAAGAAAAACTTCTTTCCATTCCCAATACTAAATTTGATATAAGGATTCTCTCAATTTGAGTATTTGTTTCCAACCACAAGGGCTCAAAAGTTTTGATTTTAGTTGTCCAGACAGACTCATCTTTTAAGTAATTAGCCCAAATCCATGTAACCCATATCGACGATCCATCATTCACCAGAAGAGACCAAAGATGTCTCATCACCACCGTTTTGTTGCTTGCTATAAGAGGATGAACACCCCCTTCTTTGACCGATAAACACACAACATCCTAAGAAACTTTCGCATAGCCCATCTCATTAATTCCACCCCTAAGAAATTTTTGCATTTTCTTCTCTATTTCTTTTAACACAAGTTTCGGTAGGAAGAAATCTCCAGACCAATAAACATGGAGTGACGAAAGGACCGATTTTATCAATTGTAACCTCCAAGCATAGGACAAAGACTTACTTGTCCAAGATCTAAGTTTCATATCTATCTTTTGGATAAGAGGAGCACAATCATGTATAGAAAGCATCAAAGTAATTAGTGGAACTCCAAGATATCTAACCGGAAGATGCCCAATTTGATACCCAAAAACGTCTTGAAAAGCCTGGCTATTTGGTCTTGCTTTCTCGAAAACAAATTTATTACTATTGCTAACATTTGTTCGAAAACTTGAATGTTCAGAAAACAAATCTAGACCCCTTCTAGGGTGTTAACCGAATGTGTTGATGCATTACAGAATAAAAGAAGATCATCAACAAAAGTAAGCATAAAGGTACGAGTTTTGGAACACTTACACTGGTATTTAAATTGAAAATTTGAAAAGATAAAGGTCTTCAAAATACCATGTAAGGCTTCCATAACCAAAACAAACAAATAAGCTGGAATCGGGTCACCTTGTCAAATACCTCGAGCTCCCTTAAAATAGCTTTCAACTTGACCATTAATATTAATTGAAAATACAGGGGTGGTGATACATTCTTTAGTCTAAGTAATAAATAATGGTGGAAAATTCATATAATGAAGAAGCTTTAAAAGAAAATCCCACTAAACCGTATCATACGCTTTGATAAGATCAACTTTAAAAGCACAACAATTAGGTCCATTTTTCCTTTTATAACCATTAAATAGTTCTTTAGACAACAAAATATTATCACTAATTTTTCTTCCTGGAATAAAAGCCGTTTGGAAAACATCAACAAAAAAATTCAAACAGCCTGTCATTCGATTTGCCAAATTTATTTGAATTACATTATAAAACATATCACAACAAGCAAAAGTGCGAAAATCACTCGATTTTTAGGGAACCTCAACTTTAGGAATAAGAGTAATGAGAGTAGAACTCAATTCCTTATGTGATTTCCCGGATGAGAAAAAATTAGAAATACCTGCAGAGATATCATCGCCAATGATACTCCACGCTTTCTTGAAGAAGGCAACTGTATATCCATCAGGACCTCCATCAGGACTCGGAGCTTTATCATCTGAAAAGGCAAAGAGAACATCCTTGATTTTTGATCCAAGTACTGAATGAATCATGTGACTAGCTTGTGAATCAGTAAAGCAGTGCTTGATATAGGTATGGAAGTCACGTATAATATCCTGACTACTCCTCAAAGATCGACCAAGAAGATCTGAATAAACCCAATGATTTCATCTTTAACTTGCGGAGGCTCACCTACTTCTTGGCCCTGTGCATTTTGAATTCTAAAAATCTTTCCCTTAGTCCTCCTAACCGCTAATTTCTTGAAGAAAAATAATGTACACTAATCACCATCTTTAAGCCATGCCATTTTAGCTCGCGGAGTAAGGTACTCCTTGTCTAACTTAATTGCCCTTGAAAAGATCACCCTGCGGTATTTCTCCAAATCCTGAAGCACTTTCTTAGTGGAATACTTCATAAACATACTCTGAGTGATATCAAGGAAATTTCGAGCTTTATCCACATTCAAAAGACAAATTACCTTTCTTTTTTCGTAACTCTTTGAATTCCTACTTTAGAGCTTTAAGCTTACTGCAAATTCCATATAAAGGAACTCCCACAATATTATGTCTCCAAACTTTATCGACAATATTTAAATAATAGGATAATGCATATACCATGATAGATTTGCCAACACCCTATCAAGTCTTTTCCATATGCTACCTTGACCTCTCCGTTGATTAAACCAAGAAGGAGAAGCACCCTTTATCGCTACCGTCATAAGATCTGACGCAGTAACAGTAACACATGCCTGAATTCAATCATTGATTTATCCTCTTCCCGACCTCCGATAACCTCATATTAAGAATTGCATTAAAATCTCCTAAAATCATCCAAGAATTTCGAGTATTGAATGATGTTATCCCATAAGTCCATACGTTTCTCCATATTATTTAAACCATAGACAAAAGATGCATAGAGAAATTCATTTTTGTCTAAAGATATTACCTTGCAATGGGTCACCTGTTCCGACGCCTCTTCAATCGAAAACGTAACAAGCGAGGGATCCCAACCAATCCATATACGTGATCTCAGACCCCCTGAGTAATCACTATACCAACTCCATGAAGAATTAACTTTTTGAGATATATCCAAAACTTTACCTAAAGCAACTCGTGTTTCCACAAAACCACAAACCTTCAGACTATATTTAAGAATAAAATCATGGCTCTTGAACAAATTATTCATTGTCGAATAAAGTCTCTTGAACACACAATATGGTGATGTACGTTTTTTTCGCATATGGGTTGAACACTATTGATGAAAGACGAGAGCTTTGGAATGAAATATTGTCTTTTTCAGAATTGAGGGGGAATGATGTATGGGCTGTGATAGGAGATTTTAATGCAATTATTGACTCGAGTGAGGGATTAGGAGGTAATGTGGAGGATGATTTGAATGATGAATTCCAAGCCTGTCTTACAGCTTCTGATCTCATAACTTTACCGATGGAAGGTTCTTCGTTTTCTTGGAGTAATAAGCAAGGTGGGGCTGATTCCATATGGCGGAGGCTTGACCGGGTAGTGGCTAATCCAGCATGGTTCTCCCGGTTTTCCAATTTGGCATACGCTTGTACTTCTCCTAAAGCGTCTGATCACTCTCCTATTGTGTTTAAAAGTACAATGGGTAGACGGGGTAAGAATCCGTGGTTTTGTTATGATAATTTTATAGCGGAATCTATGGATTTCATGCAAACTGTTGAAGATGTTTGGAAGCATAATATCTATGGAGTGACGATGTATTCTGTTATTTGCAAACTCAAGTTGTTGGAACCTCACTTTAAGAAGATTAAAAGGCGTACAGCTGATCTTGGAGACAATGTTAAAGAGGCGAGTCGATTTTTTGAGATTGTGCAAAGATTTCTAGCGGATAATCCCACTTTTGAGCCTCTGTTGAAGCTTGAAAAATTGTGTCAGATTTTATATACTAAGGCGGTATCATATGAGCAATCCTTTCTCAAGCAAAGGGCAAAAATTGCTTGGTTGAAAGATGGTGACCAATGCACATCATTCTTCTTTAGACGGATGGCTGTTCGGAGAGCTAGATCACGCATTAATCATATTGAAGGGATTGGAGGTGTGGATATTGATGATCCGTTGCTTGTTCGCAATGAAATTGTCTCATTTTATGAGAATTTTCTTGGTAAATCTATTGATCCGGAATTATCTCATGGAATCCTTGAACCGTTCATCCATAAAAAATTACGACCGGAAGAAGCATTACATGATCAGGCCTGTTACAGCAAAGGAGATCAAAGATGTTATTTTTGTGTTTAATGACAATAAGTCACCGGGGCCAGATGGATACAACTCACTATTCTTTAAAAGCGCGTGGAATGTTATTGGAGAAGAGGTGACGGAAGCAATATCACAATTCTTCCATACAAGTAAGATGGTTAAAGAACTCAACTCCACTATTATTTCTCTTATTCCTAAACTTGAAGTACCGAGAAAGGCTAAAGAGTTTCGACCAATTTCGTGTTGTAATGTTCTTTATAAGGTTATTTCGAAAATTATGGCTAATCGGCTTTGTGAGTCCCTTGAGAAGTTGGTTGATAAAACGCAGACGGCGTTTATTCCGGGGAGAAGAATCAATGATAATGTTCTATTGGCAGAAGAATTATTGCACCGTTATAATCAAAATAATCTTCCGACTCGGTGCTCATTCAAGGTAGATCTCATGAAAGCTTATGACACGGTCGATTGGGGCTTTGTAATTGTGGTTTTGAAGGCTATGAATTTCCATCCGACTTTTATTGTATGGGCGAAGGAATGCATGACTACTCCATCTTTCTCTATTAATATCAATGGGGCTGCCGAAGGTTACTTTAGAGGGAAACGAGGTCTTCGTCAAGGGGATCCCATTTCCCGATACATTTTCGTCCTTCTCAGGGAGGTGCTACATGGGATTACTATAAAATTTGTTGAAGAAGATTCAGGATTCAAATACCATTGAAAATGTGAACGTACTAAAATGATCATGCTTAGTTTTGTGGATGATCTCCTCTTATTTTGCAATGCAGATACTCATTCTATCGAAACTCTTAAAAGGTGCACGGATCTATTTGGAACGCTATCGGGGCTGTAAGCATTATACAGAAAAGAGTAACATATTATTGTCCAAGAAGGTGAAACCGAATAGTGAACAATTGCAACAGGTTGTGGGCTTCTCAATGGGAAATCTCCCGGTTAGATATCTTGGTGTTCCACTTATCACTTCTAAACTTACACTTGCTGATTATAAGCCACTACTTGATAATGTGGATAAAAGGATCGGATCTTGGACGAATAAGTCGTTGTCTTATGCAGGACGTGTTCAATTGATAAAATCAGTCTTATCATCCTTGCATGCTTATTGGGCTGGAATGTTTATTTTACCGAAGAATATACTCCGTAATATTGAAGCAAGAATGCGCAAATTCCTTTGGTATGGAAACTCGAATACATGATACTCAAAGGTGGGATGGGAAACAATATGTTTGAAGACTTCTGAGGGAGGCCTCGGTATTACCCCACTCCTTCCACAAAATCAGGCGCTTATGGTGAAACATATATGGGCTCTCCTTGTTGATAATGGTTCTTCAGTTTAGGTTGCATGGGTTAGAGAGAACAGATTGAAGAATGAGTCCTTTTGGATCATATCTATTCCATCCTCATGTTCGTGAAGTTGGCGACAATTACTAAAACTGAGGCCTTATATACAACATGCATTCGTACAACATTAGGAACGGGTCTACATTCCTACTTTGGCGTGATCCGTGGCACATTAATGGAATACTTAGAAGGAAATATCCAAATGGACCACTACTAATGGGACTACCAATTGATGTGAAGATTGGAAATATAATTGTGGATGGTCAGTGGTCATGGCCAGCGGCGACGAGGTTTGAAATACAACAAATAAGCTCACATATCCCTTGAATTTATCCGGATAGAGAAGACTAGGTAAGCTGGAAACTAACCAACTCGGGCAAATTTACTATGGCGTCGCGGAACCTAAGGTTGGATGGGGATCATTGCTACTTGGACCGGGTAAGATACCTAGACACACCTTCATATTATGGTTGGCTATACGAGAAAGGTACCATTGAGAGAGAAGGAATGGATAGGTCATGGGGAAGACACATGTGTGTTATGTGATGATAATAGGGTTGAGACACACAACCATCTATTCTTTGAGTGTGAATATTCACGAAGTTGTTTATCTATTCTACATAGAGAAGTTCAGTTCATTTGGCCGCGAATGAACTGGAAAAGAGGGATCTTATGGGCTGCTCGGAGATGGCGTGGAAAACACTCGGTGAATTGCTCGTACCGCATCCTTCTAGCGACTTTGGTATATTCATTATGGAAAGAGAGGAACATGCGCATCTTTGATAATCATCGACAAAACCCGGAAGTAGTTGCCGCACGCATCATCAACTTGGTCAAGGACAAGCTATTCACCATGTATATGGATGATTCTCTTCAAAGTGGGGCGGTAAAGAGATTATGGCGTATAGCTTGGTAGAGCATATTTTGTTAAATTGTTTGGATGTGTATTTTTCATTTCGGTATTATTGGATGTAGGTATAGCTAGTATGCTAGCTATGTTGGTGCGGTAAGGGCCATTCCCTTGTGCGCTTTTTTGTATCATCTTTACTTACATATACGAAATTGATCCTGTAACCAAAAAAAAAAGATGGCTTATTGAGGCCACATACATTCCAACTAGCAATTTGGATCATTTATGAACCTCTACATGGGCACGTTTGCTTATAGGGCCCTGATGATCATCTTCAGTATCCTCTAATACGTCTTCCACAAGACTCACATATTTATTAGAAGTCTCTAAGATCATCAACTTTGTGATTATGAGCTCTTATGATATGCCCTTCCCTAACTCTTTTTTTTCCTTGCTCAATTCCCATATTAGTGAAATGTTCTTGATGAACTATACTTTTATCTTTTCCTTTTTCCACTCTCTTACCTTTGGATACGACTCTCCATTCCATTTCCACCTCTTTATTCTTTTCATTATTCTGTTTCAACTTTACTTGTTTAGGTATATATATATCTATATATATATATATATTCACTGGTGATCGTGATTAGTAGGACATAGTTTAGATTCATGACCAAATAAAAGGCAAGTTTGACATACTTGTGGTCTCCATTCATACTCAATTTCAATTCTACAGGTGCCATTATAATACCCAGATTCTAAGGGTAAGAACATATATGTATGATCTGGGAAGTCATCCTCTACGTTCTTACTCATACGAACACGTGCATCGTCGATTCTACCCATACATAAAGTAATAGCATTCAGGAAAAGAGGCCTCCCCACTGCACTCACAACAATGCTCAACCCTTCAGTAGTCCAGTATTCCACCAGAAGATGATAGAATTTTACCTTATGGGTTTGTTTATCTAATGTCATACCCTCACGCCATTGTTCAAGAAAAAGAGCTTGTCCCTCATAAAGCCATGGACTTCCCTCCAGCACCTCATTCATATAGTGTATCAAATTTAAAGAAGTAAACCCCCGTGCTCGTCACTTTTATTTCAGAAATGCCTTTCCAAATAGAAGAAAACAACCTCTGTAGTCTATACTCCAAGAAAGTAAGACTTCTTTCCAATGAAATAACCCACCAAAGTGAAATTCCACCTTTGCTTACCAGCCAAAACATGCTCCCATTGAGGCCTTGCAAACCTTTTTCCGTTTATCATTTGAGGTTTCACATAATGTAGTGTACTCCTCTTAGATTCAGTAAACTGAGAATCCATAGATACATTATTCGTCACATTTAGACCCCACCCTAACCTTCCTAATCAATACATCCAGAGAATCAACTTTGGATTGAGAAACTATCTCTGACCTGCGAACGTGAGGGATAGAACGTTGAAAAGGTTGTATTCTGCTCGTCACGTTTGAACGTCTGTTCAGACGTTGGACATTGCAGTGTGACATTCGAACGTCGCATTCTCTGTTCCAAAAGAAATCGCTGCCATGCAAATTAGGGTTCTGTCCGCCGTTTTTCGCCATTAAAGCTGCATCTGAAGCTTTTTCAAAACCAGGCGCACAATAAGAAGCATCGTTTGGTAAAATAAGCACCAAATTCTGTAGATTTGACTGTGAAAAGACCTAAAGAATTCAAATCTTTTTCGATACTTTGATGGCTAGAGGAGGATATATTCGATGTAATACCCATAACGGAAGAATCTGTCAAAAACCCATGAAGGATGCTGGATGTCGAAGTATACGACGATTGAACCCCGACAGATTGAGAATCATAAAGAGTGCGATTCTTTAACAACATCGGAGAAGAAACCACATGAGCAAATCTCGTTGACAACGGGGGTGAAGCATCCTCCTACGGACTACAATTTAGTGGACTTCTATAAACTGATATGTGCGGGGGTGAAACATGAATACGAATCTGGCCTTCAATTTTGTCTACTAATTGATTGAATTCAGGAATGTTGAATTGTTGTAGAAACGATGAAACTCTACAAGTGATTGCATCAAAATTGGAAAACCTTTGGATTGAAGGAGTGTTAACATGAACAACACTCGACGCCGATGATCCACAAGAGGAAGATGTATGCCATGGGAAAAGAAAATCTGTTACCGAAAATCGCCCAAAGAATCGCCCAAGGAATTGCCCATATGTGCTTGCATCATTCTTCAAATATCAATCAAAATTTGTGGCGCCCACCGACCACATGTGGCCCTCTACACCGGAATACCAGCTCGATCCGGGAGACCATCCCTTCTCGAACCAGTGCCAAGCGTCAGAACTTCGCGAAATCTTTATCTGCTGAAATTAAACTTTTACATTCTAAATAAATCAACAATAAATTCCTCATCAATCTTACATACCCAATTATACATCCCGAAACATAACTTCGTCTAATAGCAATGAACCAATGCTTCCTTTACTCTTCATTTCTCCCTTCGTATCCAACATACTAAGCTTATCTAAAAAGAAAGAAAAAAGGAGGGGTGAGTCTGAATGACTTAGTGAGGTAGGCGTTGTTTGCTTTACCTTTTATCTTTGAAGTGGAATTTACAGCGGAAGATTATAAAAGAACAAGCATATATAGGGGCAAGCAAATGAATCAATCAAGATATCAAAAGGGTTAATCGAGTATCAAAAGAAAGTAAGAATAAAGAAGACAACTCGTGTACTTTGACTCATGCCAAAGGATTGTGCTCCGTCTCCCCGCTGTCCCATACAAGCAGGAGAATTCACACCTTTCAATGCATACCAAACAGTTTCCAAGTGTCAAGACTCTAGAGGTGGCTCCAACGGGCTCAAGAGGTGGCTCCTGCTGTCGCGTAGAACTTTGCCTGGTATAGCACTTAGCTCCCTTCACTGATCTATAGGTGTCGGGACTCTAGAGGTGTCTTCTGTCGTGTAGCACTTTGCGTCAAAGCCTCAAGAGGTGGCTCCCACTGCGTAGCACTTAGCTCCTTCATTCTGTCTTTAAGAGTCAAACCTAGAAAAAGAACATATCGCGGATGGATGTCGGACATCAGGACTCTAAAGGTGGCTCCCGCAGTGTAGCACTTTGTGACGAAGCGTCAAGAGGTGGCTCCCATGGCGTAGCACTTAGCTCCCTTAGCTGACATAGTAAAGCCAAGAACTACAATGGTCTCAACTAGATGATGAAAGATATTGACTTGATATTCGTATGATAAGACTTACAAGACCGAAGACCATTTCGAGTCAACACATGTACCATAGACGCGAAAGGAATCATCATTGAGGATAACGAGATATTGAACAGAACGAGATATTTAGGAATCAACAGTCATCACGAACCAACAAACAAGATACTGATAAGACAGTTTTATAATGAAATAAGGCAATCACAAGTTGGTAAAGCAATTAAAGAGTTTTGAAGGAAAAACAGAAACCCTCACAGTTACCTACTCGGCGTTGTAGTCTCGTCTGTCGTTTGAACAGCGGATATATCCTTCTATGCAAACACATCATCACACTCTCGAACTATTATAATTTATAACCTAACCCAAATTAGTAAGTCGTACTATACATATAGCAGTACCTAGATATATAGGCAATTTAGTTCAAAAAGGTTGCAAGCAAGATGTTAAGTGTGTGCCCTCGATGCCCATGAGGACATAGATTGTATAGGGCACTTCATTATGTTGTACAAATGTTTTATTCTATATATAGAAAGGCAACTATCCTTTTGTTCATATAACTATATATGGCATTAACAAGTATTAAACAAACAGTCCATGTGAATCAAAGGGGACTTTCCACTCCTTATGGAATAAGGATATGGCACTGGAAGAGTTTAGTGCTTGATCACTGAAAAGGGTTCGCAAGTTGAGGAATCTTAATTAGGCATTAAGATTCGACTTGTATGACACATGTTCTGACAAGGAGTGCCAGTCGAACACTATTAGATAATGAGAGCTTGTGCTATAGATATATCAATGGAATTGATATATTCGAACACGACTCGTAATAATCCGATCACATGGGTATTTAGTCAGTGATTGTCAATGATTGGATTATTGATCATAGTAGTATACGTGAGTCTTAGACCTGAGGGATCATAGTAGTATTTTCTTTGGCCAAAGACTTGTCATTTCATTTACTTATGATCACACGGTACACATTCTCGTTTACTATCGAGACAGTGAATCCCATCTTGGCAATCACCTCACAATTTGGCTCATTGAGATCGCACTTCGAGGTCGACCCCACCAACTGGTGAATCGGGTCTAACTAAGTAACAGATCCAATGCTACAAGCACATTGATTGTGATCCCTCAGGCCTAAAACTCACGCGTACTTTTATGATCAGTAATCCAATCATTGACATTCACTGAATAAATACCCATGTGATATGATTACTACAAGTCATGTTCGAATATATCAATTCCATTGATATATATGGCACCCCTTTTAGTGATCAAGTACTAGACTCTTCCAATGTCATATCGTTATTCTATAAGGAGTGGAAAGTCCTCCTTGATTCTCACATGGACTATTTGTTCAATACTTGTTAATGTTATATAGATTTATATGAACAAAAGGATAATTGCCTTTCTATAAATAGAATAAAATGTTTGTACAACATAATGAAATGCCCTATACAATCTATTTCCTCGTTGGCATCGGGGGCACACACTTAACGATCTCCCACTTGCACTCAATGCTAATCGCTATGGTATCTGATACCCATCTTGTCAAGATGTCATTCTAGCACCGCCTGCGATAACGACTTGGTGAGTGGGTCAGCCACGTTGTCCGCTAAGGCTATTTTCTGTAAGCCAATGTCGCCTCTTCCAACGATCTCTCGAATGTGTGATATCTTCTCTCTATGTGTTTGGATTTGTTGTGAGACCTTGGTTCTCTAGCTTACGCGATGGGTCTATTGTTGTCACACCATAGTGGCAACAGTAGCTCTACGCTAGAAACCACTTGAAGTTCTGCCATGAACTTCTTGATCCAAACAGCTTCTTTGGCAGCCTCTGAGGCAGCCAGGTATTCAGCAAGGTAGTGGAATCGGCTGTTGTGCTTTGCTTGGAACTTTTCCAAGACGCTGCTCCACTGTTGAGAGTGAATATAAACCCAGAAGGGGACTTTCGGTCATCCATGTCAGATTGAAAATCTGAATCGGTGTAACCATCCAATTTCATTTCTCCATTCCCATATATAAGAATCATATCCTTAATCCTTCTCAAGTATTTCAGGATACATTTTACTGCAATCCAATGCTCTTTGCCTGGATTAGCTTGAAACCTACTTACTACTCTTACTCCGGTCTCGTGCATAACATCGCATACATGAGACTACCTACCGCTGAGGCATAGGGTACGATGCTCATCTCTTTTCGATCCTCCTCACTTTGAGGACTCGTGGATTTAAAGAGGTGAATTCTATGTCTCAAGCGCAAAAAGACCTCTCTTAGAATTTTCCATCCCAAATCGCTTTAGGACTTTCTCTAGGTAGAGGGCTTGGGAGAGTCTTATCGTCCTTTTTGCTATGTCCCTGTAGATTTGAATTCCGAGGATGTAGGTAGCTTTTCCCAAGTCTTTCATGGAGAATGTGCTTGAACACCATTTCTTGACTGCAGTGAACGAGCCTATATCATTCCCTACAAGTAGAATGTCTCGAGGAATCCATTCAAGAACGCGGTCTTCACATCCATTTGCCAGATTTCATAATCTAGGTGTGCAGTTATGGCAAGCAGAATCCTGATGGATTTGATCATGGCATTAGGCGAAAAAGTTTCATCATAGTCAATGCCCTCCATTTGACTTCACCCTTTCACTACTAGGCTGGCTATAGGTATCAACCTTGCCATCCGAACCAATCTTTCTCTTATAGATCCATTTGCAACCAATGGGTACAATACCCTTGGGGCGGACTGTTAGAGTCCAGACTTGGTTCAAATACATCGAATCCATCTCTGCTTACATAGCTTCATGCCATTTTGCAGAATCCATATCCGTCATTGCTTCGTCCTAGTTAGAGGGATCATCTCCATGCTTTTCTTCTGCCGCAGCATACAAATGGTGCTCTCCTTGTAGCAAATGACCATATCTCTCAGGCGGCTGAGATACTCCAGCAGACCGATGCGTTGACAGTTGTGTCATGGTTGGTTTAGTTGGGATCTCCTGAACAGCGTTCTCCAAAGGAGCTTCATTTTGTTCTTCCAGAACAATCTTTCTACCCGCTCCTCACTCTCCAATAAATTCTTCTTTGAGAAAGAATGCTTGTCCTTCTACGATAATTCTCTGATCATCATACAGGTAAAAGAGGTATCCCATGGAATCCTCGGGATATCCAACGAACCGTCCTTTTAAGGACCTAGCCTCCAATTTCTCTACTATTGTCTTCTTTACATATACGGGGCAACCCCATATCCTAATGTATTTTAGACTAGGTTTCCTCCCACACCACATCTCATATGGCATTTTTGGAACGTATTTAGAGGGGCATTTGTTTAGGATGTGTGCAGCTATAAGCAGTGCATGAACCCACAGTGAGATGGGTAGATCCGTGTAACTAAGCATGGAACGAACCATGTCCAACAATGTTCTGTTCCGACACTCGGCTACCCCATTCAGTTGTGGAGTCGCCGGAGGAGTTAGCTGTAAAACTATGCCTTGTTCTCTTAAGAACTCGTCAAATTCGGCGCTCGTATACACACCACCTCGATCAGATCGAAGTGTCTTGATATGTCGCCCAGTCAGTTTTTCAACCAAAGCCTTGAATTCCTTGAACCATTCAATGGATTCAAACTTTTCCTTCATTAAGTACATCAGACCATACTTAGAATGGTCATCTGTGAATGTAATGAAGTACTGAAAACCTCCTCGGGCCATTTCTCTGAAAGGCCCACAAACATCGGAATGTATTAAACCCAAAACTTCAATAGCTCTTTCAATGTGCCCTGTGAAAGGGGAACGAGTCATCTTACCCAAACGAAAAGATTCACAAGTGGGATAGGGGTCTGACCCTAATGGGTCCTATAAGCCCATTTTTCTCCAACTCGTGGATCTTGAAGTCCCCTGCATGACCTAGTCTCAGATGACATATTAGTTTTTGGTTTGTTTCAGACATACCACATTTTCTTGTCATAGCATTTACAGTGCATTTATTCTAGACATTAACATAATACAAACCATTGATTAAAGATACAGTGTCAACGCATTTATTTCTAAAATAAATATCACAAGAATTGTTTATAAAGGAAAACAAATAACTTTTCCTGACTAAAGCTGGAACTGAAACAATATTCTTAAGCCCATTAGGCAAAGCGAGGCAATCATCCAAAGTAATTAAAAGTCCAGATAATAAAGTAATAGAAGTGGATCCAATGTGAGTAGCCGCCACACTATGTCCGCTACGCTATGTCATCCAAAGTAACATTGATCGCCACTTCTCGATCATCCAGCTTCTTACTTCTTTCCAGGTCCTGATTCAAAACACATACTCACTAGCCCCAGAGTCTAAATCCGGGAAGTAGAAAAAATAGTCATAGAACAATTTGTTTCTAAAACATTAAGTTCTATACCTGAAGCACTCTCAGCTTTCAGCTTAGGACAGTCACACTTCCAATGTCCCGTCTCACGGCAGTGAAGACAAATGTCCGTCTTTTTCGGGACTTGCCCTTGAACTTCTTATCCATAGGTGCCTTGCCTTTCCCTGTGTCATTCGAGGCCTTGGATATTCCCAGTTGCTTTTTTACTTTGGATTTCTTCTTCTTGTAGGGCTTGTTGGCCTCGCAGTAGAAATGGCTAAAGCAACTTCCTTCCCCTTGGGCCTCATTTGTCTTTGAGCAGTTGAGAGCTTCTTCATCAGCCCAGTCAATGTGATTTGGAAAGGATTTGGGAAGTGATTGAAGAATGAGATCAGTTTGAAGGTGAAAATTCATGGTAAAGTTGAGAGCCTCCAATCTCTCGATCAAGGAAATCATTTTCAGAACAAGATTTCCAACGTCTTCTTCTTCACCCATTCTAGCTCCGAAGAGCTCCCTCAATATGTCATACCGAGCAGTCCTACTGTGCTCTCCATATAGCTCAGTAAGGTGCAGCAATATAGCCCAAGCATCTTCCAAGTTTTCATTGGATCGCTACAACTCATTGTTCTTTACACGGATATCATCCTTGATCCACGTGTTATAGTTATCTAGCACGTCTTCATCAGCATCTTCCCTGTGACACCCTATATTCGCGGCTACTAATTTCGTTGAGGTGAAGTTAAGAATTATGAATACCGTTAATTAGATTTCGTAATTTATTCAATTTTAGCTATTCGTGTTCGACCAAAAATATTTTTTCTGCTTACCTATATAACTATTATTATATTAATATATGCATTAGACTAGTAAAATTTTGTTATGCATCATTTTATACTTGAGTGTATAATAAAATCAACATGATAAATATATTTATATAGATATGTATATAAATATCTATTAGTAGATATATCTATAAGTGTACACATGTCAGATAAGGAGGTGAGCAAGACATTGGTGTCATCCATTTCATGAGTGGCATTGGAAGATCACCTCTCAAATTTCTTCCTCTCATCATTTTTGTGTGCCAAAAAAAAATTCACTCACCCTCAACCTCCAATCTCGCGCCTGAAATTGCTCACAATTCAGCCACCATAGATCATCTCAAACACAAAGGTTAAGGAAGAACATCCATAGAAAGGAAAAGATACCTCTAGAGTAGCTTGGAATCATCATCCTTTCCCTTGTCTTAAGTTGATTTATCTATTGTGAATATATATTTATAGTAATTCCAACCAGTTTCAGAAATTTCAATTTTTGGGGTTGATGTTTAAAGATGTAATTAAGTGACTAAACGTGTGGATTTAATTTTGTAAACAAATTCAGTATCACCATTTTTGTGTTTGGACCCTCTGTAAAATTTGGTGAAAAGTGGAGTTGTGTGGCAGTTTATAAAATTCTTGATGTCTAACTGCTCATAAGGTTTCCATAGTCTGAAAAAGCTACTGTTTTTGTTTGTTTAACGAACCTTCTAATTTTCGGTTACCTTGAAATTTTATTGTGTATGCATATTGGTTGTTAGGAAGTTTGTCTCAAAATTTGATTACTATTTGAGTTTTGTGGATTTTTCTCAAAATCATTGAATAAAACAGCCAGTCTGTTCGGCTGGATTGACAATTGCTACTGTTTTGAGGTTATTTAGTGAATCTGGTAATTTGTTTTTGCTCCAAAACTTTTACAGTAGATATATACATATGTTGTAGAGATGTCATCCAAATTTGGGAATTTCTCAATAAAGATGAGATTTAAAAAAAATATTTTAATAAATTGTGTCTGATCTGAAAAATCTGTTAGGAAAGCCCTGTTGCGTTAAGCGAATCCCCAAATTGATAAGGAAATTAAATCTGAAAATTTATGTAAACTTTTTCAGCATCCTTTCTGATATTCTGAAAAATTTGAGAAAGAAATTCTATTCCGAGAATGTTTTAAAAAGTGTTGTAGTTATACTCTGCAAGTAAGGAGGCTTGTGTGAGCTTAATTGCCTATATGTTTAGATAGTATGAAATAACTTGTTGTATGTAGTTAGCTTATAAAGTGTATTGTTTTGTGAAAATGATGGTATTTTGGATCACAGGATATTTCCGTGATTCCGAGGCCTGAGGCAACGACGCCGGTTTATTATAGTGAGGGATATCGTAACAACGCCGAGGACATTTCATTCTCTTTATCTAATAAACCCTAGTCAGCGATATGATATCGTAAATTTCTATTGTTCCGACTCCTTTTTCCTCGTTTAAGGTAAATGTCCAACCGTGTCTCGATTTTTTTAGTTTAAAGTTCTCGTATCCGCTCGTTATTGCTTGTATACAAATCAGTGCACATACCCTAGTTGGAAACTCGTTGAAACGATTATTCTTCTTGGCTCTATTCCGTCGGCTAAGGGAGCTAAGTTCTACACGGGACAAAGTGTCATGCGACATTTGCGCTGGGCCAAGCCCAACTTGAGTATATGTCTGCGCTGGGCTCAGACTTAATTCTTTTAGTTAGGCCAAGCCCAACACAAAATCTAATTGTGTTGGGCTCGGCCCAACACAATTATACATTCTGCCTGTTAGGGTAGAATGTATCCCCGACGTCATAACCATGGTGCCATCATCACAGTGCCTGGCGCCGGCACCGGCGATCTCGTTGTTCATCGTAGCAGCGGTAAGCGCAGCGACGACGGCGACTATCTCCGCCAATGAACGACGCACAGTGGCTCACGTCGTTCAAAGGATGCGCTATGCAAATCTTCTTTGCACAGCCCCCCGGTTTATGCAGCGGGGCGGCAACCATCGCCGCCCCTTTAGCAGCGAATGGCGACTCCAAGCGTCGCTGTTTTCAGTGCCGCCCTCCATCATCACACAACGCTGCTGTGCGAACCATTCGCACAGCAGCTGCTGCTGTTCGTACAGCGGCGTCGCCGGAAATCGGCTTCGTCAATAGCCAGCCGCCACCCCTTTTAAATTTCTTCAATTTTTAATTTTTTGATCTGATTCAAAAATTCCAAATTTAATTTTAGATCAGTTTAATCCATTCACAAGATGCAAAATCCTCAATATTTCATTTTTGAATTCATTCATAAATTTTAGATTTAATTCAAAATTAAATCCACTAACATCATAAACGCATAAAATCATCAAAACCATTAAAGTCATCTCTGATACCACTGTTTGGAATGCAATAACGAAACACAGCGGGAATTAAAACATGTTGGATTCCTAAAGTTGAATCACTTTATGGTTGTTGATGATTTTTCAGATTTCAAGAACATTAATCATAAAATCATCAACAACCATAAAGTGATTCAACTTTAGGAATCCGACATGTTTTAATTTCCGCTGCGTTTCGTTATTGGATTCCTAACACAAGATACATATGCTTGTGTTTTCACTACGAAAATCTCATAAATTCTCAAACTATGATTTTGCTCTAAACTTTTACAGTAACATGGGAATCAAGTTTAATAACATGCCATGAAAATTCCATATTCCATATTTATTTGACTTCTTTAATGTGGTAATTCAATCACCAAAACATGCTACACCTATAAACATTTTCAAGATAGGTAATCAAGTTTCAAACAATTTTATAAAATCCCCTGTTCCTTGAATAATTCTCATATTTTCATAAAACACTCTAAACACATATATAACTTTACAGTAAAATCATCGAAATGAATTAAAATCTCTAAATATGACAATTAAGCTTCAAACACAAAATTTCTTAAACTCACCGGACAGCTTGGCAGTTTCTTTCAAAGATTTTTAGAAAAATCCATAGAACTCCAATCTTCACCAAATTTTGCAGAGACGTTCTAAACACAATCAAGTTGAGTTCTAAAACTTGACATATTCAAATTCACTCGTTTAGTCACGTAGTTACAGGCCTAATTCACAACTTCAAAACTAAAACTATATAACACTTTATTCATTTTTTGTATGTAAGAATCTAATTACTATGACAATAAACTCAACAATAATTTAAGCTCAAACGATCACTAAATGTGTGGATTTATTTCCTATACTGAGAGAGGGTAAGCAAACAATTTTCAAGACAAAACTACCCAAACTCTATTAGCAACAGATTTGGCTTTGTGCAGGAGGGTCTTGATTGGACTAACTTTATGAGAAACTCCGAGGTCCAGGGCAAAATAAAAACCCTTCAGCGTCTTCATTTACCCCTTACAAAGAATCAAGACAAACCATGCTCAATTTGGATATCATTTGACCCTTCAAATGCGCAGACTCTCAACACTCGCAGACTGCGTTTTTCTTTACCTTAAAAGGTTGAAAGAGGTGTTTTCAGAAAGTTTGTATCAGTTTTCAGGGAATGAATCATGCTAAGCCCGAGGTTAACAGGTTGGAGATGAGTTTATATGGCTTAAGAGATCAAAACAATTAAAAATATAAATGTCAGCACATCCACACATTGACACGTTTGGAATGCAGGTAGATGTGTAATATTTCTATGTTGACACCTCCTCACTTAATCTCTTGTTCTATACTATATATACATACATACACATACATATATATATATATATATATATATATATCTCCATGTCCATATATCAAATATTTCAATGTAGATTAGCACCTCACACCTATACACATACGATATATGCCTTAAATTTCCTGCACAACAAACTAGTCTATAATACTTGTAAATATTTCTAGCCTATTTCATATATAGCTAGGATATAATATTAGCTATACAAGCAAGTAGTAAAAAAGTAAAATCGAGTACGAATAGCTAGAATCGAATAAATTATGAAATCTAATTAACGGTAATTATAACTCTTATCTTAGTCTCTATAAAATTAGGAGCCGAAAATATAGGGTGTTTCAAAATTCTTACCTGACTCATTTGCAATTACTTTATCATTGAAGCGTATTGATTATGCAAGGGAGTGTATTCTTATGACAATAGAGGCTGACTTTCAAGATGAAGTATAAGCCATCGGAATCAAGAAACTACAATGGTACTTGTAGGAGTGGATTGAATATGAATGGAGGCCTACGTTTTATACTTTGTGCAAGTCTTTTGGATATAGTATCAACAATGTCCTAAAGCTAAGAAAGAAGAGAAACCACCAGCGAATATTATATACCTAAACAGCAAGTAATTAATAAGATCCGGATACAGTGTTCAACAGTGGGTGAATGGATTAATGTTAGACATAAACAGGTGATAAGTAAGAAGATAATAAACAAACAAAGAGAGTCTCAGATGCCACTGTGAGGAGTTTAGGTGAAAGGGGAATGAGATGCTACCCAAGTAG